>CM040239.1:182254586-182854586 GCA_022545495.1 Chrysanthemum lavandulifolium | reverse complement strand
GTGCTTCTTGAAAGACATTCCAGTCATGGTATTATCAAAATCTGAGGAGTATTCTTCCGGTAAGTGGTCGAAATTGGTTGAAGATGGTTTGGAGAGCGAGATGAGAATCATCACTTGAGAGCTTTTCTTTGGTAATTTGAAACCTCAATGCTCTAGGTTAAGCAAAACATCTCTTGTTAAAGTGGGAAAGTCCCGACGAAGGATGGCACAACTTGTTCGATCCATGGTTGTTGATAAGAGTAATTTGAGAAGTCGATCGAGATGTTGAAACTACTCACCGGTGCATTCCACATTCTTAGTATCATCCGAAGATATTAAGTGTGACTTATTTGAGTTGTTCGATTGATCGATCTTGAGTCATTTAGTGTGAGGCCTTGGATGAGCATTCTGCTTCACTATTCTGCGTCAGGTCATAGAGAGCAAGTACTTTGGTGATTAAGGAACCGTGATGTCGACATTGTGTTATTATGAATTACTCCCAAGTCTCTAGAGAATTTAGAATCAATTCGCTACCAACTAAATAGTACTAATCCCAAGTCGCTAGAAAGTACTACACCAAGTCGCCAACACTAATTCGCCACCACGCTAATTAGCTAGCTTTCCAATTCGCTAGCCGATGTAAGTCGCTAGGTGGTAACTCGCTAACGCCAAGTCGCTAGCAAAATTCAAAGCATGAGTTCGCTACACAAGTCGCCAACAATGCAAGTCGCTAAAGAGCAACTCGCATGCACCAAGTCGCTACCACAGTCGCTATCCGTAGTGGAGAATCCACTACTTGTACTTTTAACTCGCTAGATCTAACTCGCTAGCTTTAACACCGTAAGTCGCTACAAAGCGTGAAGCAAGTCGCTAGCAAGAAACTATTCCGAGAGCTAAGTCGCTAGCTTGAAAACCAAATAAACTTCACTTTTCAATCCAAAACAACCCAACCAAGATGATTCAAGCTTACCAAATGAAAACCTAAACACTTTTGATGATTCTAAACATAAAAGTACCAACAAAATTCAAACTTTAACACAAGAAATCAACCAAATGGTGCAAAACCACTAAACTTTTTCAAACTCAAAACCACCTAAAACCACTATAAATCCAAAGATGTGCAAGATATGATCTAACCATGGCTCTTGATACCAATTGTAAGATATTAACTTTCACATACACATCATAACATTAACACAAAGAGCACATAGATGGTTTTAGAGAGAAAGAGTGGGACATTCTAGTGAGAGAAACTTGTGGAATATTAGATTACTAAAGAACATCCAACCTCTACCTTGCAAGGTAGAGGTATTTATAGGTTACAAACTAAACGACCTCCGACGGCTCAGGGATCGGGGATACGGTGGGTAAAGACCGACCTTCTTCCACGGTGTTGCACTATACTATTTTACGCTACTAACTAACTACGTAGACCGTAACTAATGACCAATCTACGAGCTAACTTATGCTAGATAATAGTTGGGGTGACCGACTCTTTCAACACTGGAATTTTCTAGTTCCTAACATTGTGTTTTTCCCGCTAGTTTCCAGCAAGAGAAGGGAGGAAAAGGTGATTCACCTATTTTTTTTTATTGTTTCTCGTAGTGCACTCTGCACACTTATCACAATCTCTAATTCCAATTTTATGAATATTACTAATGAGTTTACGATATAATCTCAGTGACAGGATCAAGAAATTCGACAAAAGATGTGCATTTTGCTTTTAAACAACAAAGGGTATATTCATTTAGATCTAAACCCATGAAAAATGTTAAAAAGAGTAAACAAATAAAAAAAGACTCTATAGTGCTAAAAAAAATATACACATACAAACTTTTTGCTTCAAATATGTCATCCTTAACTTACGCTAACAAGATATCATTCAAAACTACAACATTACAGAGACAAGTATATTTGCTTACTTTTATTTTGGTATTTATTAAGGGACAAATCATCATTATCCATTTAGTTTGATTTAAAGGTGAAGATTAAACCTAAGATTTAATGTGTTTATCCTTATTTTCTCAACTATATAAAAAAAAAAAAAAAAAAAAATCATTATGCTCACTTTTTACACACACTTCATGTGTGTTTTCTCAAGCTCTCATCTCTTCCCTCCAACTCTCTTATCCCTTCCTTCTAAAATTAATCATTCCTATCGACTATTACCATCATTTCGATCATCCGGGTCATGTGTTTACATATATTAAACAATAGTGGACGTGTGTGTACATATATTACACAATAATTATTTTATGTTTGATGAGTTTGAACAATTATTTGAGGATTGAATTTTTGTTCTGTATTGATTTTTCAAAGATTTAAATTGATGTTAAATTACTTTCAATCTTACAATAGTTTTTACTTTTATGTATCACTTGTGATAAAATATGACAAGTGATGTTTATCACTGGTGATAAAACACATATGATACAAAGCACTTGTGATGTTATATATCATTTATTGTATCACTTATGATATTTTATTGTTATGTTTTATTATCATAGTTAAGCTAGTAGTTTAAACAATTAAACATGTTGATTTTGCTTTAAACAGATACTAAAGTTGAAACATTTTGTTCTTTATAAAAAGCTTTATATCACAAGATATATAACATTGTGAATTACATATAACAAATATGTATAAAAAAGAAACAAAACAAAAAATGTAAAAAGTTGACATATTTTTAAAATCAACCCAAGTGTTGCATTACGTTTAACAGAATATCACAAGTGATATAAACATCTGAATAAACCCAAGTGTGGCATCACATTTAAAAGAATATCACAAGTGATAACAAATACAAAAAATGTATGAACTATAAAATTATCATAAAAAATTATTCCAAACTATTGAGCACAAGTTTTACAAATATTGAAAATGTATGAATCGCAAGTGATAAATCAACCAAAAATAAAATAAAAATATGAAAATTAGCCTCAAATTCTGACTTTTAGCTCTTTGAGCTTATGTACAAAAGAAGTCAGCTTTGTCTCAATATTGCTTAGCATATGTACACACATGTCCACTGAGTTATCTCCAATTGCTTCATTCTTCTCTCTATATCTATTTATTTTCCTCCTCAAATCAGATGGAATCAAATCCCTTGTCTAACACTTCCGTATATACTGTTCTGAGATACGTAAAACCTTACAATTCTTGAATACACAAAATATATGTTGAGATAAAATCCCACATCGAAGAAAAAGCTGACAAAAGAAAGCAACAGAACCATCTTGTTTGTTATAAAGCACATTCATATACAAAAAAAGAAAAAAAAATGAGGACACAAAACATAAATTTACAAACATATATCACAAGTGATACTTCCTATGATATTTTTAACAATGCAAGTAAAACTGAAAATATCGTCTGTGGTATTTAAAAATAATGACCATGTAAAATCAAATTATATAAAGCAATACAATATCACAAGTGATACATCACATGTACAATGAAGTATTACAAGTGATACTACAAATATCACAAGCGATAATACACATATACAGTTCAAAGCAAGCACGTGAATATGACAAGTGATAATACACATATACAGTTCAAAGCAAGCACATGAATCACAATTGATAAACTAACAATAACACATGTGATACTACACATATACAATTCAAAGTTCGCTGGTTCACTCACTCCGTGTTGTCTACTTTGAGATGCTTTGGTTTGAGAACGGCTAGTACAGCTGCGAAACCCCGTCAAGGAGATTCTTCGGAATTCTACGATCACAAAAGATTTATATCGATCAACGGGAACCGTGGTTCTTGCAACCATATTCAACGAAAGTGAACAAAGACACTTTCGTGTGTTTATTCTTAACTGTCATTTGCAGGAACTCCTGATGATTGCAGCTGTTGGCCGATGAGACGTCAATTCTTAACCGCATGCTCACATCACACACTTATATTTGAAGAAAAACGTGACAATCAAAACGTACAACAATGCTTCCGCTACTCTGATGAAAAGATGTCATGATCCAGAAACTGTGAGCATGTCGGTCCAAAAGTCACAACATCACATAATGGCAATACTTCAAAAGATGAGCTGAAGATTCACTGTAGCTGATGATCTCAAAGAAAGCTCGTGATCACATGACAAAGAAACATTCATGCCAAAGAAACATTACTGAAGGTGCAAAGTTGATTATATGGAAGATTCAAAGTCTACGAGCTCGAGCATAAAGTTAATGATAGAATGCTAGGATACAAAATGTAATTCATGGGGTGACCCCCCTTAGGGGGAGATTGTTAGGATTTAGTAAATCCATACAGAAGTGTCAGTCACCCCAACAACAGTCTAGCATAAGTTAGCTCGTAGACTTAACGTTATTTAGTAGTTATAGATTAGCGTAAGTAACACCGTGGAAGAAGGAAGGGTCTTTACCCACTGTATTCCTGATCCACAGCCCGAAGGACGGCGTAAGAACCATGTATAAATAACCCTCTCCCTCTTGGATGTTCACTTTAATCTAATCTTGCATTTTTTGTTTCTCTCTCTAAACATCCCATTCTCTCCTCTCTTTCTCTCTAGAACTCATGAATCACATCAAATGTTTGTGGTGTTATGATATCAATAATCTTACATCACTAGATGCATGGAATGATCCATGTATGATTGTTGCACTGCCTCATGAATGAAGTAGTGGTACATGTCTGATGATTGCAACAATCCTGGGAAAGGTTCCCAGTACTGTCGTTGTCTGGAAATGTTCGTTAGGTATATGATACTGGCCTGGGAGTCCACTTCCCAAGCGTAATATGATAAGTTGTATCCGATATTGGGCTTAATTCGAGTGTGTGAACCTTAGTCTACTGGGCTGAAGGTCTTATAACCTATCAGTATCATTTGCGTGGTGTACTAATGGAGTTCAGGTTTCCCTGTTTTTTGGGTTGGATGATGTGATTCGTGATGATGATCCACATTTCCATATAAGTTTTAAGACTTTTTTTTAGTTATCCTGTAGTTGAAACTATGTGGTGATTTATTTCTGTTACTTAGGAGTATTATATCATGCTATGTTATGCATGAAAAAGTGAATCTCTATAAATATGTGATTTGATAAATGACTGTGTACAAGTGATATTGCTTAGGTTTCATGTTTTTTGGAGATTAAAATTGCATCTGTTTTGTATGCAAGTGATGTTTAGCGACTAATGACATTGGGACTTTTCTAGTTATGTGCAAGTTACATACGTTTAGCTCCTAGCGATTGTGAGTTTTGTACGGTGTATAGAGTTATGTATTTTACGACTGTTATCTGATGAATCGAATGCGCATGGTGTGAAAATGTGTGGGACTGCCAATGGGTGAAAATGGATAATTCTTGTTGTATTATAGAGAGTCTTTTTGTGAAAACTAATTATATTCCATGTTGTTTCAGTGCTCCCTTGATAATGCACTTTACGATTTAATTGTCTGCATTTCAGTGCTCCCTTGCATATGTGTTTTAAAAGCTCTTGCAAATAATGAGTCAGTTTTATAGAAGCTAAAGCTGCTTATGGGATACACAAAACAAGACATATTTTTAGCAATCTAACTTAGCTCAAAATCAAGTTACTAAAACTAATGCCATAGACTTCGACGTATAAGCAGTAACTGCTACATTTATAATAAAAATTGCTTAAGAAAATCTAAGACTGCAATTCTTTCGTCAGACAAAAACTGATATATATGCGGTGTGTGCAACAACATCATATACAAACGCTCCGCCGTAATGCACGAATTAAAATCATTGTTAAATACAAAGATAAAACTTTTATAAGTTCATTTATTTTCTTAATATCAAAGTATCATAGATTTGTCCATAAATAACCCCTAGACTATCTATGCTTAACTTCATTATTTTTTATTTATTTATTTTTAAATAAATCTATTTATATACAAACTCTTTGGTAGTTTTTAAAGTTAGTATCTATGCTTAACTTCATTATTTTTTATTTATTTATTTTTAAATAAATCTATTTATATACAAACTCTTTGGTAGTTTTTAAAGTTAGTAGGTAGGTTAAAGGTGTGTTTTGAAAGTTATTTTATTTATTTATTATTTTATTTTTTTTCAAAAATACATATTAAACTTCAACATTTTTTTTAATAAAATTGTATATATGTTAAAAGAATATCAATGTTAAGCTCGTTTTGTTCGTAATCAAGAAATCTTTTCGACGGTATATTCTTTATTAAAGTAATCGCTAGATATTTATTAGTACATATTTGATAAATAAAGTTTGTTATATATAGCAAAAAGTTTAAGATAGTTTTCGTAACTTTGTTGCATAACTTGGGGGGTTGTTTTGTAAGTTTTTCTTTTTATACGCCAAACGACAACGCTGGATTGTAAAACTAAAAGGAATGTTAAACGAGGTTGTTTCATGTTGCTCGAAAAACGACGTTGTATTGGCCTGTGTTAAACGACGTAGTTTGGCTCCGTAATTGATATATCTTTTTTCTTTTTTTATTTTTTTTTTAAAATTTTTATGATTTTGTTTTCATTATAAAATGCAAACATAAAATATAAAGTTTGGTAAGTAAAAAGTATTAAAACATAAAAAAAAAATACGGAGCAAATAATCATTAAAAACTGACATATCCAACTAATAAAGTGAGTAAAATTGCTCGAAAAAAGTATGAAATATACAATATAAAATTTAAAAAGTAAAAAAAAAAAATTAATTAAAAAAAAAAGAAAACTAATTATGTCAATACAATGGATAAGAAAGAGTAAAAGAGGTAAAAACACGTCTTTTATGTAGATGCAAATTTCATATGGGTCATATGTTTTATCCTGTATCCCTCCTGACCCATATTTTTATATTACAATACAGTTTTTCATTTGTCATTGTTTTGTATATTTTGTTAATTTGATACTTTTAACTTATTAAATTTTATATTTTTTATTCTGTATTTTCAAATTTATTAAGCTATGATATAAAAAAAAATAAAAAACCCAAAAAAAAAGGGGTGCCGTTTGTATTTTCAGAATATATATATCATGCCCCATTTGATATTTTATGCGGTACTACATATTTAATCTTTCGTACCAACACTAGGACGGAGTGGAGCTCGGGTTCACCATCGAGCTCAAGAACCCGCTCGGGTACACCGTCCCGTGTACTTCGGGTAGGGCGGTCGGGTATTGGATTCGAGCTGGGAACCCGCGTGAAGACGTTGGAAAAGTGTACGTTGGGTTTGAGAGTAACGAGTATAAACGGCTACATTTAGCCCAAATAATTTTTTTTCCCTATATAACACCTAAACTTGCACCTCATTTTTCAAAATAAAAACACACAACACAAATAACAACACACACTAATCTATCAAAAACACCAAACTATGGATCCAGGAGAGTAAAAACTTTCACTCACACAAGGCTCGGTCTCAACCATCCCCGAATAACCAAAACAAACTCCGTTAGGATTTAATTAATTTTATTCTCAACCATCCCGAATCAATTTTATGTTCCACAACCCCAATCTCCACAATTTTCCAATATATTTTTCCAATTTTAAGTATTACGTAATGTTTTTATTTTTAATGAAATGATATGTTTTATTTTAAATATCAGATGTGATTTTATGTATTTAAAAAAAAAAAAAAAAATGATTGAGTCTAAGATTACTCCACATTAGTTAGGGTAGTGTTAGGGTAGTATTAGGGTAGTTTTGAGTTGGAAGGTTTTATTGGATAGAGGTGATGTGGACCTCAGGGACATTAAGAACCACTACTCCTCCTAATTATTCAAGACCACTAAATTATAGTACCAAACGGATACCTCTCAATAACACATACACCTTCATCATCATCGTCGACATGTACGCTCTTACACTCACATACTACACACTCGCTATGTAGTACCAACAATATTAACTATGACATCTGACCTGTCAGTATGTTTTTCTCTCTCTCTTTTTCTCAATGTCTTACATTAAAAAAGACATTTCTTTATAGGAATCACAAAACAATGCTTTTTATATAAAGATGCCCATTAACCAAAAATATATAAAATTAAACTCACTCATATGTCTTCAAACCATCACAAGATTCATCTCCATAAAAAACCCACTACTAAAATCAAATTCACGCGCCGCCGTCTTAAAGAAACCACCATCACCACAGTCAACCACCCCACCGTCGTCTCGCCGGAAAACACCTCCTGGTGCTGTCCATCCACTCTTTCCACAAATAAACAACTACCCACTTCATATTTTCCGACGGTGAATCCGGTACCGGAGTCTTTTTCCGGTGAATATTCGCCGGAGAATCAAAAAAGCGCGAATATGATGACTACCAACGGCGCGTGTGGCGCGTACGGCGGCGCGTGTACTAATCAAGAGACATTCCCGTCATCTTTCTCAAATTTCAACTCTGCATTGACTGCCGGATTGCTTAACCCCATGTCACCGCCGCTGCCGTCGTCTCCGGCGACGGCCGCCGGAGATAAAACCAGGTCTAGTCCGACCCTATTTGAAATGATGGCTAATGAACCAGAAGCTAAGGTTAAAAATGATATAAATGGAAATGTGGCCTATGTAAACACTAGGAAAGGTATAAATAGTAATGTGGGCCCACAAGGAGTTGTAGTAGATAAGCAAGCTTTGATGCAGCAAAGGTTGTTGGATCTTTTGTCTTGTAGGAGTCCGGGTAGTCGGTTTAATGATTCGAATTCGAGTGATGTGAAACTAACTTTGAGTTGTAAGGATGGTATGAGTGTTGTAATGTATGCTCATAAGGAGATTTTGGTTGGTAATAGTAGGTTTTTTGCGGTTAAGTTGGCGGATTATAGGTGGAAAGTAGGTCAAGGACAACAACAATTACCTTATGTTGTTGAGATTAGTGATTGTGATGATATTGAGGTTTATATTGAATCGATTCGGTTGATGTATTGTAAAGATTTGAGGAGAAAGCTTATGAAGGAAGATGTTCCTAAGGTTCTTGGTATCTTGAAGGTAAGTTAATCACATCAGCTTACATCGATTTGTTAGTCTTTATGCATATAATGTATCTCTGGACCTCTCTATACTTGATGATTGGTTTGACTGTGCTGTGATTGTGATCCTCTTGATATATCGATTTGGTGTATGTGATTTTGTGTGTTACATGATTAAAATTGTGAACTTATGCCTATTAGACAAGATTTATATGTGGTCATGACTCATGATAAGGTAAACCTAGAACTATGTTTAGCCCCCGGGTAGTGTGCATTGTTTAAGTAGAACTGTTGAACGACATCTTGGTGAAAAGCACTTGTTTAATATAGCTGTTAGAAAGATGCCTTTTGATTGTTATAAATAGAATTTAAACCCTTGCTTTCGTATGCAACTACAATCACTAGAATAACGAACTTGTAACTCCTAACGACAAGTACAACCATGAAATTAGGCAAATTGCTTAACAATGTGGATATCGCGTCTTCTGTCTTTACTTCGCGCATTAATTCTGGAATGTGTGATTGTTGTCGGTTAGTCCTTCTGTCCCAAGCTGTGTTTAAAAAAGCGTGCCTCACAGCGGCTGTGGCATGAGGCGAGGCGAGAAAGTGACCTCATCGCATCAGCCACCCCAAGGCGTAGCAATTACAAGGTGCACCATGCACGCCTAAGACACTTTTTGGCACCAAATTATATATTGGGCCTTAAAACGTACTTTAAACTTATGATGTATTTCATGCTTCCTTAAATGGTCCTATTACATGACTATATTTTAAGCCAGTAAATTGAGAAGCCAATTTGGACAAAAATAGCTAGAATAATAAATATGACTCTAAACATAGATATAAGTTGATTACTTTTTGCCTGAATTCAGCTAACTATGAGAAGGCTTGGATACTTTTTGTTGTTAATACGCTTTTGTGTATGAAAGATGAGTAGAAAATATTAAAAGTGCGTACCTAAAAAGTATGTGCCTCGCCTACATGAGGCGTGCACTTTCGCCTCGTCGCTTCATGCCCCAGTGTTTTGACCCTTAGCGCAACGGGGCTACTCACGCTTTTAAAACTCAGGTCCCAAGAAAGATTGTAGCATTTGACAGGATACATAGTTTAGTGAAATTAATGAGCAAGTTGCTACAATACTTCTTAATTCGACAAAGTTGAAACATATTGACTATTATGAACGTCATTAAACATATTGACCGTAAAGAAACTTATTAATTACTCCTTAATACGACAAAGCTAAAACATCTTGACTGTAATGAACAAGTCTTATAGCTATCTATACAAGTCGAGAGTTTCGGTATTATTCAAGTCACGAACTATTTGATTCATCATATACCGATTCAATCTATTATTCACACTTCTCTTGTGACAAATTAGTGAAATTACTCTATTCAGTGAAAAATTGCTATGGTTGACTTCACGCATAGTTTTGAGCAAATATGGTTAACAACCAATCAAATGTCTTAACTCTAAAATTCCCTTCGGTGAAGGCGCATAATAAGATTATGATATCCTAATTGTACATTTAACATAGGTGTCAGCAGCGATCGGCTTTGATGCTGGGGTTTTATCTTGTTTGGAGTACCTAGAAGCCGCTCCATGGGCCGAAGATGAAGAAGAAAAGGTATCATCTTTATTATCCGAGCTTCGACTTGAAGGATCAGGTGCCAACGAAGTTTTAAAAAGAGTTTCAGTTGACAATACATCGGGGGTTGATGAGAGTAACAATAACGAAGACGTTCTTCTTAAACTCTTACATATCATTCTTGAAGGAAAAGACGAAAAAGCAAGACGAGAAATGAAAGTTTTAGTAGCAAAAATGCTTCGTGAGAATTCTTCGCATAACGATTTGAAAAAGGACTCCTTGTATTCTGCCTGTGACAAATGTTTGGTTTTATTAAAAAAACATTTCTTGAAAGCTTCCAACAAGGATTTACTAGAAGTAACCCAAATCACACGACAAGCGGATAACTTACATTTTCTTCTCGATATTTTGATTGATAGACAGATTTCAGAGGATTTTCTAAAGTCATGGGCATCTTTGACAGAATTGTCTGAAGTTCATTCAAAAGTACCGCCACTTCATAGATACGAAATCAGCCGAGTTACCTCACGATTATTTGTTGGGATTGGAAAAGGTCAACTTTTGGCTTCAAGAGATTTGAGATGTTTACTGTTACAAACATGGTTGGTGCCTTTTTATGATGATTTCGCTTGGATGAAGAGAGCATCAAGAGGGTTAGATCGTCATTTGATCGAGGATGGGCTTGGGAATACTATTTTGACATTGCCTTTGTCTTGGCAACAAGAAATTCTGATGTCTTGGTTTGACCGATTTTTGAATTCGAGTGATGATTGTCCGAATATACAAAGAGCGTTTGAGGTCTGGTGGAGACGGGCTTTTGTTAGAAAGGATGGTCAGCAGTCTGAAAGATCAGGACAATTCCGTATTGCAGATGAAAGTTTCAGGCATTCGTGAAATTAAGGTATTAATGGTTTCTGACTAGTTTTTTTCTTTATATAAATGAAAAGAAACCTCACCTCAGCTGAGTAAAATTAGTAGAGGTAAAAAATGGGGGAGTCAGGCAGGTTGGGTAATGGGTTAGAATGGGTGATTTTGGTGTTGGTTGAAACACAACGGGTCTGCTGACCCAAAACATTGTTTGCCCAGTTGTACCCATTTGACCCACTTTCTTATGAGTTATGTTTCTTGGTTTATGTTTTTGATCTGCCATGAATTAAACATAACTTAAATCAACCTATAAGTAAGTGGGTCAAAATTGCTAACTCTTAAAATCAGGGTAGGACGGCGTCAGACATGCATGCCACACGCCCATCACCCTCGTTTAACATTCCCGGTAACCTACAAGTATGATATTTTTATTGTGACCTTTGTTCTTGTTTTTACTTCCTTTGTGCAGATCAAGTACAATCATTGCTTCTGTTTATTACAAGTTTTATTGAGTCAACGAAGGCGCTTAATTGATTTTTGAAGAGTGGGAAATGGAGACACATGATGCATCTTTCGCCACGGCTATGGACCCGCTTTTCCGCGTGTTCTTCCTTTTTAACTGGTGAGTGGGAGATTTAACATCTTATGACAAATATTTGATGTAAAGATTTGATTATTAATGTTGATTAGGGAAGAAAGATGTGATCTTTATTCAACTTTTGTTTGCAGTTTCTTAGAATTAGTTATCATTTGTACCTTCTTAGTATTAGTTATCATTTTTGTGAAACACAGTTTATTTCAGTCTTTGTGTTAGGTAGCAATGTAGCATTATATATCATAAATAGTGTTGCATTTTGTGTTTAAGAATGTGAATTTTATGATGTTTTTTTCTTTCTATAAGTAGCATATGGTAGTTGATGGTTTGGTTTTGTTGCTGGTGATGAGTTATTTTCAAGTGAATTAATTAATTTGAAGCCTTATATGTCATGTGACCCCCACTGACTATTCTTTTCTATGAAATTATATATCTTAATTAACAATTATTAAATACTTTAATGGTTGTGATTGTGATGGAATCAACTAGTTGGTGGATGAGTTTCCATTGTTATATCTATACTACTTTATAAAATGTTTGGGACTTTCTAAATAAGGAAGTCTTAAAATTTTTAAGACAAAAAACATTTCCTTAAAAAGAAAGTTACACATAAAAAGGTTTCAGCCCAAAGTTAAATGTATTAATTTTGATATTAAAAATTCGCACTCATAACATCGTGAAAATTAAATGTATTGTAACAGTCCATTAACGTGGTCCATTAAATGTATTGTAACATCCCTTCAATTTATTAATAAAAAACAGATACAAAACCCCCAAAATAAACAAAAGACCATTTCATATTCATATATCCCCCTCTCTCTCAAGAACCTAAAACTAAAGTAAGGTACCAACTGCCCCACCACCGCTGATGGCATGAGTCGGCACCACCACCAGTTTATAGCACCCAGTGATCAAAATCCTTCCATGAGCGGCAACCGTGAATCTTACAAAAAATTAAGAAGGGTCGTGGGTTCTGAACATTTGTTACAAACCCACGTAACAAGCCCAAACTTAGTAAACCACCTTACAAATCAAGACCCTCACTATCACTCTCCAACACACACACACATCAAACTACCAACCAAGATTCAAACTACAAATAAAATACAAAGATCTCAGATTTAGTTCAATTCGTGTACCAATCTTTAAAAGATTTATGTGTATGAACTTAAATCCATCATAGATCTATAAGAAGCTTACATTCTTTTTTAATATCCGAAAATCTTAAAGAAATAACAAAAGAGAGGATAAGTTTTGGTGGCTGCGTGTTGTGTGTGGTGAGAGTGAAATTAGGTTTGTGAGATATATTAGGGGTGTGAAATAGGGTGTGAGATATTTTGGGTTGTGTAGTATTGGGCTGGTAAATCCAACGAGGGGTACGATTTTGAATTTCCCTTGGGCTTTATCAAGATCATTTGAGTTTCAATATTAACGATGTAAAAATTTTCATTAACAGGTTGGGTATCAAATCAAGATGTATATTCATCTTATATGACTGTATTAAAATTCATGCATTAAATAGTAAATTATTCTATTCCATGCGTCAAAATAGTTAGTGCATCAAAGAGTATTAATTGAGTATCAAAAGTATTAGTTATTGTGTATCTATATCTATACTACTTGTAATGTACGAAGTCATTTCATTCTTAATTTTAAGACGTACAAGAAATTAAGCATGGTTTACAACACTTTAATGCACCCAATTTTCAGAATTACAATAAAGTAAGCATATTGTACAACATAATAAAGCGTGGTGGCGTTTTAAGACTAAAATTCTATCAAACAACATTAATCTTATTAAAATCACCCTTCAATAAAATTACAAGCATTTAAGCACAATGTACAATAGTTGCAACCAATTTTCGATTTACAATAAAATAAGCATAGTATACAACAAAATTAACTTGATGTAATTTTCGACTTACAAAATTAATGCTATTAAAGTGGTCAATGTTATTAATGACTATAATGACTACTACTTACAAGAAAAGAAACATAGTATACAACACTTTAATGCACATAATTTTCGGACGTCAAGATAAGAAGCATAATGTACAACAAAACAAAGACATTAATGCTTATTTAATATAATCGATTATTTAACCCATCGATAAATACAATTAATACGATTATTAAAACACCTTTACATAAAAATACAAATTATTAAGCGTATTATACAACCAAATTAAACATTCACCGTTAAATTTCACTACTACGAATAATAAGACATTAAATTTCACCAAACGCATTAGCCATACGAAATTATAGATATCCGTAAATTAATTGTTAAAAATAACATAATAAACTAAAATACATTATTTATCGAAAGTTTTATTTAGTCTTCCATCACGTAACGCATGAGACTCTTAATCTTACATGACATGTAATGCATGTGGATGTGTTTAGAGCATATATAGAATGGATATATACATTCATAATATTTGGATAGGTTAACATTAAGTTATCAACTTTGTTTTTTGTTTGTTGTCGCATTACTCGCATATATTAGGTAAAGTCTTCGTGAGTGGTTGGCCTTATCCTTTTATGTTTATACATGTTCACATACGTTGATGATTTGATCTTGTTAACAAGGTGAACTTAGATTGAATAATTTGATCTTGAGCAGTGTCAAAGGCTCAAAGCTCAACTATAAATTTCAGATCGAGTTTATATGTAATCACTAATCAACTATAGTTCATATTTAGCTTTTTGAGCCTTGTGAGTTGTGATATACTAAAATCTAAACTTTATTCAGTTCTTTGAGTTCAGACTTCTAATTTTATCGTTCTCGTGAATTTGATCATAGTTTGTTGAGAATATATTTTAGCTATTTGATCTAGAGATGGGCAAATAAACCCAAACCCCACGGGAACCGCAACCCGAACTAATTGAGGCGGGCGGGAGATGGTTATCGAGTTACGGGCCAAGTTTGGGTCTTAAATGGGATTTTAAGCGAGTTTGGGTGGGTAGCTGGGTATAACATTCTCGCCCCGCCCGCCACACACACACACACACATATATATATATATATATATATATATATATATATATATATATATATATATAAATATTTATTTTAATCGTCGATATATTAGTATTTACGTAATAAAACATGTTTCTCTAATATTTGTTAGATTTTTGTTGTAAGATTGAAAATTGTGATAATAGAAATATGTTTAATGTCATATGTTTAGGAAGGTTGTGGTTTTTTACAATCTAAGTTATGGATTATTTATGGTTAATATCATCGTTGAAGACTTAATAAAGTTAGTATGTAATTGACTATTAGTATGTCTTTAATTATTCAAGTTATCTTTAATGGTGTTAAAAAAAATAATAAACGTGGATTGTGCGGTGTGGTCGAGAATCACACCAAAAGAGGAGAAATACGAGGCAAGTTTGGAGGAGCATCTAGCCCTTTCCATCGAGGCGGACTTGGGTAATCGGGTTTGAGGATGCGCCTCCCCAAACCCGCCCCTATTGCTTACCCAAATTTGATCTCCTGAAATAAGCTAGCTCTATCACTTTGTAATTTGTAATGGCAGGTCAACATATCAAATTTGGTTTAAGTTTAGCCAAAGTTTATCGAGTCGAACTTGAGGCTTGCCAAACGCCCAAACCTGACCCATTTGGCTTGTTTTGCTTCCATCCTTGGAGTTTAATAGTTAATGGCAATGTTTTAAAACTGGTTTTTTTATTGACTCGATCAACTCATCGGTTTATCGGGTTACCGGTTGGACCGCTGAGACGAACCGATTTCCACCTAAAAGCCATACAATACTTCTACTTACCAAACATCTTTAAAACGTGTAAGCTAAATGGCGAAAAAAAAAGAAAAAAAAAATCAAATACTAAACACATTGGTAATGTATTGTTGGAAAATTGGTTGGCAAAAGTGACTTTTGACCAACTTTGTACACAATTATCTATATGTATGTGTCACATATATGAGTAATAGTTTGAAGGTTCGCGTTCTCCTCGAAGAGAGCTTCGCAATAAGCTTTTATGTGTCCAAAATAGAGTTGATGTGAATGAGATATCGGGTCTCAAAGTTAGGCATTTGGTACCATGCCTAAAGAGGAAAAGTAGTTTATTTTCAATCCCACATCGGGATGGGTAAACTTAGAGATTCTATTGTGTATAAATAGAGACCCTAATTCCACAAGTTTACACATCAAATCAATAAGTATTATTGATTTTCAACGTAAGGAATACGCATTTCTTAAGATGAAATTCGCATCGGTTTAGTTAAGTTCGACAAGACAACTTCTTGTTTTTGGTCATTGTACCACAGAAAGCAGAGCGGCGAACTGTTTTAAAGGGAAGCGTGTCAAACACGTGCCTCGGCTTTTAGTGCTTCTTTGTTGATCTCGTTTGGTGATCAAGTAAGTCTTTGACTATTTTATTATTTTATTTAATTATCGTTTATCCGCTTACATTCTGCTTGTATTTAAATTTACATTATTTATTCTTCGTTAATTTTATTTATTGTAATTTAGATTTTATTAATAAAAGTGTAACTGTTTCCTACAATCTTAAAAGATTTTGTGTAATGAATTAAAAGCAGCTTTTATTAAAATCCGATTTATATAATTAATGATTTTATACAAACAATTTTTTGTTGAAACCAAGATTGTGTTTCTTTGAAAATCGGTTTATAACTAAATGTAATTTTAATTATGATTTGGTATATGATTTATAAACGATTTTTAAAGCAGTTTATTGAATCGGTTTATATTGAAACCATGATGAGTTTCTTTTCAAATTAATATATTTAGTTTATTTATTGCATAAGTGATTGTTTAAATCTGAATTTTGAAACCAATATTGTGTTTCTCTGAATCATATTTGGTACAAGTTTACATAAACCATGTCAAGTTTATTAGATACCATATTGTTTTAACAGTTTTTTAACTGTTTTTGTGTTTAAATATTCACAAGTTAACTGATCGTAACACAATTTGTGACCCTAGTGAAGCTTGCGAATGTAATTGGTGCGCCAGTTACTAAAATGGTTAAAAATCATGATGAAATCAGATTCATTGAAACAAAGTGGAGTTTCTTTGAAACAAATCTCATAAAATACAAGTTGTTATTTTATTATATTACTAGAACGTGTTTATTGAAACCAAGATGAGTTTGTTTGAAACAAAATCTGATAATATACAAGCTGTTATCATATTTGGTGGAAAAGTTTCTTTGACTTATTTAGCTTATTTAAACCAGGTTAAGTTTAATTATAAACTAAATATAGTTCTTGAAACTTTATGCATTTGGAAGTAGATCTATAGAAACCTTGTTGAGTTTCTTTGAAAGAGTAAATCTATTTTGAAACCTTGTCGAGTTTCATTGTAGAATTAGACCATGTGATGCAGATCTATTAAGATATTCTTATAGAAGATTGACAAAATCATATTACAAATTTGTTTTTGTTTAAAAACATTATGTAATATGCTATATTGTTTAATCGAAAGACTTGTTTAAAAGCTGTTTTGTATAATGGATCTTAAAAAACAGTAGTTTTTTAAACAAAATTCGATGTTATTGTGTTTGTTAAGAAACACTTTGTGATATAGCAAGTTGTTAATTATTCCAAATTTAGTTTTAGACTAATAACGGAATCTCGACAATGTAATGTTCAAAATGTCATGAGTGACATCCGAAGGATCTGCACCGAACTTGATGAAAGGGAGACCGATACTCGAGTTATGTGTACGGTAGATGCTTTAAAGCATTCAAATTTTATGTGCCATAACTATAGGTTAAATGGCCTGAATGAAATAAAAATTGTTGCCAAGGCGGGATCCGACATTAGATAATGGTGGATTAACACTTCGGTATCATGTCATGAGTATGATGATAAGAGTTTGGTTAACTCTTTCAAAGTAGCAGAAAATGGAGAGATGCAATTTATGGGCAACTCTACAACTGCTAATAGCAAGGGAAAAAGAAATGTGATGTTGAAATTCACATGTGGAAAAGAGCTTAAGTGAACCAACACGTTGTATGTGCCAGAGATTCGTAGGAATCTTGTGTCTGGATGGCTGCTTAATAAATTTGGCTTTATTTTATTTTAATAAATAAAATTGAGTTAACATTGAACAAAATTTTGGTCGGTACGGGTTATGCGCTTCATTAAATGTTTAAGCTGAATCTATTTATTTTGGTTGTTTTAATAAAAATGAGTATGAATTCAGCTTATTTGATCCTTTGAATGTATAGCATGGCCAACTCGGACATGTTAATTTTAACTCAATACATTGTTTAATTAAATAAACGAACACGGATTACTAAAGTAAAACTTATGTTGAAGCCAAATTGACAAGATTGTTTTTTCACTCGGTTGACCGATAATTAACCGAACCCTTGATTCACATAGTTTTATGTGATTTGGAATCGATACCTACTAAGGTAGCAATTAGGTACTTCATCATAATTGTTGATGGTAGTACAAAATATTGCGACTTTTACTTACTTGAGAGGAAGGATATAGACAAGATTGATCTATACAAATAAGTTAAGAATCAACTTATTATCGAAAACAAGGCGGTTCGAAGTGATATTGGAGGCGAATATGTGTCTCTATTTCATGTATGTTCTAAACATGGAATAAGACATAAGTTTATTGCTCCTTATACGCCACAACATAATTGTTGATAGGAAAGAACTGTGCCTTAAAGATATGGTTATGCCATGCTGTTAAAGTCATGGTTTAAGCCATGGCATGTGGGGGAAAGCGATTTTATTGGCTACTTATCTGTGGAGTTTGATAAGACTCCATGAGATCGTTTTGAGCCTCTAGGGTTAACAATAATGATGATAATAAACTTGTACATGCAACGGAATAAAACAAATCAAAATTATTGACACAAGGTTTTTCATTATAATCACTCCAAGCCTCAAATATTATATGATCAGAATAATACGGTTACACTTAACTTGTAACAGGGATCAAAGATCCTTGAGGCTAAACTAAACAAACTCTAACCCTAGACGTTTATAGGAATACGTCTAGGTTACACACACACACCTTTAATGACTACATTATGGAAGACTTCTATATTAAAACCAACACCCCATGTCCTCTTTATATACTAGAGGATTAGGGTTTACAAGATACTACGAAGGACTAAATAATAAATCTTCTTTTGCAAGCAAGTCCTTCCATCTTTTTGTAGATTTCTTCTTTATCACTTTAAGTCCTTGATGTTTCATTCTTTCTTGTTTTGTATCATCGAATCAATAAACCCAACAATCTTCCCCTATTTGATGATGACAAAACAAATACATTCTTGTACTAACTTCCCTAGACAGTAGCGAAGTTGAGATGTAAACATCTCACCATGAATGAAACATTCTTGTCTTCCTTTGTCTTCCCTTAATCCATGCCATCGCACTCTAATATCTCTTCCCTTTTGTTATCAACAAATAGAGAATGTAAAAGAGAAACTTCCCTTGAGTGGTGCATGAAAATGATTCTTCAAATCAAGAAGCTCTATGTAATGATCACTTGTGAAGAAAACCAAATATAACAAACTTGATAAAGAAGTAGAATAACCCAAACTTGTGTCTTATGTCTTGTTTATCCACGTGACTCAAACTTATACTAACACCATATAAGTAGACCGCAATCTCTTGACAAAATCCTCATCTTCAATGAGACACCGAGCACTACAATGTAACTCCTTTAAGTGATAGTTAACTAGGTCTTCATCCATCCACCCTCGACCTATGAAAACTAGATTTTGCAAGTCTTCGCCAACATCCTTTAAGCACGAACAAGTTATCTCCAAAGTGTAACACCCACTTTGAGATATGATAAGAGCACGAATCTGTGAAACTCAACTACAACATCAAATAAATGATATTTAACCTTCTTCGTAATCAATTAATCCAATAAACCAAATACGAGCTTTTTAAAACCTTTAAGAACAAATACCAATCTTCTTGTGTGTGCGAACCAAAATCCCATGTGTGTGTCACCAAAATCTCGATACCAAAACATATACAACTTCCCTCAATTCCAAAACCTCATCATTGAACGAATAACGAAGAAACACCGGTGGAATTGAGATAACACTAGCGATGGTTTCGAGAAAACACTAGGGTGATTTCGAGAAAAACACTAGAAGTGGTTTCAGAAAAACACTAGAAGTGGTTTCGGAAAAACACTAGAAGTGGTTTGAAAAACACTAGAAGTGGTTTCGAAAAACACTATCGGTGGTTTCGAGAATACACTATCGGTGGTTTGAGAAAACACTAGAAGTGGTTTCGAAAAACACTATCGATGGTTTCAAGAATACACTATCGGTGGTTTCGAAAACACTAGAAGTGGTTTCAAAAACACTAGGAAAGCGCTTCTAACCATGAATCATAAACACCACACAATGTATAAACAACCTCTATCAAGAATTAGAACAAGTAACACAAATTCAAGAAGTTGAATATGCATGAAAACCCAAAATTCAATTTCGAAAACCCTTCAAGACCAACTTGACAATGAATAACTTTTCTTTGGAAGCTCGATCGAAAATCCTTCGGTGAAACGTTAGATGAATATATAGAGAACGTCCACCTAAAATTTCGTCACGATCCAACAGTTAACGAAAAAGTTATGATCGTTACAAAAGCAGTCTTTGCAGAAACATATCGAAAAATTTCGACGAATTTTTCTTCTTGTCGCCATTCTTCGACCAATAAAACCTTGCGAATCCCTAGGTAACGAGCTCCCCAAGCTCTGATACCAATTGTGGAGTTTGATAAGACTCCATGAGATCGTTTTGAGCCTCTAGGGTTAACAATAACGATGATAATAAACTTGTACATGCAGCGGAATAAAACAAATCAAAATTATTGACACAAGGTTTTTCATTATAATCACTCCAAGCCTCAAATATTATATGATCAGAATAATACGGTTACACTTAACTTGTAACACGGATCAAAGATCCTTAAGGCTAAACTAAACAAACTCTAACCCTAGACGTTTATAGGAATACGTCTAGGTTACACACACACACCTTTAATGACTACATTATGGAAGACTTCTATATTAAAACCTACACCCCATGTCCTCTTTATATACTAGAGGATTAGGGTTTACAAGATACTACGAAGGACTAAATAATAAATCTTCTTTTGCAAGCAAGTCCTTCCATCTTTTTGTAGATTTCTTCTTTATCACTTTAAGTCCTTGATGTTTCATTCTTTCTTGTTTTGTATCATCGAATCAATAAACCCAACATTATCTTTTAGATAAAATCCCTTGTAAGGAAAAGAAGATAATTTTATGAACTATGGATGGGAAGAAAACCATCCTATAAGTACTTACGAATGTGGGGGTGTCTATCTGTCCCGGCACCCAAGGATCAATATATTGGACCTAAAACTGTGGATTGCATATTTTTGTGATATGCTCATCACAATATTGCTTATCATTTATTTGGATATGATTCAGAAAATTTGAATATATACAAAGATACGATAATGAAATCAAGGAAAACATTCATTGTTTGAAACTGTGTTTCCTTATTTATCCAAGGAAAATGGAAGTTCATCTAGACTAGTTGATATAGTTGTCCATGATGAGAGGCAACTAAATGATGATGTCCTTCATGATGAGAGACATCAAGATGATAATGTTGTTCTGATAAGAGACAACAAGAGATTGATTATGATCTTCATGATGTGAGACAAGATCAACCTGGAAGAATAAGTTGAACTAAAAAGAAACAAACGGGCAAGAAACGGGAAATTGTTTGGAACTAGTTTTGTTTCTTTTATGGTTAAAAATGAACCTACATCTTATAAAGAAACGGTAACTTCCTCAGGATGGCCTAATGGAAAGAAGCCATGAAATGTGAAATAGATTCTATTTTACAAAAACAATACATTATAGCTCGTGGTTTTACCTCCTGGTGGTAAACTACTAGGCAATAAATGGTTTATACCTAACAACCACAAAGGTTGTCGATGGAACCATTGATAAGTAAAGAAGCAAGATTGGTAATTAAAGGGTTTAGACAATGAGAAGGTCTAGCTTACTTTGATACATATTCGATTCTGAATAACCTCTATTAGGATGATACTTGCTATTGCCACTTTAAGAAATTTGGAAGTTTACCAAAAATGTATATGAGAATGGCATTACTAAACAGGGATTTAGAAGAAGAAATCTACATGAACCAACCTGAGGGTTTCATGGCTCCTAGACAAGAGAGCAAAGTTTGTAGGCTTGTAAAGTCATTATATGGCTTAGAAAAAACTCCCAAACAATGACATCTAAATTTTTTACCACGTCATGTCAGAACGTGGATTAAAAATTAATGGATGTATGTGGAGAAAAGGAGGAAAAAAACCCCACTAGTATCTATGTAATCGTATGTTTATACATGGATGGTATACTTATCACCGGAAGTGATAACAAGGTAAACAAATCCACTAATGAAATGTTAGAGTCAATATTTGACATGAACAACATTGGTTGTTCGATATGGTTTTTGGAACTAAGATCATATGAAACCAGATGGATTTGTTTTGAAGTCAAAAACACTATAAGGACAATATTCTTGAGAGGTTCAATGTGGGGGATTCCGGCCTAGCTAGAACTCCAACGACATCTTTTCAAATCTATTTAAAATAGAGGTAGAGGTGTTGCCCATTTTGAATACTCAAAGAATATTGGGCATCTTATGTGTCAAATGACATATGCGAGACCTGATATAGAAGTTATAATCAGGTTACGTAAATATACCAATAATTCAAGCGATGACCATTTGAATAGAATTACACGAGTGCTATGATACTTATGATATTGCATTTTGGAAGATATCCAACTGCTATCTAGTGATAGAGTAATACAAATATGGATTCTTATATAAAAGAATCTAGATCCACTAGATCAGATGTAATGAGTCTATGTGGGAAGCTATGTCTTGGAAATCTTAAAAGTATTTCAAATAGACTTTTATAGCTAAATCTATGATGGAATTCGAATTTATCATTTGAGATAAATTTATAGAATATGTAGGATATCTACGTTTATTCGTAGATGACATACCAAGATGGCGTAAACCGGTAACGACCATCTATATAAATGTGATAGTCAATTGAAAATTGGCAGAGCTCATATCACAATGTAAAATGGTAAGTCGAGACATATCCATCATAGACGTTGATTGGTGTGACAACTACTCTAAACTAGAGTTATCACGATTGACTACGTAAAGTCAATGGATAACATCGCGGATCCGCTTACGAAAGGCTTAAGTAGAGAGTTAGTTACTAAGTCGTCTAAAGGAATTGGACTAAAGCCCTTAAAGGAATGAGTTTATATGAAGGAAACCGAGATCCCAAGATCTGGGTTCAATAGGACAACCTAATCATATAAATGTGGGGGAAGTCACGTCAATGTAGGGGAGCTACTTAACATTGTAACTTCCTAGTCCATTCCTATAATAAATGTGACTTGTTGAGAGGTTAAACATATAACTTTTATGATTCAAGATGAAATTATAAAGCATAATGATTCAAGATGAAATCTCAAGCATATGGTTTTAATGATTCAAGATGAAATCACCTATGTGAGAGAAAAGTGGGGTCGCTTTGAAGGGAATTGTGGGGGGCGCAAATCCTAAGAGCTCTTGCAGAACCAGGCAAATGTTCAGGACCATAATGAACACGACTATGAGGGTGTTGGGTTCAGTAAATACCCAAACCCCTTAATCTAGGATTTGAATAGAAAATAGCCCAAGTGTTTAGTCCATTAAACACTAACAAAGTCATTGAGTGCATAGTCTCTTAGTGAGTCATCTTTAGGATACTCAAGATGAGGCGAAGAAGAAGTCTCTCCACCCGATGAGGCGGAACTTAAAGGGTGAAGACCGAGTCAAGAAGAAGATGGTGGATTCGGTGATGACAATAACTCATCAATCCCTAAGACTCTCTCCAACTACTTACATCAAGACAAACTGAAGTAGAAGATCAAGGATATGAAGACGAAGAATGAGCGGGACAAGGCGGGATAAGTTTGAATCGAGATAAGACGAAGTCCTTATCAACCAAAGTCAACTTTCCCCGAATGGCAAAAGATCGGGCTCGGTGTCATCACCGACCTTAGGAAAGTAGTCTTGTCTCTTACCTAGAATAGTCTTTAAATGCACACAAAATACATCAAGATTTTGTCTTACATATGATGTCGGTTGTCACTTAGGAAAGAGTTAAAACTCATACATGTATAAATAGCATAAGAGATGGAGTGAAAATATTAAGCTTGTGAATTATAAAACACACACATGCAAGCCATCTTTTCACTCCTCCAAATAAAACTTAATCCCCGAGATAGCTCGGTGGGTTCTAAGAGTTGTGCTCGACTTAGCCCGAGCTTGAGAGAGAGTCACCAAACTTTGTCATTTCAATCCCAAGTATTGTTCAAGTACTTGGGTAACGATTCTTTTGATTGATTTCTAATAAAGAATATGATGTTGCAAATTATTCAATGTGTTTTACTTATGTTAATTTCGGTCTTTGTTCACTATTAATTTGTTTTAAGTACTTAATTGTTTTAAACGATAGTGAATAGGGAACAACAAGTGGTATCAGAACACGGTGATTATAAAACCTTTATATAACTTTTTAAAGCCGCTCTAAAACGTTTTAAATCGTGATCCTTATGGTCGAAATTAATGTACCCCAACTAGTCGATAAAAGGGTGGAGCTTATTCACCGTTGCCCTAGACTTGAAGTTGGTAAATTCAACAAATGGAAAAAGCGTATGCTTTGCTATTTGATTGGGATGGAACCTTATTATATAAAGTGTATAAATGAAGGTCCATTTATCCCAAAGACCGCAAGGTTTGCCTAAACACGAAGCTCGATGAACTCGAGGATGAGAGAAGAGTGGTCAACCAGACCAAAGGCTCAAAGTATCATAATATCTTGTCTTCCGACGATATTATGGAGTCGATTATAATCAGAGTACGGCCAAACAAACTCGATGACTGGTTCATAGTCATGAAGGTCCATCCGATACCAAGGAAAACAGGATTATGGACACGAAACTTGAGTATAATACCTTGTGGCTAAGGACTCGTAAAATCATCTCAAACTTACAACTGTTACAAAACTCTTTTAAATGAACTGTCAAATGATGGTGTTAAGTTGTCCAAACATAAAATCAATGTTGGTTTTGTCAATAGTCTCCACGAGAAGTGGTTGAATTTCTCTTAGGGACTTAGGAATGCAAATCATATCCGTAATCTTGAGCTTCACGAAATTTATGGAAATTTGTCTATGAGGAAAACCTCATCAGCATTTATACCGACTTAAAGAAGTCTCGTGAAGTCAAGAAGTCCCGACCACCACCTCATCACCAATATCAACCGCTTTCTTTTCTAACAATGTGGTTCAAGATTTCCAAGAAAACTCGATGATGAGCCCGATGAGAGATCAAGTGAGGAGTACCTAATTGACCAACGTCAATTTCGTGAAAGGGCACTCCTTGCTAACTCTCGAAGGTTTATAAAAGAAACAAAGGTTTTCAACTGCTAAAGCAATCAAGACACTCAATGCTTTAAGTGTCATAAAAGAGGCCATTTGCAAAAGACCGCTTTTCAAAAACAATTTATGAACCTCTTACAAACCATCGTGGTCTAATCGGTCTTCGTGCTTTAGCAAATTTCAACCAAAATCTATCGGTCTCATCAAAATTTTAAAACAAATCGATCAAAACAAAACCATCGATTATGAAGCTAAATATAAGAAAGCAAAAGCTAAGCTTGCATTGCTTGAGGCCACCCTCATAAACAACAAAAGTGTTCAATGTGCGGGGTAAAAACAAGGGTCTCGTTCTTTAAACGTTCGATCGGGATGAAGAGCCGCCTCATCTCGATGATGAAATGGTGCATGTCGATTGCATCGATGGCCCTCTCGAGAAGAGGACAAGCTAGTCGTTGGGAAGAATCATGCCGAAATGGGAATGTGTCAACATCACAACGAAGAAGGTAAATATTTTACTTTCCATGGATGATGACTCGATTGGCGATCTTATATGAATTATCTTAATGTTGACCTTAAGTTTGTTGAAGAGCAACGATTAAATATTTTTCAAAATATAACAAGCTAGGTTTTGAGTTAAACAAGTGTAGAAATGAACGCTTCTTTTAAAACAAGCCAAGCTTGAGGTCATTACTTGCAAATTCGAACATCGAACTAGTTAAAAGAAATCGACACTTCAAGATGAACTTAAAAGGTACAAGATATCCTTGATAGTTGGATTGCTAAGAATCCTGTGGTCTTTGATGTCGGGAGCCCCCAGAGAGTGAAAGAGAGTCTTAGGTGAAGACCATCTTCCCGACACTCTCAACAAAGACCGGGTCTTAAGCCATTTGTGTCGGTGGTATGATTACCAAGATGTTGACTAGTCCCAAGCCCGGTGATTGGATTGATCGGGTTAATCCCGATAGTAAGCTTCCTAATTTCGATTCGGAAGAATTCTAGAGCTCGAGAGTCAAGCTCTTGAGAGCATACTTGGACTCCCGATGTGCCCAGAGTCTCGAACACATTGAGTCCGGGCGAGTCTAATGCAACGCTTCCACCCCGAAACCTCTTGAGGTACTTGCACCAAGCTCGAGCTTACTCCAATGCAATTCAATCCTCATTCACCAAAGGAAAGGTCTGGATTTGGTAGAACCATCCCGAAAAGGCCAACAAAACCAACTCAACAAGAATCTACCCCACCGAAACTTCCACATCCTCTGTCTCCAATCAAGTGACCAAATTCAAGAATCGATCAACTTGTGAGGAAGCTAACCGACAAGATGGAATCCATCGAAAGGTCCCCGAATCAATCAAGGAAACAAAGTCGCCTTCCTCTAGTTCCTCAAAATCAAAAGCCATCACCAAATCCAAACAGTGTGATCGTGCCACTATACCAGCCATACCACCGACAACCGCTACATAATCCTTTTTGTATGATCGCAAAAGGATGATCACGTAACTTCGATCACTTGCAATATGTAAGTTCTCTCGAGAAAAGCAAACTATACCAAAGTTGGTCATCGGTATGCTTCAACCTCAAGTCTGCTAAAAATTTAGAGCAAAACCTTTTCCTCCTTGTCCACATCGTGGCTTTAATGATCATCACCGATGATTGTCTTATGAACACATCTTTGTGATATTTATGAAATCCAACTCATAAGACATCCCAAAGATGACAAAGTCATCCATGCAAGGAGAAGTTCCAAGCAACCCAAAATCACCGAGTCATCCTCAGTCTCTAAATTCAAAACTTGTGGTAGAACAATGCACTCAACCACTGACCATGAGTCGATTGCCAAATTCAAAGAGACCTTGAGACCCAAGCCCACTAGTAAGTGGGTCACTAAGAGAAACTAATTCAGTTTACTACTTATGCAGAGACACGCCATGGAGCCTATTTGGCATCTAGACAGTGGATGCTCAAGAAGCATGACTGGTGTGAAGGAGTATCTGCACAAGTATGTAAAGGAACCATTGACTATGATGAGACATTTGCTCCTGTTGCAAGAATGGAAGCCATCAGGATCTTCCTTGCATATGCTACCTACATGAACTTCAAAGTTTACCAAATGGATGTAAAAAGTGCATTCCTAAATGGTGAACTCAAGGAAGATGTGTATGTTCAACAACCTCCAGGCTTTGAGAGTAGTGAATTCCCTGACTATGTCTACAAACTTGATAAAGCCCTTTATGGACTGAAACAAGCTCCCAGGGCATGGTATGAAACTCTCTTAGCCTTCTTGATTCAAAACAAGTTTGTCAGAGGAAAGATAGACAACACATTGTTTATCTATAAGACAAAACAAGATGTGATACTGGTCCAAGTATGTGTTGATGACATCATCTTTGGCTCAACAAACTACACTCTTTGCAAACAGTTTGAAAACTAATGACAAAGAAGTTTGAAATGAGCATGATGGGTGAACTCATACTTCCTTAGACTACAAATCGTGCAAACCGATAAAGGAATCTCCATCACCAAGAGAAATACACAAGAAATCTCTTGAAGAAGTATGAGATATCTCGATCGTGCCTCAATGAAGACACCAATGGTCCTCCTAACAACCTTGGACTGATCTCACCGGCAAGTCATCAATCAAACCCATTTAATCGCTTCGCACTGACATACAATTCTCGATGCATCTAATAGCAAGATATCACCCAATCCAAAAGAATCCCACCACCGCACCCAAAAGAATACTCGGTATCAAGGAACCCCAAGCCTTGGACTCTATTATCCAAAGTGCTCGGGTTTGATCTCAAAGGATACTCGATTCTAATTATGTTTGGTTGCAACATGGACGAAAAAAGTACCTCGGGGTCTGTCAATTTCTTGGAGGAAAACTGGTTTGTTGGAGTGCTAAAAGCAACAATCGGTGGCTATGTCTTCACCGAAGTTGAGTATGTGGTGCTGCAGATGTCGAGCCAATGTTTTATGGATGAAAAGTCAACTCGGTGACTATGACATCCATTACAAAATGGTACCCATCTTCGTGACAACACCAAAGTGCCATTGCAATCTCCAACAACCCCGTCTTCATCAAAGAACCAAACACATTGATATCGATATCACTTTATCGGGGACCACATAATGAAAGGAGACATAGAACTCCATTTCATCCCTATCAATATCAATGGCCGATATCTTCACCAAACCCTTCGATGAACCTACCTTCAGAGACCGAAAGTTGAATTGGGAATGCTTGACATTGAAAGTCGCATCCGAAACCAATCTAGTAAGTTCTCAAATGGTTCCTCCTCCCGAACGAAACCCACAAAACAACCTCTCACCGAATGAGTAAGACTCATTCGGGGACCCCGACGCTAATATTGAGCATTGAATGAGTAACTAAATAATCCAAGTATCGCTTACTTAAATGTCCTAGGTTGGTAACTATGCCAATTTAATATAGGAATATATGTCTCTTTGTCTTCATCACAACCATATCAAGGGTCCTCAAAAACTTACCTCATCCCACTTGACATTAAATGCCTCCTCACAAAAATATCCATGGATATTTTATTATCGCAAAAGTGCACTTTTATCAGACATCGCAATCGCTTTCCTTGAAAAGCGAGTGATTTTATCATGGTAGTGGAGGGTGGCATTAAATGTGGAAATTCAAAACGTTTTCAAAACCGACTTTACAAATCCACAAGTATGCACAACTACCCTCTAATCACTCTATAAATACCTCACAAAATCCTTATAACACACACAAAAGATTTACGCTAACAAAACTCATCAAAATCACTTTTCAAACCCGAAATCTTTGTGTTCTTCAAATCCTTTCTAAAAATCCTCTTTGTAAACCTTTACAAAAGTTTTCATCACAACTTAAGAGATTCAAAACCTTTGATTGTTCTTGTCAAGAATTTTTTCAAAACCTAAAACCTTTTAATGGAAATGGCAAGAACACAATCTCTTCGGTTTGCTTCACAATGGTAGGTGATCTTAGCAATGTTGAATTTAAAACAAATAATGTCATAGGCAATTTTGAATATCCTCAAACTGCTCAAACTTATAAAGACATTATGAAATTTTGTATAACGCCCACTAAAACGGCCTTTGTTCAAGATCCTCAATCGTGCTCAAAACCTCCTCCGGAGTTTTGGGCAACAACAAGGCCTTTGACCAGACACCTCTATCGATGAGAACAACCTTTGACCACTCGGGAATATCTCATCGAGTTCGCCTTAACGGGGACAAGAATTCACCCGGATTATAAAACTTTTGCACTTCAACAGGTTGGATTATAACAAGGAGTTTATGTCGCCCATCCTAAACCCTCAACAATGAAGGATGGGTTAAAATAAATCGCTTTAGATCCAACGCTTTAGACAAGACCCGGTCACAAAGAGTTCATTTCCATGGCTTGGAGGATCCTATTCACTTTGTGATTCGGGTCCTCGGCTGGAACCACTCATCCACCGAACAAGTTAACTCTATTCATTGATGATGGCATACCGCCTGATGAGTGGGTCACTTGTCGACATAGGGAAGATCATTTACAAGGATCTCGTAATCAAGCTACTGAGCAAAACTAGGACGAAATACGTTTCGTATCCTAGGTTTGTCTCTTGTCTTCTCAAATTATCCTCGTGAAGAAAAATTTGGTGCTTTACCCGCATCCCGAGCCAATCAAACTTTCAAAAGGACCCATCCCTTGTCACTTATATTGAATTGACGGTCCATATGGTTGTCAGAACAAACAGAGGAATCGGTGTCTCCTAACCCCGCTCTATAAAGAGAAAGGGAAGTCTCGATCGGGACTAAGACCAAACCCAAGTCTCAGGCCCCGAGGCTTTTGAGCACCGCCAAAGGCAAAGAAAACCAAGATTGATTTGCCACCCATCGGAGACCGAGCAACATCTACCTCAGTGACAACGAAGGACACCGATAAATCACAATCGGTGCCCTTGGTCCCAACTACTACTCCCCAAGATCCGAGGAAACAAACAACCCACCGGGTAGGGAGCGCCTTCCACATCGCCCGGTGATGACATTAGCAAATCAAAGCCTTTGTCGAGGGCATACCGATTGATCCCAAAGACTCGAGGAACCAAACAACCACGATAGGGATATCACTTTCACTCACTCGCTAAAGGCACTAGGAAAAACCCATTAGTGTCTTAGGGGTCTAAGGGGGACAAAGAATCGGAGGGAAAAGAACAACCCGCCAATACAGAACCCAAAACCAATCCTGACTCCAAAGAAGACACTGAGAAACTCCCACCAGTGTCTGAGGGGTCAACGGGGGACAAAGACTCTGTTAGGTCACTAGTTTTACAACACAAGATAAATAGAAAGAGATAAAGGAGATTGAACAATAAACCAAACACACACACACGATATGCTTAGGACCGGTTATACGTAGGATGTGAGTGAAAGGAATAACTTGAACAACCAACCCTCAAGTGAGGGTTATTACATAGTATTTATAGGCAAGGAGCTAGGGCAACACTCCTACTCCTTCCCTTTTGCTTATTGGACATGGGCCTAAGCTTATGGGCCTTCTATATAAGCTAGACCTTAAACAAACATAAAGGCCATAATAAGCTACCTATTACATATGAGTAACAAACACTTGAATTAAGGTTTAGGAGTGATTCCAACAATCTCCCCCTCAAGTGTTGGTGATGAAAAACGGTGAAGGCGTTGATGTAATAGTAGCTTTAACGCCTTCGACATTCTTCTTTCTTGTGAGAAGAATTGCCTTGATTCGAACAATCTCCCGTGTAGAGATAGTTGTCTTTGAACAGCTTATGCTTTGACGTCATCTTTAACTTTGTTCTTTGATCATTGTTCTTTGTAATGAAAGTGATAGTATGTTGTTGTTCGCATCAAGTCTCGCCTCAGTGCCGCTTCATCGCTACTGATGTCTCCACGTCATTCTTCAACATGCTCACACGCCTTTGACGTTGGAATTCGATCGATGAAGTTCTTTAAGTCTTTAACTTTGTAGATTCTTTGATTTGACGAAGAATCATTCTCGATCATTGTGTTGCTTTTGGATAGAACTTCCATTAGTGATGATGTTGGCGTGAGCATGAGAAGAATCTGCACGATCATCCCGCCCGGAGCTTCCATAAGAAGAAAACATTTAAACCGGTTAGTAATAAGCGGATTCGGCACTTATAGGTTCGAACTTGAGAGTGTTAACAACATAGTGTGAAAACACAACTCTAATTCTTACAAAGGCCGCTCTGAACTGGAGTCCCACAAGTGAGATAACGCGATGTATCAAGTACATCTATTCGTTCGATGAGTCGCCGAGGTACACCAAGCATCACCTCACGATCAGACCGCTTGAGACACACTAAGCGTAATCCACGGGAGTTACCGAAGTGACTGCCGTCGTGGCTGTTTGATGTTGACCCCGGCAGAGTTTCCATTCAATCACCGAGGATCACGGATGTGAACCTCTCATAAATGTTCTCGACAGATTGCTAAGATCGTGAAGGACTCGATAATGTACCACCGATGTTCTTATTGTTGAACATCAAGTGATGAAATGTCAAGTGTACCTAAGAGATCTTTTGATGAATCTCGTGGCTCTAGACTCAATAGTGCGTTTGGTTTTCCTAAGCGGAGACTGGGAGAGGTCTCCTTCTTCAATACCACCTATCTCTAAGAGAACCGATAGATTATGTAGGGTTCCTTGTGAGAATGAAACAAGCTTCTTTGAGAGAAACTTGAGTGGCTAAGAAGGTATAGTGCATGCGCCACCGGGTCCATGACAACTTTAATCTTCAATACCGGCGTCACTAAGTGACAACCAGAGTATATGAATTGAACCCGATGTCCGCCTAAGTTGAATAATTTGGAGGGCTATTTCTTTTCACCTTTTCAATGCATTTCTTTTTAATTCTTCAACTCATTCTTTCTCCGATTCTCATTTTCTCCTTTTTATAATCGTACCTAAGTACTTCTAAGTACTAACTATTTGTGATGTCCTTGGGTGATCCCTCCGGCTCTGGCGGATCATAGGACGATTATTCCTAACCTTAGTCACCTTATCACCCATGACTAACCTATGTTGCCATAAAATCAATTTTCAAGAAAATCTCTCAAAGGGTTTGTAAATGAAAAACATGTTTGAACCATCGTGAGAGTTTTATCTTTTAGCGTAAATACCCCCTCCACATGTGCTTTAGAGTTTTGACGGAAATATGCACCGTGTGGGAAGAGCGCCACTTTGAATTGATCAACTCAAGATAGACACTCCCCATGAGACATCATTACGTTGCATAGTTAAAGAGTTACATTGTCGATTTTAGGTGACAACTAGCTCTAATAACTACCTTGAAGGTGTAGACAAGCCTCGAAAGGTTTTCATACCGTCGAGTTCATGTCTACCAAGAGTTTCTCGAATGGTACTTTCTACTCGGACAAGTCCTTTCATGAGACACGCTTACATTACTAGCGAACTAGCTTGAAATTATTACCCGTCCCGACAAATCTTTTCGAGTTACTAACGCTTTAGTACCGCCAATTCGTTGGTTAAGTCTATTACACAAGGATTCATTTGCATTTACATAACATATTTCTTATCACATAATTTTCTCCCCTCAAAATGGCATATAAAATGTTATTTTTGAAAAGTTGAGAATAAATATGACCATTTCGAGTGTTGCGGAAGATGACCACTATGAACAATTTGTGAACAAAGTTTTAACTCATAATCCCCTCAACAAGTGATATAAACGGTTGAGGTTTTGAGAATCATACGGAAGTACTTGTCCTTTGAGCAAAACCTTGAAAGATGAAAGGTTTGATAAGTTTTACTCAAAAGTAAGAAGATTTCGCTCCTTTTCTAACGATTGTGGCAATCAAGCGCACTACGTGGTCCTTTCTTGACAAGAACAGGTTGTACATCGTTATGTGTGCACAAGCCATTGACATACATAATCACACATCCAAAAATAATGAAAGAAGCGGTTCAAGGGTACCGGAAGTCCATGATGTTTCGAGTGCGAATCGGGAGTTGATAGCCGTGATGTTAATCCCGGTCGACCACCAACAAAGCTTTCAAATGTTACGAATCGATCCCTTCTATACAACCGCTCATCAATCATCGTGATGATCCTCTTCACATCCCTTCGATCCCGAGAATTCCATCGCTTAGAGACCCGATCTTTTGGTGTATATCCTTCAATCGATAAGCCAATCCGTCCCAACCATCTTCAAAGTGTGGTTCCAAACTTGTGAAGATCTCTGCCGCCATCAAGAAATTTCTTTGAAGTTCACTGCGTAAACGACGCCGAATGGTTTGGTCGATGAGTGTAAATTGTGAGAGCGGTTGATGTCGGGAAGATCAAGGCTGCGGTGGAGTGAAGTTGACACGGGTCCGATAAGATTCAACCGCCACCGGAGATCTTCTACACGTTCTTTGATGACTATGCATCCGATGAAGATGAGCGATGACTTGATGAATTCACGTTGTACTTCAGCTTGAAAATTGTCTCATGCAATCTCGCATTTTGGCAAGGTACATGTCTTCAATGTTGTTGATAGACAAATTCTCAAAGTCGACTTCGAGAATGCATAATCCCGCTCATCTTGCCTTTTGACCACAATCTTCTTGAGAAAAGTGTAGTCCCATTTGGTCGAAAGGTCAACGTGTTTGATGGCAACGATATCCTTAGTAATCGAATACCGCATGTTGAGACTTCGAACCGGCGACACGTAGTAGATTCTTGACGCCCGCCAATGATGAATCCGTACATTGCATCTCGGTCGTATGCTTCCACTTTGTTGGAGAACAAGTGATTAGCTCTTTCCTCGATAGCTATGCATTTGAGTATATGGTCTTTGGGAATGGAAGTGTCAAAGATGTAGCGATTTCCTTGATCCATCGCCACCGTAGAAGAAATTCCAAGTCTTTGTTGAAGAAATATCCGAATGGAATCCTAGGTTCATTTGGTTGGCCAATTGTTGGTAGAGGTTTTGACCATCTGTAGTATGGAGGGTTGTCCCGCTTTGGTGAAGTCGATGTTTGCTTCGGGTTGAGCCAATCCATGTTGTTAGACATAGCTCGAGCAATGTTTTCAAGGTGATATTCGACCTCGATGGCACTTTCTCGAGCTATCTTCCACAGCTTGAAAAGCTTCATTCTTGATTTGCCTAAACTCGGATTTCATCATCTTCTTCACATGGAACTTTTCTTGCGTAATCTTAGCATGCTCCAATGTATTACCGTCTACCGATCTTGACCTTCTTCGGTAAGGAGTGGAATTGACAAGTGTAGAAAACCATTCAAATTCCTCTGTTGTATCTTCATCTAGCCATGATACTGACGCCGCCGGGGCGCCTTCTTCTTCGCTTTTCTTAGGCCTAGATGAGGGGCCGTTTTCGTACTTTTTGGGTGAGGCGGGTTGTTGTTGGGGCTCATGGTATTCTTCATCGTCACCACCCGTGATATTCAAAGTGGTCACCGGTTTTACGAATCTGGGTGGTGTCTCGTAATCACGAGGTTTATTTGCGAAGAGGGAGGATAAGATCTTTGTTGAGCAGAGTCCGTTGTGGTGGAGGTTGCATCGAGTATCGAATAGAGGATGATTCATCAAACTTCTTTGTGCGTTTGGGCTCTTTATCCTTATCCTTATCTTTGTATTCATCATCTCTTGAACGTTTGGGCCTTCGACTTCTTCTCGAATGCGGACCGAGTTGGTATTCGAAGAGAGCTTCAAACAGTTTAGCTTCGTGTGAGGCAAACGCGTTGCGAGCGTTCGACATTTGCGCTACTAGCCGGTTCACCAATTCATCATCCGAGAAAATTATGGATTCAATCGGATTGATGCTTAAATTCATCAAAGTTGATTTTATGGCTTGTTTGGCTAGATGCAAAAGATTTGGATACTTGTTATGCGGTATACATCTCCTTTGTCAATTTTGGAACGACCTTCATAAGGAACCTGTGAGTGTATCCTTTGATCATTTCGTCCATTTTCCTTGAAGATCATCTTTCATGAGCTTGGACATACTCCCTTTCATCTTGCATCTTGTCAATATCATCATGAATATATCAGATCCGATCGGTAGAGAAATTCATCTTCTTGTAGAGCATGTCTTTCTTTCGACTTGTTTGACAAAGATTCCCAATTCTTTTATGAGCATGAGAAATCCAAGATCGAGTTGGCTTCTTCACTGATTTGGATGTTGATTTGGTTGATCTTTTAGATGGTGGTGGTGAAGAGTGAGATGATGAATCTGATGATGAGGAGACATGAGGAGGCTCAGAGTCCTTTGGAGGTGCAGAAGTATCCTCCTTGGAACGAATTGGACTGTTGAGAAGATAATCATCATAATTCCCTTCGCTATCGTGTCCAGATTTAGCTTTTACTTCCGTCTGAGCCTGAATCCTGGCTTCTTCATCTGCTTTAGCTTGAGCTGCAGCATCTTCATCAGCTTTATCTTTCTCTGATTTCTCAGTTTCTGGTTCCTCAATGTCATGCTCAGTAGAATCCTTCACAAGCTTTTGCCGTTGGACAAGAGTGGTGGCACCAGCTCCTTATCGGGTCGATTAACCGCATCGGGATCCGGTGAAGAGGACACCACCACTCGACCCTCAGGAGGCTACGATTTGTTCTTGTTCAAATTCTTTAGCCTTTTGAAGGTGTCTAACGATTTTAAACTTCTTCCCGTGGGATTTATCCGGCTTGCTCTTCATCACGCTACGAGCTTTCTTCATATGGCACAAGCACAGAGTCTTCCCTTTTCCTAGGTCACCGGAGGACTAGGAGGTTTTGCTCTTGAGGAGGTGGTTCGTTCTGATTCGAGTAGTGGACCTCCTCGTCGATTGTGTATCTTCGAGCTTTACCAAAGAGCTTTCTTGGTGGTTCGGTGTAGGAATAGGAGCACTTCTTGAGAGGAACTTTCTTCTTTGGGCGGGTTTCCTCTTTGGGACATTCCTTTGACTCTCTGTGCTTCTCGCACTTCCGGCACTTCCTCTTACGGTTCTCCGAGTAGGTGTTCCGAAGGTTTTTCATCGAGATGACCAACTTTGCCTTCTTCATCGCTACCCGATACCTTTTATGCGTTTCAAGCTTCTTGATTTCGTCAACGAGAGGTGATCGGGTAACACAAAGACTCGCTTTCTTTGTTGACGATTCCTTGATTCGGATGATAGGATAGGCTCGGTCAACATGTCGTGATTGTCGGGTAATTGAGTCTCTTGGGGATATCGGGATGAAGTCCAAGTGCTCTCTGGATCAACAGCTTTGTGTATCGACATAGGAATCTTTGAGCCAAGCTTTTTGAGAAATGTCATCATGTCATCCCATATCGAGCTTCAATTTTGATGTCCTTCTTGTTGATTAATGACCGTAAGATTTGCGCTTCCATGAGCTTGGGATGCTCATAGCCACTATCACGACCGAGACCGATTTGGTGATGATGATGTAGAGGTTCTCCACGGTTGAGGAATGTTCTTAAGCTCCACATGAGAATGCTTAGAGATAATTCTCAAGCTTCATCATAGCCAATATCAATCAAGAATTGTAGAACTGTCTCCTCGATGGGTGTGGCAAAGAAGTCGGTTGGCTCGATTTCGTGAATGAGAAGAACGACCCGTAAGTCCGCATGAGTGATGGTGACTTGTTTGTGATTGAGAGTCACGATCCTTGCACTTTGACCTTTGATCCTCGCATTGAATTCGAAACTGCTGCATGTAGATCTCCGATCGTAGCGAGTGTGAGAGCATGTTCGGTAGGGATGATTCTTTAGAATATCCACAAAGAATGAGACAAGAAGATTACGAGCATGTGAGGGTTTCAAAGTCAACCCTAAGGTTGTTCTTTCCAATCTTTCTCGGATAGCCATTAGGGAAGATGTTAGCAATTGTGAGAACTTCTGGTGCATCCACATTCATTTGAGCAACCATGTCGTGATCTGAAATAACATTAGCCAAAAGAACCAACATATCGAAAGACATAATGTTAGTCAACAGAAGGTTTTTATTGTCTAATTATTGAATGTACAGTGTTAATGATTGTTACGAGTCCTAAGTCACTTGTTTGTCCAATAGTCCAATGACGTCGTGACACATTTCGTGAGTTAGTTAACTTTAAGTTTTAAAGTTTATGTTATCACTTATAGTTCACAACATATTAAACGTTTAAGTATATTAGTGACATTATTGGTTTCGTGACGATATGATTTGTTTATTAACAAGTTTGTACACGTAACAATTCATAATGAAGGTCAATCAAGGCTTAGGCGTAGATTAGGCAAAGTTACGCATAAACAGAGTGATATACGCGTGAGCGAAAGCTTATGCGTGGGATCCTAACTTACGCGTAAGAAATGTTACGCGTGGGAAAAGTGAACCTTATGCGTGGAGCTTATGCGTGGCGTATAAAAACCTTACGCGTAAGGATTACTCGTAAGAGTAAACCTTATGCGTGGAGTCATTGCACGCATATCCTTCATAGGATACGCGTAGTCCCATTGTAGAACCTTACGCGTACGATTACGCATAAAATTTCTCTTACGATAACTTTCTCGCGTAAGGTGATCCTTATGCGTAGAGTAACAATCGACCTTGATTACGAGTTTATGCGTAGCAAGCCTTGAAATAAGATCATCATATCATCAATCTTAACACATATATTCATTTTACAACAAATCATGGCATGAAAACATGTTAAACAGGTTAGGCGTAGAAAGTCATACGCGTAAGTCAAAACCCTAAAGTTTATGAATTACGCATAAGATTTCTAACCATAGGATTTGCACCAAATGTTTTCTGGTAGGTCTTAGGTGTTGTGAGAATCTAATAACCAAGTTTTAACACCCAATTCTCAGTGAATCAAAAATACCAAAACTTAAGAACATTAAACCCTAAATTCCAATTTTTGATCAATTAGTGTTTCGGGTTGTTATAGGGCCCGAAATCATTAATTCAACATGATATAAACATCACACAACAATCTTTTGACCAAAAACAATCACATTTGAAAACGCCCAAAACCACGTATAAACCCTAATTTTGAAAACCCATCAATTCGTGTTTCTGGGTGGATTTTGAGGATAAAACTAGTATCATTGACGATAAAGACACGTTTTGACACAATCCTTTTAACCACAAACACACACCAATGATTGTGTGTTCATACGCTTATGCGTAGAACACATAATCACACATATCTAGCGTTTTAGCCGTTGGATTTGCATGAAATTCAAAACCTTTGCTTGTAATAACTTTAAGATTATGAAAACACTTACACTTTTATGATCAAAAACACAGATTTCTTGAACGATTTCTATGCGTAGGATTAGTTTGGTTAAGTGTAATAAATGTGAAGTGAAATGTTAGGTGGAAGAGTTTTTATTAAAATGACTTTAACCTTTTGGCAGTTTTGGTCCCTCCACCTTTTCCTTTTTCATCCAAAGCCTTTTAACTTCCATTTTGGTTATCAAACAAAAGATTTTAGGAACTAATTGTGACGACACTCCCCCTCGACTTAAGAAATTGATGAAGGGTTATAAATTTTAGTCCGAGGAGTGTCAGTTTAACCAGAAAAGTTTGCCACCATTGATAAAAGAAACAACCGGGATATGATAACATGCAAGTACACAGATGTTTTGAAACAGTTAAGTGATTATTTTCTCCCCTCAACACTTGATCGGAAAAATCTTGAATTTTGAAAGATTTGAGTGTTGAAAGAAGAGATGTACTTGACATGTTTAAAGAAAATTAGATTGAAGAATATTTTGTTGTTTTATCGGGTTTTATATTTTTGTATTTTGTTTTTGAAAATATTGACAAAAGATATGTTGGTGTTTGATGGGTTTTAAGACTGCTTTTAGGAGGTCATCCAATTCCTCTTGAGTCAAACACCTCATACCAATCCGTGGACCAACTCATTAAACCTAGCGGGAGGCAAGGCTTTGGTGAGAAGATCCGCCAATTGGTATTCTGCACTCATCAGTATAATTCAACAAGACTGCTCCACGTGGTCCTTGATGAAATGATAGCGAAGATCGATGTGCTTTGATTTGAATGTTTGACTGAGTTGCGAGATCGCAATGGCACTCCGATTGTCACAAGACATCGGGATTACAAAACGTAACCATAGTCTTTGAGTTGTGTTCTCATCCGGATGACTTGAGCACAACACGCAGACATAGCTACATATTCTCGCTTTGGTTGATGACGATGTACAATCCTCGCTTCTTTGATTGCCAAGACACCGCTTTATCACCAAGAAATTGTAGTGCTCTCAAGTGCTTTTTCGTGAATCTAAGCATCCTGCGTGGTCGGCGTCTAAAAAGCGATTAGTTCAAAACCGTAATCCTTCGGATACCGGATCCCCAAGTTAATGGTTCCCTTGATGTATCGGAGGATTCTTTTAGCCTCGAGAGGTGGGTTTCGCTTGGTCGCGATCGATAACGGGAGCGTAGATATACGGCAAATACAATATCAGTCTGCTAGTCGTTAGATACATGCGAGACCCAATAATACTTCGGTATTTGGTAGGGTCTACTAACTTCCCATGTAAATCGGCGTCTAGCTTCTTGGTATGAGTCATTGGTGTGGCATAAGTGTCACAAGTTTTCATTCCAAATTTGTTTAACAATTCAAGGGCATATTTGGATCGACTCAAGAAAATACCACGGTGATTGATGAACTTGCAATCCTAGAAAGAACGTAAGTTCACCCATCATGGACATTTCAAAATTTTTCTTCATTAGTTTTGCAAAAGCGATTGAAAACTTTTATGTGTAGACCCAAAATGATGTCATCCACGTAAATTTGAATAATTAAGATATGTCTTTGCGTGATATTGTATAAAAGAGTAGGGTCAACCGAACCTTTGGTGAAGTTATTAGCAATGAGGAAAGATGATAGCTTATCGTACCATGCCCGAGGAGCTTGTTTGAGACCATAGAGAGCTTTGTTCGGTTTGTAGACATGGTTCGGGAACTCGGGATCAACGAATCCGTCGGTTGGTGACATAAACTGCTTTTAAGTTGTCCATTGAGAAACACGGTTTGACATCCATCCGATAGACCGTCATATTCATATGAGCGCGAACGCGAGAAATATCCAAACAACTAGACGCCTATTCCCTTTTCCCGACGATAACCCTTAGCAACTAGGCGTGACTTGTTTCGGATTCGTTCCCTTGACATCCAATTTGTTTTCCAAATCCATTTGAGACCAATGACGTAGACCCACGTTGGTCTTTCAACCGCCCCATACTTCAAGACGCTTGAATTGGTTGAGTTCTTCTTGTATGGATTCAATCCGCTTGTCTTTTGTCATTGCGTCTTTAATGTTTTTAGGCTCGATTAGCGAGACGGTGAGAGCATAAATGCGATGTTCACCATCCGTGTGAAGACGTTGTCTCGTAACGATCGTTGATTCGGGTTGCCAATAATATTTGCCGAGGATGGTCTTTTGTCCATCGATGTGTAGAGGTTGATGTTGGTATTCATTGTGCGATTACGAGGATTCAAATGGTTTGTTGATGATTCCGCGACATCAGTGCAGCGATGTCATTAGCAAACGGGTTAAAGAACGCATTTGGATCAAAATCTACAGTGGGGGTACTTCATTAAGAACATCATCACCGGTTCATCGTTGTTGGAAGCGGTTTGTTCAAGCTGTTGTGGTGGAGTCAATTGGTGGTGCTTCTTCAACGGTAGTTGTTGTAGCAGTGTATCGGTATAAGAGTATTATCGGGTTGAGCGGTGAAACAATGGATACACCTTGAGCACGTTCATCAATATCGCCACCGAACAATGGAGCAAATAACCTTTCCATTTGTTGACGAGTGAGTCAGGGCTTTGTTCACCGATAAGGGGTTGAGGAAGTTTAAGCGGTTGTGACCGGTTCTAAGTCATATACTCGTAAGCCATTTCCGTAAGTTCATCAAAATGAGCATGAATCGTTTCCATCACTGTTTTGTACGACGATTCCGGATCCGGTAACCTTTAGAATTCTCACAATATCCAATAAAGACTCAATGTCGACTTTGGCTTTGAGCTTTCCAAAATCATCACGATCATTATTCGGATAGCAAAGGGATCCAAATACATGAAAGTGTTTGAGATTCGGTTTATGGTTGTGGACAAGCTCGAAGGTATTATGTTGTGGCGTTTGTGATCATAGAGCGGTTTTGAGTATAGCATGCGAGATACACCTTCCGCCCACAAGTAATCTGGAAGTTTAGCATTGATTAACATTGTTCTTGCGACTTCCACTAACGTTCGGTTTCATCTTTCAACAACTCCGTTTTGTTACGGTGCACGTGCAATAGATGTTTGATCTTGAATTCCCACTTTCTCATAAAATTTACGAAGGGTTTGGTTAACAAATTCGGTTCCTTTGTCTGTTACGATTAGTCGACGGTGTTGCGGAGTCGAACACATATTTTTGTGAGAAAGGTGATGATCATCTTTGGAGCTTGGTCTTTGCTTGAAGAAAGTAGACCCAAGTCCAACGTGAGTAGTCATCAACTATTACCAAGATGTAGCGTTTGCCATTAATCGTTTGCACGTGCATCGGGCCACATAAATCCATGTGAAGAAGATGAAGCACATCTTGAGAGTTGTGTTCCACCTTTGAAGGAAAATGAGCACGAGTGCTTTTCCCTTGTTCACGGTGAGCAAAGGTGATCTTTTGAATACCGGAATCGTGGGAGACCTTCAACTAGTTTGTGTCGAGCAAGGTTGGTGATGGTTTGAAAGTTTAGATGTGAGAGGACGATGCCATAGCTGTGGATTTTGTTGATGTTGCCTTTGAAAGTAAGCGGATGGGAGATGAAGCAACCATGTCTTGCATAGAGATAGTGTAAAGACTAGAATTACGCGAGCCGGACATAAGATCATTTCCTTGTAGATCACGATGAAACAAGTTTTCTCCTGAAGCAACCTCCAAATCTCCATCACGTAATCGACCTCATCGAAAGCAGTTGTGACCGAGACCTTCCACATAGTAAACCACGCTAATGTCGATGTTCCCATTGATATAGTCTCCGTAGCCCATGATAGTCTGCGAGTGATCATTCCCGAATCGGACGGTGCCAATGAACTTTGCAATAAAGTTTGATAACGATTTAAGGTTGCTGTCATGTGTCGGGAACATCCGCTATCAACAATCCGAGAATGATCGTATCACCTACATTACACACGCACGACACATATGGAATAGAAGTAGATGTGGAACCCGAAATGTTAGAGGGTTCCGAGCGATTATAGCATATACACACATCAATAACTTTAGGCATCCATTTAAATCCTAGTGTGTTATATATCCATTTCGCCATCTATAACTACTATTTGCTTTAGTCTTAGTGAATGCACTAGGTGGTACTACATTCTTAGGAGGTGAAACCGAGCTACAGGACATCAATGCTTGCCTTAGAATCTAAGGCGGTCTACCAACACTGCACTTAGAATGATTATTGGGCCTAGAGGTATTCGATTCTTAGGATTCCGTAAGCGAGATTATAGCTTTAGCAACACATTTGTCATGACAATCGAATTCATACTTTTCGACAAATAACACAAGGTGCATCGATGAATATCAAAAGTACTTAAAGGTTTAGCATTAGTTACATCACTATTTCTATTACATTTTCCGACGCAATATCTATAGTGGAAGCAACGTGAGTCTTATTCATAGTCCTAGGGTGTTCTTCTACTTTAGCATTCCTTATTGATCTTTTCTTAGGTCGCAACTTCAAATTCTTTGATTGAGTGCTCCTAGGTCGTGAAGTGCGGACGTTTGGAAAAGACGCAACTATTCTGTTTCAAGAGAAGGAGGCACGTTAGCAACTTGTGATTTGGCGGTAGGCATTCTAGGTGCACGATTACTAAGTGTTACCGTGCTATTCTCTTAATCACGGTAGGTGAAGTAGTTCATACTTTCCTAACATTTCTCTTAACTTAAAGATAGTGTGAATCGAATCTTGATTTTCGAGCGAATATTACCAAAAAATTCATGACTTCTCTAGTGAGCAAGATAGTGATCAAGTTCGTTTGATGCTTCATGACGAGTCTTATTGAGTAAATCAAATATGACACCATATTCTTGTTCATATTTTGAGATTTGACTTTTCAAAGACACGTTTTGATCATCCAGTTGCTCAATTTTAGGATCGGAAGATTTTGCACGCAACTAGCGATTTTGTTTTGAAAACCAAGTTGTTGATTGTGAATATCTTTTCACACCAATTAAGACGACGTTTTGCATTGTAAAGTTCGTTAAGTAATCGTTCATTTTCGACTTTTAAAGACTCGATCCGAAGCACATTATCGTGATTCTCAACGATTACCACGAGTCAACGATGATCGTGAGAGATATAATCGATGCATATGACACGTAATTCAATAACACAATATTATGGATATCAAGACGATAACATCATTCAAGAGTCGATCAACATCTTTTCTCAACATTTTTTTACGTTTAGCATTAGAAATAGATGTTTCGCTTTCTCGAAACGACCTTCATCACTCCAAGTTCCTTATGAAAGTCCGTTCCCAAGACAATGCACAATTTTTCAAAATTTTAACATTTGGTAAAAGATTTTTAGAAAAATGTCTCTTTGTTCACGCCACCGAGGCGATTGAAAATGTTGAACTTTGATTTCGAATGATATTCTATCTCATGTTGTAAAGTTTGAGGTCGACCATGAAAATGTCAAAATATCTAAGTATTTTGCGATTTTCGTGTTTGAGTTTACTTCACCGGTGGAAGGTAAAGGACCATAAATTTGTGCATAGTCCGGTTGGGGATTAACATTAGAAGACTCGACGCTTTTATGATAACCACAGGTGTGTTAGAAGAATCCGTTGGTGTGACGAAGTGACGGTTTAGAATAATTAAAGGTTTGTTGTAAACAATGCTTTTAATTTTGATCGACTCTCTTCTTACGCATCTAATTCCTCTTGACGATGATATTCAACAACACTCATAATGTAATTATCAATTTTATATTACATCTTTGGAAACTTCGTGATTTGGTTTGAATGTTTTGGTTGAAAGCTTAGGTTTGTAATCGCAAGATTCGGTCCATATCCATTTGGATCGGGTTTGAAAGTAAAGTTTTCAATAGCGATTCTTGACTCACCATGTTTGTAAACAACAGTTTTAAACTCTTTAAGTTTATGTTGCAAGCGATAATTTCTTCAAGATGATTATCTATTCGGTTCGTGGAATGCTTTTGTATGCAGAGAACTGCTTTTGACAAGTTAACAACTCGGACTTAGCTTTTGATTTTCCAAGGTGAGGCGTTAATTTGTTTTTATGTTCATGTTTCAGCTTGTTCTATCTCGCACAACAAAGCATTCTTCGAGCGGCTAGATCACGATCCGTCTCTAAATATTTTTGTTTTGATGAGATTTAGTAAAGGTCGCTTGAAACCTTTTCACGGTTTTCTTGAGTTTTGAAAAGTTGAGTTGCATTTTAAGCATTCAAAATCCTTAGTTAACAAAGTGCATTTTACTTTTTAAATCCTTATTTAATGCACAACATTCTTCAATTTGGGATTCTTTGGTCTTTAAGTAATGAGCAAGATCCGATGAGGCAAAAGTTCGGTTTGTTCAACGGAATCACAATATGATCATTATTTAGATCCTCAAGTATAACCACGGAGTCAATTTGATTATCAATGGAAACCATAAGGTCATCTTGATCGTCAAATGTAACTACTGAGGTCTATTTAAAATCGTCGAAATGAGATGTAAATGACTCATTTGAACATTACGAGCCTTGCGGATTCGGATGTTGGCGGAGATATTAGATCGAGAGATAATTATGGTTTGTTCGGTACCGAGACAAGCCATCGATGTCATATCTTGGGCTGTGTCACTCATGTGTAACTCATGCATATTAGCCATCAACATAACAAATTGCATTAGCTTTGTAAGTCCTCTATATCATCATCTCGAGTGCATATCCGCCATAAAACTCGTTCTTTGTTTGTGAGAGATCCACCACTTCATCCTTAAGAGCCAAGAGAAGAGCATCTTTGAAATAAGCACGCCCTAGTCCTCGGCTTTGGGCATGCATTAGCCAGTGTCCTTCTCATTGCGGTTGTAGCATCGAAGACCATTCAACCCATTCTCGAGCATTTCCTTGTTCCACCACTGGAGCTCGTTGTTATTCCGACCCACAAGATTAAAACCTTGACCACCGCCCATCGGACGACCATAACCATGATTACGAACTTCAACTCGTCCATTGTTTACAACACTGATTTCGTGTGTTAGATGAGGAACGAATACGATTGTTGGATTTGTTGGTATAACGGCAAAAGCATTAGCAATCATAACAAATCCTTGTTGCAATGCTTGAACGGATCGATGTCCTCATTAGCTTCACCGACAATTGGTTGAGCATTGTTGTTGTTGTATGGAACCAATTGATTTTGTTGAGATTGTTCTTTGTGAATGATCATTTTGTGTGACGAGGCGGTTGGTTGAGTTGCTTGTTGAGGAGGATAACTTTGTTGAGCATATAAGGCAAGTTGTTGATTTTCCGGATGTGTAGGTGGAGCAATTTGAGCACGGAGAATCCTTTCGATCAACTTCCTTTTCATGAGGCTTCAAGTAATCGTGACAACAATCCATATGTAGAATGATGCATATTCTTTGCTTGACGGAGAAAAATGACATACTTCTCCCATTCGGGACCAAGACTACTCGGGAACTTAGTATTCACCGCAATTCTTGGCATGATGATGTTGTGTTTATCCAAATCATTGATGATGTCGAAAATCGATGATGATAAGACTCTAGTGTCTCTCCGTGTTCAATCATGAAGTGTTCATAAGCCAAGTAAATTTTGGATTCCAAATCCTCCCGATTGAGTACATATCCTTCCATAAGAAGATGAATATGTTCCACATTTCCTTTGCGGTCTTTTGAGCATCAACACTTGAAGAATTGGGTTAGGCAATCTTAAAAGGATATATTGCATTGCAAGCTCATCGACTTCATAGTGTAGAAGTTCTTTGGATTTAAATCGCAATGATAGCAATGTTCGTTTGTTCATCTCTTGGTGGATTGGCATTTGGATCGCGGGTACAATGACGAGGCATCCGAAATGGACCTTCCAAGATAACCTTCTTTAAGAACTTTCCATGTGGCTTCTTCGGATCACAAAACCTAAAGAACCTTATCACCCATTGATCGTGAGTTGCTGGAGTGAGCATTGGAGGTCTCACAAGTGATCCGACCTCATGAATTGATTGTTGGTGCTAAAGCTTCACACATCTTTGCAAACCAAGTGGGTTCCTTCATAGTGTTCCTTGATGGATGTTGATTGAAGTCATTTGTGTAGGGTTGAACTTGAAGACTTGGCGGTGTTTGAACCATTTGTGGTGGAGGAATTGCTCCAAGTTGTGGAGTATGTTGTTGATTAAATTGTTGTTGATAAATTGCTTGTTGTTGATTCCATTGTTGATGTTGTGGACTTAGTTGTTGTTGTCGTTGAGAATAAGTGTAAGGAAATGGTTAGAGTATGGTGGTTGTGACATGTTGAAAACTTGTGTTGGTAAAATGGATCTTTGTAGTCGAATGAACCTTTGTTGATGAAGTGTCCTTAGGCATAGAAATCACAAGAAACCAAGTAGAACTTATGCGTAAAACACCAAAGTTACGCGTAACAAAGAGAGTTACGCGTAGTTTTAGCTTCTGCGTAAGTAGGGTAAATGCACTAAAGTATTGCGTAGACACAAAGTTAGGCGTGAAAGTTAGGCGTGGGATTACCTTGTCGTAAGACTAGGCTTAGGCGTAAGATGAATCTTATCGTGGGATTCTACGCGTAAGCTTTATGCTTATGCGTAAGTTTAGGTTTTGCCCAAATGATCTTTTACACTATCACGATGTAAAGATATCCAAAGTCGACGTATTTTCGTGCTTATCCAAGCAAGAAAACACGGAGTAAACCACGAAACGAAGATCAATCAAGGAATAACTTACGCGTAATATTAGGGTTTTGATACGCGTAAGATTACCCGTAAAAATGATGTTGCCCAAATTTGTTCTAAACCAGATTTTGTTATGGAATAGCCTCAATATCACCAAAATAACACAAAAGTGTGAACCTTGATGAATCAAAGCATTAAACGGGTTCTGCGTGAACCACACCCATGAACAAAACAAGCTTAAAACTTAGATCCACGCGTAAAGTTTGAAACTTTTGCCAAAACAAGTATTTTAACACCTTAAAGCGTTGAAAGTACAAGAATCTTGGATTAAAAGTGTAAAAATGAGTTTTAAGCAACCCAAAGATCACGTTAGTTTTACGCGTAATACCAAAAACTTACTTTAAAAGCAATAACGATTCACCCAACTAGTTGGCGATTCAAAAGCAATAACGATTCAAAAGCAATAACGACTCGGAGGAAATATACCACCGATATGGAACCCATCACCACCCCACGGTTAAGTGTTGCGATGTTCACGGCTTGCTATTTTACGAAGATGAACTTCTGACGGTGATGATGAAATTTTATCGGCGGGGAAGAAGTGGACCGAGGTTCAATCGAACAAGAACCTTAGCTCGATCCACATGAGCATCTTGAATCACCATTCCAATGACAATAATGACTCCTCTTCCTCCACCGATGAATTCCAAAGATTTGACAATGTTCTCCCATTAACCAAGAGGCGACTTGTTCAAGGATCACCAAAGCTTCAAGGAAACTATACTCCCGGTCATTTGAAACATTGTGGAACAACACACCGAGGTGGTGCCGCTTAGGTAGATCTGAAGGCTAAGGTACAAGCCTTTGATGAAAATGTTCATGAGCACGAGGATTTGATGTATGACAATATTCACGAGACTAGATGAAAATTTGGCTAAATTCTTGAGACACCTTCTGTGGTGTTGGCACAAAGATAGATGAAATCGGGGACTCACAAAGAAGACCCATCGCTCAACTCTAAAGTGTTGGAGGCTCTGAGGCTTACTTGAAACAATCCTCCGGCCTCACCGAACTGATCGAAAGCTCAAATCTGCAAATGTTCGTGGTCTTCATTCTTGATCCGCCTCTTCAAGCTACATTGAGCTCATGAATACTCGGTGGCTATGTTGGCTCGAGCATCTACTTCCTTGGCACGAATCTTGGGCCCCGAATGACCGCTTTGGAAGTATCTCGGGGCGATTTGGAAGCTAAGGTCACGGGCATTCAAGCAGATACTTGAGATATCAAGGCAATGATCATGAAATTTATCAGGCCTTCAAGGGTCAAGCCGCTCGGTCCCCTCGGCACCAATACCAACTCTTGCCCTCACCGACGCTCCGACAGCAGTTGAGGGGAGAATCTTCTTGAAGAAACTCCTCTTCACACCGAGGGGCCAACACCACCGTATATGTTGCTCCAATATCATCATCACCACCATCCCAACTGTACCTATCTCATCAATACCACCAACAACATCAACAACAACAACATCGACAACACACCACCTATCATGACAACAACACCACCATTGGTTGCATCATCTTGATCGAGCCAAGACAAAGGGAAGGCCATAATGCAAACACTGGGGCCTAAACACGAGCACGAGATGATTCCCTACAAGATCGGCGACACTGAATATCTGCTCACACCTCAACAGCTAAGTGCCTATCTTGCTAAAGTAGAAAGGAAACAGATAGTTGATGAGGAAGAAAGGAAGAGCGGAGAAGCATCGGTAAAAGTTGTCACGTAGAAGTCGAGAACATAGGAAATAATCCAGCGGTGAAAAGGGTCAGCAGGACAAAATTTAAGGATGCTCGAGTGACAAAATGGTCGAAATGAAAAGCAGTTGGAAGAAAAGAACAAAAACTGCACCATCGGAAAGCAAGAATTGACCATTATAATTGGACAATGACAAGCGTAAGACCGCCCGAGAAGATCATCGATGTCAAAATAATTCCTGTGTCTAAACCACCGCAATGAACGTCTGAGGGGATGATAAAGTCATTTCGAGGTTCATGATCCCCAAAATTCACCGACTTTGGGATCACCGAACTCGATGAACTCGGTCCAATAATTGAAAAAAATCAAAACGCGGTGGTTAAGGAGCCGATGAAGATGCTCGGTAAAAGGTATGAAAGACTAAGAGATACACCAAGACAACTAGGAATTCACCGCCTTAATCGCACCACAAGGATCTCAACCTCGGTCATCACGGGGTAAAAGAAAGAGGTTGAGTTCCATCCCGAGATAAAAGTGCACGGACTCGAATGCAACAGGAACCGCGGAAGGTGTAAAGTTCGTGAACTGTCTGTAATTAAAGCACGAAGAGGCTATTCCACATTGATGTCTATGGAAACCCGACTTTCCAAAGATGGAGTGATATTGATTAGGCGGTGTGGGTGCAATCTTGAAGCTACATACCATGGCCTCTCGGATCCAAACCCGGCAAACATCGAGGTTACGCCATGACACGAATGCCAAGATAAGAGAGCACCGACAAAGAAACACTCCTCAAAAAGAAACCTAAGCTTGAAGCACTGGGATCCATCTCAACCGACATCATTTTGATTTCTTTTGTACTCGTGATAGGAACCATGTAATGTGATCAATAAAAGATGTACGTTTTGTTAAAATACTCAGTGTTCCTTATTGTATTCATTAGTACATTCGAAGTGAAGAAGCCATTTGCTCACTTACACCGATCAAACACTTAGGCTATTTGTATATCCAAATAGGGAGGCTGTTGGGTTCGGTAAATACCCAAACCCCTTAATCTAGGATTTGAATGAAAATAGCCCAAGTGTTTAGTCCGTTAAACACTAACATGTCACTTGAGTGCATAGTATCTTAGTGAGTCATCTTGAGGATACTCAAGATGAGGCGCAGAAGAAGTCTCTCCACTCGGTGAAGCCGGAACTTAAAGGGTGAAGGCGGAGTCAAGAAGAGATGGTGGATTCGGTGGTGATGAAATAACTCACCAATCCCTAAGACTCCTCTCCAACTACTTACATCAAGACAAATCAAGTAGAAGGCGAAGGATATGAAGGCGAAGAATGAGCGGGACAAGGCGGGATAAGTTTGAATAAGATAAGGCGAAGTCCTTATCAACCAAAGTCAACTTTCCACGAATAGCAAAGATCGGGCTCGGTGTCATCAACGACCTTAGGAAAGTAGTCTTGTCTCTTACCTAGAATAGTCTTTGTAGCAGAGACAAAATACATCGATATTTTGTCTTACGTATGATGTCGGTTGTCACTTAGGAAAGAGTTAAAAGTCATACATGTATAAATAGCATAAGAGATGGAGTGAAAAGATTAAGCTTGTGAATTGTAAAACACACACACGTAAGCCATCTTTTCACTCCTCCAAATACAACTTAATCCCCGAGATAGCTCGGTGGGTTCTAAGAGTTGTGCTCGAGACTTAGCGACCTTAGAGAAGAGTCACCAAACTTTTTCATTTCAATCCCAAGCATCTTGTTCATAGTACTTGGGTAACGTATTCCTTTTGATTGATTTCTAATAAAGATTATGATGTTGAAAATTATTCAGTGTGTTTTACTTATGTTAATTTCAGTCTTTGTTCACTATTAATTTGTTTTAAGTACTTAATTGTTTTTAAACGATAGTGAATAGGGAACAACAGAGGGCTTAACAATGTTAGGGAGAGTCTTGTGTGAAATGTATGTTCCTCTACATAAACAGCAGCTCAGTTCAAAGACATCGCGTCTACTGACAGCTAGGAGGCTAAGTGCATTTCACAAGGAAAGGTTCAAAGGGTCACACCTACCTATCCTTTGCAATATTCAACTATTGGAATTTCATCGTAATTTTTGTGTATTACGACCGATCTCCATTCATGTGGGGGATTGTTGGAAAATTGGTTGGCAAAAGTGACATTTGACCAACTTTGGACACAATTATCTATATGTATGTGTCACATATATGAGTAATAGTTTGTAGGTTCGCGTTCTCTTGAAGAGAGCTTATGCATAAGCCTTTATGTGTCCAAAATAAAGTTGATGTGAATGAGATGTCGGGTCTCAAAGTTAGGCATTTGGTACCATGCCTAAAGAGGAAAAGTAGTTTATTTTCAATCCCACATCAGTGGGATGGGTGAACTTAGAGGAATTTTATTGTGTATAAATAGAGGCCCTAATTCCACAATGTTAGGAATTAGAAATTCCCGGTATTAAAGAGTCGGTCACCTCAAGTATAGGTAATCATTAGAAAGCTTGTAGTCGTAGTTCTTTTAAGTTAAGTAGTAATTTAGTTAAGTAACACCGTGGAGGACGGACGGGTCTTTACCCACTGTATGCCTGATCCACACCCATAGTGTGGCGATTGTGTAAGACTATAAATACTCTCTACCTCCCAAGGTAGAGAGTTGAACTCATAATAATATCTTTCACTTTCTCTCACTAAGTTCCCTAATCCTCTAACTTTCTCTCTAGAATTCCATCTATATGATACTTTGTGTTATGGTTTGATGTGTATGTGAAAAGGAATATCTAACAATTGGTATCAAGAGCCAAGGTTAGATCATATCTTACACATCTTTGGATTTATAGTGGTTTTAGGTGGTTTTGAGTTTGAAAAAGTTTAGTGGTTTTGCATCATTTGGTTGATCTCTTGTGTTAAAGTTTGAATTTTGTTGGTACTTTTGTGTTTAGAATCATCAAAAGTGTTTAAGTTTTCATTTGGTAGCTTGAATCATCTTGGTTGGGTTGTTTTGGATTGAAAAGTGAAGTTTATTTGGTTTTCAAGCTAGCGACTTAGCTCTCGGTATAGTTTCTTGCTAGCGACTTACTTCACGATTTGTAGCGACTTACGGTGTTAAAAACTAGCGAGTTAGAGCTAGCGAGTTAAAGTACAAGTAGTGGAATCTCCACTACGGGTAGCGACTTGTTGTAGCGTCTTGATCGATGTGAGTTGCTCTTTAGCGACTTGTGTTTCTAGCGACTTGTGTGCAATTCTTGCCAAAATTTGGCTAGCGACTTGGGTATGCGAGTTTCTACTTAGCGACTTGCTTTCTATCTAGCGACTTGGGTTTCTAGCGACTTGGCTGTCTAGCGAATTAATTGGTAGCGACTTAGTGCTTGTGTTTCTAGCGACTTAGAGCTTTATCATCTAGCGACTTGAGTGATTGTTTACGGTTTTCTCTTGATTTAGTAAAATCCGTGAAAGAATCTATTTCCGGTTTAATCATAGAGTTATAAAATCCGTATAATACATGAACATGTCTACCAACGTCCCTCCGTCATCTCCACTGCTGCCGAGGATGTTCAAGCGGTGGCTCGGATACTCGCCCACCCATGCTTGACAGAATCGACTACGATTCTTGGGCTCAACGAATCAGATTGTATTGCTGGGAAAGGAAAATGGTGTCAACATTCTCAAATCCATTGATGAAGGACCATATCGGGTTGAGGCGACTAGAGACATACTTGATACTAATGAAGATGGTACTCTGTTTGCGGAATGGATGGACCTAAGATGTACAATGAGCTTGATAATGAGGAGAAAAGAGATTCGATGCGGATATCGGGGCTTCAAACATTGTTCTTCAAGGTCTTCCTAAAGACATCTACAAGTCGATCAATCATAACATCGATGCAAAGGCGGTTTGGGATAACGTTAAGATGCTTCTCTCGGTTTGAATTAACTATGGAAGGCAGAGAATCCCAACTCTATGATTAATTTGAGCACTTCAAGATGAAACCGGATGAGAGTGTCTATGAGTACTATGTGAGATTTCATAAGTTAGTGAATGACATGAGGAACATCGAATGACCATGCCAAATATTCAATTTGAACTCAAAGTTTGTGAACAACATGAATCCCGAATGGCACAAGTTTGTCACATCCGTGAAACTCACTAAAGGATTGAAACATACAAACTATGAGCAACTCTATGCCTTCCTCCTTGAGAATGAGAGACATGCTATGTTTGAAAAGTTGATTCTCAATCGGTTCAAAACCAACCGAGGTGAGACAAGTTCGTCTAATGACTCAACGACTTTCTACTCAAACATTGGAATCACAACCAAAGCATCACAAGTCATACCCTTGGGTAATGGTAATCACAAACTCATCCACGATCCTCGGTTCAAACAAGGCGATCTTGATGCACACGTGGGTAACATCATTAATCAACTTGCTCTTCTCATTAGTCAAAACATGAATTCTCCCCACAAACCAACAACAACCTCGGGCGCATCTAACCCACATAATCAAGCCCTTTGTTAAAGATGGAAGGATCATGGTGCAACCAGTTCGGAAAGACAGTATGATCGGGGAAGGGGTGGTCTTTGGTAGAGGATATGTGGGCAACGAGTCGAGGAAGAAATGGTAACCAAGGTCAAGCCAAGACAATCAAATGCTATAAGCTGTGGTGGTGAAGGACACATTGCAAGGAACGCACATCTCCAAAGCGCCCGAGAATCTTGATTACTTGAGATAAGATGTTGCTTGCACAAGCTCGGGATAATGGTGCTGCGTTGGATGAAGAGGAATTGCTTGTTTCTTCTTTGAGGGCAATGCCAAGACCTATGATGCGAGATGTGGATGAGCGGCTGTTCAGAGATAGGTCACAATCATCGAGCGCCTTTCAAGTCGTGGACCGTGATGCATACGATTACGATGTAGATGATGGACCTCACGCACACACAATCTTTATGGCTAGCATCTCTCCAATGGTTTCTCCCAAGATCTCTTCTTCACCACAAGCCGGGCCATCCAGGACAAACTCATCTCGGGTATTAAAGCTATATGATGATGGTGAGGTGCAACAGATGCATGACAAAGTACAACCAAGCTGTAACTATTGAATCAAATATTGAAAATATGGGTAATATCAATATTGTCCAATACGATCAATCGTGAAACAAAGTGGAAGTGAAGTTGTACCAAGTGATGCATCTTCTGCGATCAACAATGACTATGTCTTTGATGAATACACTTTGCATGTGCTCACGATAATTACGTAATTTCGAACTAAATGCCTATAAGGAGCGTGTTGCTATTTATGAACAACGCTAAATTTGAGTTGACCACTCGTGAGCGGAAATGGATGACCAAGTGCGTCGATAATTAGAAAAAGTAATTTTAGAGAAGAAGTATTGAAACAAGAATTAAATTCTTTGCAAGAAAAACTTTCTAAAACAACTAAGCAAAAACAAGAACTTCAAGAAAATGTGAAAATGCTTAAGCAAGAATTTAATGCAAAAGAATCAAAGCTCTTGAGAGATTTTTCTAATCTGAAAACTTTGAAAAACAAACTTGAAAACAAGTTGTACATGCAAGGAAACACCATTCAGACTGCTCACATGATCACTAAGCATAGAGTTCTAAGCGATAAGCATAGTGTTCCCATTATAAATAAACCCAACCACGAGTATGGAAAGATAGCAAAAGCACTCAAAGTGTTATCTATGATGGAAATGAGATTCTTAAACCTAGACAAAACCTAGTTGCGTTGAGTGCACCGAGGATGACAAGAAATTAGATGAAGTAACTAGGAGAAGATGAATAAGAAACTAAATGACCCTAAGTGCAAAGAGAAGAAAGTAATTATCACTCCCCATGACTACAAGAAGGAAAAGCTGGTTTCCTTGAACAAGTTTAAGACTCGAGACATTGTTGACTCCGAACAAGTCTTTTGGAAAATGGATTTAGATAAGCGAAAGTGAAAATATTGCGATAATAAACCCTCCCTTTGGAAAATGCCTAAAGCTACATGTATCCTCCTAACACACCAATGCATCTTGTTCCTAGAACAATTGCCACTAAAAGCAAGATCTTAATTAGCCAATATGTTATTTTCCAACTATTTGTTGATTTTGAGAAAACTTGCAAGAAAAGGATCACACCCACCATTCTTGAAGGAGAAAGGGTTTTGAACAAATGAAAGAATGTTATTTAGCGAGGTCATGCCCTTCTTTAAACTTTTAAAAGATCACTTTGAGAATCTTAAAAGGGGATAGAAAGCAGATATTAAGGGAATGGAAAAGGAATTTGATGCAATAATAGTTGAAATTAGTGATTATGAGCGTGCACTAAAATATAATGAGATTGAGAGGAAGAACACGCATACATTGAATGAGAATCTTATTCTTGAATGTGTTGCTCAAGATGTCTTTTTCATCGCTTCAAATTGCTCTATTAATGCTTCAAATTTCATGAACTATCTGTGGCCTGAAAGTCTCCCATGATCGTGTCATTGAGCTTGAAAAACTAATTCTAAACTTAATGAGAAAATTGAACTGGATGATCATGACAATTTGGTTAAACATTTTCTAAACTAGAAGTTGAGTATTTTAATCTACAACTAAAATATCAACATCTCAAAGAAAATGTCAAAACTTCGAATTTCAAGACATCTTCGGATGCTCGAGTTTGATGCGGTTTTCAAATTAACAAGCGAGATGAATGATTCATGCTCGATGTAACACGATCGAGAAAGTTGAAAGCCCAAATCTCTCAATTAAAGGGTCAAGCGAACAATATGACGGGCTCCCAAATGCCTCCTTCTTTAGATTCTCGAAATTCTCAAGCGTTTCATCTTCAAAACCTAGTAAATGCTTTACAAAAGGAAAACGAAAGTTTCCTAGAAGAAAATGAAAAGGTTAAACGTCATTTCAATGAGTTGTTTGAATCAATTAAAGTCACTCGTAACAAAAACAACGAACAAATAACTTCATTGCAAAAGGAAATTGAGAATCTGAAGAGTCAGGTAAAAGGGAAAATGCTAATGATCAATGCGGAGAATGTTGTTTCTAAGGTTCACTCTGGTAATAAATCGCTTTATCGCGACGTATGTCCCCCTCACCTAAGGAACAACAAACTTGCCATTCAAACATATTTCTCATCCCTTAAGGACCGCTTAGAATGCTGCGTGAGATTGTTGAAGAAGATAAGCTAGAGAAACCTCATGATAATGCAATTGGACATGCATGCCTATATGCCAAACGATCTCAAGAAATCTTAGAATGTTTGATCACAATATGCCCAAAGACATTAGGTGAGAGAGTTAACCCCTTGATTCCATGCTCAATGCCTAAGGCCAAACATGACTTGCACTCGACTCCCAATGTTTTGAATGAGAGCCGAAGTATACCTTTGAGTAGTTCAGATTCTAGATCTGTCAATGATAGGAAAGAGAACTCGAATGTGCCCTCTAGGAGTACTAATTTCAGTAAAACTAGCTTTATGAAAGTGAACCATAGTGCACCTGCATGTAGTTCGATCCCAACATCTAAGCAGTGGTGCAAAGAGTAGTAAAACAAACTAATGTTCCCATTCCTCTACAGGGTAATCGGTGACATTAAAGGGAGCGGTCAAAGTCTCAAGACAATACAAGGAATGATAGGACCTCTCAAGCTAAGAATGTGCCTTTGGAAGAGAGTAGAAGAACAATCTAGGAACCTTAAGTTTGAATCGAATAAAACGAATCGTGTTGATTCTAGTATTAGCCATAGGCGTCTTGTAATTAATTCAATTCGATACTATTTGCAAACCTTGTGCGATGATTGCTTGAATTACTTTCTAATCATGAATGTGATGTTAATGTTACGCCTAATGATGTTAATTGTCCGATTAATGTTGTTAATGCTAAAATTCATGCTAAAAAGGCAAAAGGCAAAAGCGAAGAGTTAGAAAACAATGAAACCCACGGGAAGAACATTCACAGAATAGGTTTTATTGGATACACGTTGGTCATAAGACTAATCGAGATAATGCCCACTAGAAAATGGATGCCTCTTGGTAGAACTATTCCCTTAAGAAGTGGTCACTTCAGAATAGGGCTATCTGAGACACTAGTATTGCATCTATTCACAATGATTCCATTACTTCACCGTCGATATGAATACTTCTATTTCGATGTGGGTGGTCCAATGTTGCTACTAACCAAATGGAACCCATTCTTGCATGGGATCCCAAATATCGATTATCCATTCTTGTGCGTGTTCAACCGGATCGTTCAAATCGCTTACGTGGTACACGGACTCAGTTGTTCCAAGCATATATTGGAGACCGGTCACGCTCATGAACCGTGAGCAAATTCATCGGGACTATTAGATTTGGTAATGATCATTTCGGTGCTATTATGGGTTATGGAGATTATGTTGTTGGTGATAGTGTCATCTCTAGAGTGTATTATGTGGAAGGTTTAGGTCATAATCATTCTCTGTTGGTCAATTACGTGATTCGACCTAAGTAGCCTTCGAAAACATACACCTTTGTTAGAGATCTTAATGGAAAGGAACTGTTGAAAGGGACTCGTGGCTCAAACCTTTACACTATCTCTATCGATGACATGATGAGAGCTTCACCAATCGCTTGTTATCAAAGGCTTCTAAAACAAAGTCATGGTTATGGCATCGTCGTCTCAATCACTTGAACTTGGCACCATCAACGATCTTTCGAAAGGACTTAGTTGTAGGTCTACCTAGACTAAAGTATGAAAAGGATCATCTTTGTTCGACATGTCAATTGGGAAAAAGCAAGAAGTATGCCCATAAACCCAAACCTACTAACTCTGTCACGAAGTTCTTCATATGATTCATATGGATTTATGTGGACCAATGAGGGTGCGAATATCTTTGGAAAGAAATATGTGTTAGTAGTGGTTGATGATTATTCGAGATTCACAGGGTCAAGTTCTTAAGGACAAAGGATGAAACTCGATATCATCATCAAACTCATCAAGCAATTGCGAGTTAGACTAAACAAAGCTGCGTAATCATTAGAGCAGACAATGGGCCGAGTTTGTCAACAAACAACTTAGTGAATTCTATGAAAGCATTGGAATCACCATCAAAGAAGTGTTCCACGAACCCTCAACGAGCGGTGTAGTTGAAAGACGAAATCGTACTCTTGTTGAAGCTGCTAGAACAATCTTGATCTACTCAAAGGTTCCAATGTTTCTCGGGTGAAGCAATTGCCACCGCATGCTACACAAAAATCGTTCACGATTCACACCATTCATGGAAAAACTCCATATGAACTTGTCCACAACAGAAAACCTAATCTATCTTTCCTTCGTGTGTTTGGTGCCTTGTGCTATCCAACTAATGAGGGTCAAGACTTGGGCAAACTTAGGGCTAAAGGCGACATTGGAGTATTTGTAGGATATGCACCAAACAAGAAAGGATACCGAATCTACAACAAAAGAACCGAAATATCATGGAAACAATTCACGTTACGTTTGATGGTGACCGGTCAAATGGCTCTCGGACACTCCACTCGGGACCCGCACTTCAAAACAGTCCTATTGGTTCATTTCTTGTTCCAAACTCCTCTCAAGAAACTCCATATGTACCTCCATCGAAGATGATGTAAAAAACTGTTTGATCCCATGTTTGATGAACTCGTATGAGTCTACTACTAATGAGATCTTGATCCTACAACGAGAGGATGCTCATATTCCGGTGAATGAAGTCAATCCATCGGTTTGATGTCAGTAAGTCAAGAAGCACTGCTGCGATCCTTGATCTCATCAACAAATCATCATTCTTCAAATGTACATCATGGAAATGTTTACGGCATCAATGATGAAGTTAATCCCTTTGCGACTCTCAAGATGCTCCATTTGAAAACATATTTGCTACTCTGAATCATCATCGAACCATCTTCTTGAGGAGACATCGACTCACTACCTCGGTTCCTCAACATATGCCACATGAACACCTCGGAAAATGGATCTTCAAAGTAAAACTTGATGAGCATGGTGATGTGTTGAAGAACAAGGCTCGATTAGTTGCTAAAGGATATCGTCAAGAGGAGGGTATAGACTTTGAAGAATCTTTTGCTCGGTTGCTCGAATTGAGGCCATCGAGAATCTTTACGGCTAATCTTGCTAGCAAGAACATGGTGGTTTATCGGATGGATGTAAAGACGGCATTTCTAAACGGAGATCTTAAAGAAGTCGTCGTCGTCGACCAACCTCAAGGATTTGTGAATCAAGAGCATCCTACTCACGTTTATCGTTTGAAGAAGGCTCTTTACGGTTTAAAGCAAGCTCCAAGGGCATGGTATGATACACTATCAAAGTTTCTTCTATCAACCGGATTCATCAAAGGAGCGATTGATCCTACATTGTTCACCGTGAAGTCGAGCAAACATTTGATTCATGTGCAAATTTATGTCGATGATATTATTTTTGCCTCGATGACCCAATGGAATGTGATCGGTTTTCAAATGAAATGAGTTCAAAGTTTCAAATGTCAATGATGGGACAAATGTCATTTTCTTGGGTTTACAAATTTCTCAAAGTCCGGAGGCATTTTCATAAATCAATCTAAATATGCAACGAGAGATTTTAAAGAAATTTGGATTTGATTCAAGTGACCTGTTGACACCCCATGATTGACGAACCAAACTAGATGAGGACCTCTCGGGGATCATGATTGACCAAGCGAAATATAGGAGTATGATTGGATCACGATGTATCTCACTTGCTAGTAGACCCGAGACATCTTGTTCTCTGTGTGCATGTGTGCTAGATACCGAGCTAAGCCTACTAAAAAGCACCTTGAAGCGATTAAGCGGGTCTTCGGTATCTCAAGGAACCATCAATATGGGACTATGGTACAGAAGGACACCGGTATGTCACTAACGGCCTATCTGAGATCTTGATCATGCGGGTTGTCAAGATACTCGTCGAAATCGTCGGGAGGTGCTCGGTTTTGGGTGATAAGCTTGTGGCTGGTCTTCAAAAAGCAAATGAGTACTTCTATTTCCTCTACGGGTGAATACATAGCCATGTCATCTTGTTGTGCTCAAATCTTATGGATGAGATCTCAATTATCGACTATGGCTTTGAATTCAACAAAATCCTCTGTCTTGTGATAATAAAAGTGCTATTGCTCTCTCATGCAACAACGTTCAACACTCAAGAGCAAAGCATATCGACATTCGACATCATTTCATCGAGGAGCAGGTGGAAAAAGGTGTGGTGGAACTATATTTTGTGAGGTCTCGAATATCGGTTAGCGACATCTTCACCAAAGCTCTTCAAGAGAGCGTTTTGAGTTTATTCTTCCACGACTTGGTTTGAAAAGCCTTCAACGAAACTCTCAAACGTCTTGAGGAGGAAGGCGAGGAGTAAAGGTCTATCTTCATCTATCTCTTGTAAATATTTATTCGAAAATCAAAATACAAAAGTATAAAACCCTCAAAAATCAAATAGAAAATTATAAAACTTTCAAAATCCATAAAAATCACGAAAAATTGAAAAATCATCAAAAATATTGTCATTTTGTCATGTTTTCTCGATTCGATAATATCTACGGTCTTTGTCTGTCATTCAAAGAATGACACGGGACTTTAGATGTTTGTTAATTTTATTCAAAAAAAAAAAAAAAAAAAAAATCAAAAAATCAAAAATATTTTTGGGAGAAAGAGAAATGGTTTATTGTCAATTTCGAGGCAATAACCCGCTTTTAAAGAAAGAACGAGCCATGTTTTACCATGTTTTCAAATCCTATGCTCGATTCTATAAACTCCCATCTGCCGAAAACTAAATGCTTTAAAAAATAACTCACTCTCTTTTTGATAATCATCGGGGACTTATTTGTCAAAATCTCTATCTCTCAATCAACAACCTCGTCATTGATTGAGGGAGAATAATTTCAATTAAATTAAAATGTTATTTGGCATTAAATTGTTTTCAAAAGATATACATGCATGTTTTATAAATGGAGTTTAAAGTCTTAAAATCGATCCATATCGGTTAAAACACTTTCACAATCAAGTCACAATTCTCCTCAAAAGCTTTCAAAATCAATTTAAACCTATACGAGATCACAAATCTCAAATGATTTGATAATTGTGATCGGGGAGAATGTGTGATTTAAATTGGTTTAAAGCGATAATCGGGTAAATGGTTATAAAAGAATGTACATCTTGTCCTTCTCACATGTGGCAAACGATTTCAATTTTTCAATGCACATGTTGAGGGGAGCATCTATCTTAAACCTTTGATTTAAAGCGTGATCATTCATCCTAATGTGCGGGTTCCTCTAGTATGTGCAAAACTCTTTTCAACCTCGAGGCACATATTGAGGGGAGCAAAATTCATGGAAACCTCATCCTTCCCGAAATGCTATTCCAACTTGATCTTTTGAGGAAGTGATGTTGATATCTTTAGAAAATGGTAATTAAAAGAAGTAAATTCTTTCTCTTGCCTCCGTGTGCAAAACATTCTCAATACTTGATGCACATGTTGAGGGGAGTTCTCGTTCTAAAATATCAAAAACATTTCGGTACAAAAGCTTTGATAATATATCACAAGTATAAAATAATTTTCAAATGGTTTTCAATTGGATCCAATGGCAAATGAACAATACCAAATTGACCGACCAACTTTACTTTATGTACGGTGATATAAGGATGATAAGGTTAGGTATTGGTTCCCATGATCCGCCAGCAGGAGGGATCTACCGAGGGACAATCCACTAGTTAGTGTAGAAGTCCTTAGGAATGATGATAAAAGGAGAAAAATGAGATAAGGAAGAGTGCGGACTAAGGCGAGCTAGTCTTGGAATAAACCCAACAAGGTTCTAGCTATGAAGTCTCGGTAAGCAAGAAGGGTTGAAGAATTAAAAAGAATTGAATGAAAATAGGGTGAAAACAAATAGCCCTCCATTAATTCAACCTTAGGGGCGAACCGGGTTCAATTCATATACTCTCGATGGTAACATCGGTATTGAAGACAAGGCGTCATGGACCCGATGGCCTTGCACTTCAACTTTCCAAACCACTCAAGTTCCTCTTAAAGGACTTGTTTCATTCTCACGGGAACCGACCTTATCTATCGACTTTCTCTTAGAGATGGTTGATATTGAAGTAGGAGACCCTCTCCTAGTCTCCGCACAGGGATCCAAATATGCACAAATTGAGTCTAGAGCCACGAGATCATCAATAAATCTCATTAGGACACTTTCAATGAAGGCTCTGTTTCACACAATGTGGAAGAGATTATATCTTGAGTCCTCGCATTATCCTTGTGGTATTGCGGAACATCCGAGTGATGTGTTTACATATTCACGATAAAGATGGAAAGCCTTACGGAGCCTACATCAAACAAGCTCTGGTAGGTGGCATGTGAGATCTATTATATAGATCAACCATGTGACAACCGAGCAGAAACAATGGGCGATTCAATCTCTTGAATCAATCACAGGTTCGAGTTATGGATTGACGGATACCTTTGAAAAACCGGTCTTTGTGCTTAAAACTCTTTTCATTAGCACATCGACGTGTACTCATTTTTTTCAAACCAAAGGTATTTTTGATTGATAAATGATTTTCAATAAAACCTTCGTTGTATTGCAAAAACAATTTCTATTGAGCAATACGATTGTTTTCAAATCTCTTTTCATCAATCGGTGGACTTAAATTTCATTGGTTCACTCACTCCGTGTTGTCTTCTTTGAGATGTTCGGTTTGAGAACGGCTAGAACATTTCGAAACCACATCAAGGAGATTCTTAGGAATCCTACGATCACGGGCGATGCTTGTCTTGATCAGCGAGGCAAGTGGGCGTGTACCTCAATTCAACGAAGTGATCAAAGACACTTTCGTGCGATTTGTTGCTAGCATTTGTATCGCAGTCGCCCGACGCTTTCGGTGATCGAAATGAAGCGGTCAATCCACGGCCGCATGCTCACTTATCACATTCAACTCAAAAGAAATCATGATTAGTGCATCAATGACTCGATATTTTCACTCCATGCTTACGCTCTGCTGCTTTGCCAATATCGTGATTCAACAAATGCTTCCGCTACTCGATGAGAAGATATCATGATCCGAATGTGAGCATGTCGGTCCCAATGTCACAACATCACAAAATACCAACATCACAAAGGATGTGTCGAGATTGTTGATTCTTGATGATCTCCAAAGATGGCTCAAACTTATCATCGCGTGGATCGATAAAGACCTCCACTTGGAATGACCAAACATGCAATGTGAAGAATCAATGACTACGAGCTTATGAGCAAAGGACTACATCAAGAATGCAAGATCAATTGTTAATGTAATATCTATTTGTATTCAATGTAATTTTGATGTATAATTGAGGTGACCTCCTTGGGAGATTGTTAGGAATTAGAAATTCCCGGTATTAAAGAGTCGGTCACCTCAAGTATAGGTAATCATTAGAAAGCTTGTAGTCGTAGTTCTTTTAAGTTAAGTAGTAATTTAGTTAAGTAACACCGTGGAGGACAGACGGGTCTTTACCAGCTGTATGCGATCCACACCCATAGTGTGGCGATTTGTGTAAGACTATAAATACTCTCTACCTCCCAAGGTAGAGTTGGAACTCATAATAATATCTTTCACTTTCTCTCACTAAGTTCCCTAATCCTCTAACTTTCTCTCTCTAGAATTCCATCTATATGATACTTTGTGTTATGGTTTGATGTGTATGTGAAAAGGAATATCTAACACACAAGTTTTACACACATCAAATTAATAAGTATTATTAATTTACGACGTAAAGAATACACATTTCTTAAGATGAAATTCCTATCAGTTTAGTTAAGTTCGATAATACAATTTACTATTTTGGTTGTTGTACCTTAGGAAACAGACGGCGAATCTGTTTTAAGGGAAGCGTGTCAAACACGTGCCCCGACTTTTAGTGCTTCTTTGTTGATCTCTATTTGGTGATCAAGTAAGTCTTTTGACTATTTTATTATTTTATTTAATTATCGTTTATCTGCTTACATTCTGTTTGTATTTAATTTTCTGTTATTTATTTACTTTTCATTTTATTTATTGTAATTTAGATTTTATTAATAAAAGTGTAACCGTTTCCCTAATTGTACAAAACATGCAATCTAATTTAATATTAGAGATACATGTTTTAAACTACCTGAAGATTACACATTATTGAATACAACAAAACTTAAAATTGAATATTTGACATAGTAAAAAATATCTCAGAAGATTGAATGATACAAATGTTAGGAATTGAAAAATTCCATGTTAAAGAGTCGGTCACCCCAATAATGGTCTAGCATATGTTAGCTCGTAGATTTGTCGTTGTTTACGTTATTTATCGGTTTATTAGTTAGTTATTAGTTTAGTTTAGCGTAGTGTAACATCGTGGAGGAAGGACGGGTCTTTACCACCGTATCCACGATCCACAGCCGATAGGAGGTCGTTGTGTGCGTAGTATAAATACCCTTCCATCCATGGAAGGGTGGTGCTTTTCAATCTAATATTCCATACTTTTGTGTAAACCTCTAGCAAGAACACCCTCTCTCTCTCTACTAACTCTCTAAAATGGTAAACATGTATTTTGATCATCCAAGACCACCCGAATCATCAACACAATAAATATAACGATCCTACAATTGGTTTCAGAGCCAGGTTTGTTGTGTTTTGATGGTTTTTCTTATGGTTTTGATATTTGTTTGAAACTGTTTTGGGTATTTGTTTGGTCGGAATATGTTTATTGGTACAACAGTCCTTCAAATGGTTTTTGTATTCTATATGGTCAAAATATAGAATGGTCCCATCAATATTATTTTTGTTTGTGTTGTCCTGGTCATTAACATTTGCTATGTTTTGATATTATATGGTCGGAATATGTTTATTTGGTATTTGTTCTGGTCAAAATATATGGTCAAAATATTTGTTGTGTTTTGATGTTTTGTTGTTACCATTTGCGTGAAGTAAAAGAAGTCATTCTGGTCATTAACATGGTTAAATGGGTCAAAAAGTTGCAACTTTATGATAATTTTTCTGGGTCAAACTGGCTAAATGCATGTTTCAATAGCAGTTTTTCATAGTTTCATACGAATATCGTCGGAAAGTGGTCGGAAAACTCATATAATCATGCTAGCGAGTTGATAGAACAATTTGTCCAGATTCACTGGTTCTCTGTAGCGACTTGGTTATTCGTTGACTTTCTTGAAAGTCAATAGCGAGTTATGTATAAAGCTAAGTAGCGACTTGATACTGATAATGACCTAGCGACTTGCTTTTGAGCATTGCGACTTGCTTTTGAACATAGCGAGTTGTGTGACCTAAATGACCTAGCGACTTATATTGATAAGTTAGCGACTTGTGTCTAAATCTGTAATACTAGCAACTTGACTCATGTTTTGTTGACCTAGCGACTTATCAGTTTTGGGTAGCGACTTAACTAGCGACTTGACAGAAAGGAGATGAAAAAGAGTGTGACCGTGACCACAACAAGACTCGACCACAAAACAATACCAAATACTCAAAACCCATCGACCTCTGTTATACTTATCATCATCAGTTCTGTTTTATGAAATGAAAATAATAATAATAATAATAATAATAATAATAATAAAAAATTAATGAAACATTTTCAATCTCATCCGAATTCATCAACCTCAATCCAACAAATCACTACAACTTCAATAACATCATCCATCTAACCTATATCTCTTTTTCTAAACAAAACCAAGACACTTATTCAACAAGACTCGTACAAAAATTGAAACAATAAAGGCAATCTCAGATTTTGTTCCATTCTCTATAATTTCTTAGAAGATTTTCTTTATGGAACATACAATCATCATCAACCACTCTTCACTATCTAGCTTCTTTGCTAATTTCCGAATAACAAAGAAAGAGTTATAACAATTTTGTTACACTCTTTTCTTTAATTCGTGAATGACCAAATTAAAACAAAATGAATTAACATCACGAATACCTACCTGTGACCCAAGTTTAAAAGGATCCTGAAAACATCTTTGTGAAGTTTTCAACTTGAAGTGCTAATCATTGAAAAAGGGTGTTCATGTGTTGGGATGATTAGTCGTATTTGTTGTTGATCCGATGTGTGATAGGATCCGATTTGGTTTGATTAGAGAGAGGCGTTACAGAAGATGTGGAGGCTTATTTTTTTAGGTTTTGAGATAAGATGAGAAATATTAGGGTAAGTGTGTGAGTTGTCTTGTTTAAATACCCGTAGTATTAGGGCAAATTGAGGATCGGGTTATATTACTTTCACATGGGCCGTATACTTGTTCTCATTTGAGTGGATCGGGTTGTTACTTGGACTGTCTTGGGCTTTCATCGTGAATTGGGTTTCTTCGATGCTATATCTCAATGGTATATTGGTTTTGGGTTTTCTTGTTAATTATTCACAAATGGGCCAATCAAAATAAAGGTTGTCGTGGGTCTCAAGTTGAGTTCTGTCGTGAGATTTGCCATGAATTTCGTACTATCCGAAATTGTAACATCTCAAATATTATGAAGACGTAAGTCTTGATAATTCTTTATAAAAAGTGGTACATTGGGCTAAATTGTTCAAGGGAGGTTATTTAGTCATATTTTGTTTCATATAGTGTTTGATGCTCGTGTACGGAATTGTTGCTGAAGTGACGACTCACGGATATATTGAAATTACTCGTAAGTGGATGATCCCGAATATGATCCGGATGTTATTGGCTTAATATAATGTGAACTTAAACTGGACCAGTTATTCGGGATGGATCGGGTTTAATTTTTGTAGTTGGAACGAGTTTGAGTGATTTGTGTGATGGTTTGGATTTGGATGACGGAAAAATGGGCTTCTTAATATTGGATGGTTTCTATGAGATTTGAGATGTGCGATTTGATGATGAGATTTGTTGAAGAGATTTGTCAATAAAATTTGGTGTGATGATGAGATTTGTTGTGTTATGAGGTTTGTTAGTTTGGTTTATACATTTTCACGAAAAATATTATGTCATGGCTTAAATTGATGATGAGTGATCAAAGTTGACTACGGGGTTGTTTGGACAATATCTCTTATTTGGATTTGAAGTGAGGTTTTCCGGGCGCGTTCACTTATTTCGTCTTCTTTCTTTCTACCATTCCGCGAAGATGACTTGTTTGGGCTTTTAAAGAGTGTGATAAAGACTTGGCTATTTAGTTACTTTTGTGATTCTTTCTCGAGCCAAATTGTAACTATCACTTCGGTGTCTCACACAGTTGAGGATACGTCAAGAGGATTTGTACATTGGGTACACCGTTTCTTTTTCACGAGGATGAGTACAAGTTTAAGTAACAAAACTGGGGAATTCTACTTCATGATCAAGTTTGGTATATCGGGTTTACTTCTCCATGTGGTCACTACAATAGCCGACAGAATGTGTGAATGATTTGTTTACCAAAGTGTTGATTGGATGGTTGATGATGTTGGATAATGAACCGTTGATGAACCGCTGCATGTTCCCCTAAAATAGATATTCACCGAAACCATAAGTGTCATAATACATTCAAGCTGACATTGTTTACGGTTTTGTCTTGATTTTGTAAAATCCCGCCAAAGAAACTATTTCTCGGTTTAAATCATAGACTTGTAAAATCCCATGACAATGGAAACATCCCAGTAAAAGTAAAGTGCATTTCGGATCTATCTTACGGTTTATTCTTGGTTTTGTAAAATCCATGAAAGAAACTATTTCTCGGTTTAAACTATAGAATTGTAAAATCCGTGATGATGGAACCATCTTGGAGAAAGGAAAGCATATCTCGGGTCTTCGATCTTTGGTGTTACGGGTTACATTTGAAGAAAGGATAAAGGTGTACTTCATAAATTGGATGTGTGTTTGGATATTCGCCATGGCGGTTTGGTTATTACATGGTTTTACGGGTTATGTCTTTGTTGACCATGGTCGGGATAAAACCATTATCAAAGTTCATTTAAATGTCAAAGAAGGCTAGATTTGAGCGATTAACGGAAGATGTGACAACGGAGTTAATTCACTATTATTTATTTGAGGTTGAAGTGAATTATCACGGGCGAGTGTACTTAGTATCTGAAGGTATCAGGGATGGATGGATGAAGATTCTTCATGATCCTTGTTCGAGCTTATTATCAAAAATGAAGACTTGGAAATCTAGTTATTTTTTGGAGTCTTTTTTCTTTTACCACGAGGGGAAATTGGGCTCGTATCACCACAAAATAACTATCACTTTAAGGAGTTACGTTGTAGTGCTCAATGTCACATTCAATTGTGGATTTTCATAAGGTAATGTACGTCTTATACTTGATGGTTGGTTGGTTGAAGAGTATAGAGTACATAGAGAGTACTTAGAGATGCTAATGGAAATCGGCACCGCTATTTGTTTCTTATGTGCAAGTTTAAGTCACGAGTTCGGGTTAGTTTACTTCAGCGTCAAATTTATCATATTGGGTTTTCTCCATCAGCTGTCACGACAAAGAGCCTACTGAATGATAATGGATTGATTACATGTTTCGCCAAAGAGATGATGAAAAGAGAGAGATTATGACGTCTGTTCACATCAGTTCAGGCCTCGTACTCTAAAGAAAAGAAAAGTGTACGTCTCAGTGCGCTTTATCTTTGAAAGAAGAGAAATCTTCTTATGACGTTTGAATACTTCAGTTCAAACCTCGTTCTCTAAAGAAAAGAAAAGTTTACGTGTCAGTGCGCTTTATCTTATGAAGAAGAGAAATCTTCTCTATTATGACCATTCTCATCAACATGCTTCATACTTTTCCATGCGCTTGGTCATCAAGTGAACCGGGCTACCATCGATTGTTTTCTCATTCCACTTGCTCAATTATAATGAAGATGGCGACATCATGTCTGATTTTGGGAGAGAAGTGTGAATAGAACATTCGGATGATTTTCACTTATTTAATCAAGAATGGCATCTCCGTATGAAATTCTTGAGGGGGAGAAGAAGTGTGATAATTTTGCATGGTTGATTGATATATGAGAATAAATGGTCAAACGGCTCCAAACTCATGTAAGAACCGAGCTTCTTCTTATCGGGTCATCTTTACATGGTGTTTCTTCTAAGAGCCGTTAGTTGACATCTTCACAAGGTGATATGAGTTTATTGACAAAGTGCTTCGGTTAATGCTTCACGTGCACATCAACATGATGATTCGAACAACCTTACATTCTTGTTTGATGTGATTGTTTGCTTGGTGTTACCATTTTGTGTGTTATTTGCTGGTGATTCTTGATTTCCTTGATGAACATCTTTCTGTTCTTGTTTGATTGGGAGGATCTTAATTAAGGGATTTGCAAGATGTAAGTTAATTGGGATGCTTTTGGTGATGTTCTTGTGCTTTGGTGAGTTGAAGATGTTAACTATCTATTCGCCAACCGGACAATCTTGAAGAAGGTCGAGTCTGATCATTCTACATTTTACGCTACATGTTAGAAGAATAAAGACAAGTTGCATTTGATTATCTAAAGACTTCTTCTTAATCGGGCTTTTATCAAGCAGTTATCGGTTTAGGGAGAGCACTAATTGGGGAAAGTGATATGTCGATTTAATCCCCAATTAGATTTGCTCACAATGTACTTGACAAATTGATTCCCACAAGAGTTCAAGTGTTCTTCTCAACAAATTTCTAGTATACGGGCTTACAATGAGTTCTTGATTACGAAGTGTCAAAACCAGAAGGAGAAAGGAGACTCACATATAAACACAAAGCGAGTAAACTTGATGAACTTAATTCTTCTAAGTGATTGAAGATATCCCGGAAGACAAATGTTATTACCGAGAGAAACTCAAGGTTTGACTCATGACGAGTAAACTTGATGAACTTAACTCTTCTAAGTGATTGAAGATATCCGGTAAAACAAATGTCATGACCGCAGAGAAACTCAAGGTTTTACTCATGAAGGCTTTTGTGTTATTATTCCAACGACGTGGGGAAGAGATGGAAGAGTTAGTTTACGAAGATGAAAGAGGTACACAAGTGTGTGATGATTTTGATTTTATCACAATCATCGTGGGATAGAGATTGTGTACATTAGGGATGCTCAAATTGTTTTACACGAGGGCTTAATCTGTGATTCGAGATATAATCACTTATTCCGGTGTTGACATCCGCAGAGATTGTCACCGCAGAGATAATCGATGATTCGCTGCTTCTTCAATGTTATCGGTTATTCTCTCTTTGGGCATTCGGTGCCGGGTTCTTGAGCTTCATACACTTTCTTGAGGGAGAGAAAAGTATACATCGGGGTTATTCTTTGGCTATTGGACTTAATCTGCTTGATGGTATAAGTTTCTTTGTCTTGGTATGTGTATTCGGACTTGATGGAAAAGAAATTTGAGAAGATTATTTAAGTGTGGGATGAAGCGTTCTTTGGTGTTCTATTGGATGATATAACCTCGAGCGAAGAATCACGGTGATTATTCTTAAAAGGAGCAACAAGTTCGATGATAATGGTGTGCTTCTTTGTGCACTGCTAAGAGAAGCTTGAAAGAAAGCTTTGAATCGCTTCATTAAAGGATTTTCGGTTTGGGGAAGTCGCCAAAGTCTCTCTTCTCAAAGGCTCATGTTCTATCTTCTATTCGGAGCCACAGAAGCTTTGGTGGTGAATGTTTAAGGATGATGACTTCTATCTTCTACAACGGGCTTTCGATATCCTTATATCGGTACTCGTATCATCATCTTCTTTAACTATATCATCTATTCTATCCTTGTAAATATTTATTCGAAAAACAAAATACAAAAATATAAAACCAACAAAAGAAAATAGAAAATATAAAACCAACAAAAGAAAATAGAAAAATATAAAACCTTCAAAACCATAAAAATCAGAAAATTTCAAAAATACCAAAAATATGTTTTTCTCAAGACATGTTTTCTGGTATCGATAACATCTACGGTCTTAGAAATGTCATTCAATAATGGCACGGGACCATAGATGAAGTTCGAGCAGGAGGTGTAAATATTCTTCTCTAAACATGTCTCAAAAAATGGCTTACAATTATTTCAGACTGTGACCCGGGCTTCAAATGATGGCTTACAGTTACTTCAGACTGTAACCCGTGCTTAAACCATGGTTTGCTATTATTTCAGATAGCAACCCGTTTTTTAAAGAAGGAAAGTGCTACGCTTAAATAATTTTCAAATATTTCGTGCACTTATCCTAAAACTATTTGAGAAAGTATGTCGAAGGGCTGCTTTGTTCCTACACAAATGTTTTCGTCAAAATTCTTGAAAAAATATTTGGTGTTTTCTAAAATGGTGGTAAATGAGTTGCTTTTAAAACAATCGATTCGAGTTTTCTAGGATATGATTGTTAGGTTTAGATGATTAGAGTTTGATTAACACATAAACCCCATGCCATATATGAATTGATTGATATGTTGGATTGACTTTTATTAGTCGATTCTTTGTTTGGGTGATGTCGACCACCATATATCTGTATGTATGTTCACTAACGTATGCGGTATATTGGTATAAGAATGTTCGATCCGGATCCCACTATTGATGATGATTGGATGCGAAAGGAAAGGGTAACTATATCTTGGGTTGACATATGAAGAAATGGAGCTTAACTGGACTTCTATGGAGGTTGGCATATATACAACGTAAGAGGTCTCAACGCATCGTGATGGTTTTTCTAAGTGATTGAAGAAGCGGAGCTTAATTGGACCTCGGTTGGCATTCTAAATGCAACGTAAGAAGTCTCACTCGCTTACGCAGACGGTTTTCTTCCAAGCCTTACAGCAACAACAACAAACGCTCAACCACCACTAACGAATCTTTGTGCGGGATACCATTTTAAGCGATTTTGAATAAATTGAATTAAATTGTTTTGAAAATGGAAAAATGTTGTTTTGAAAATATATTGGACTAAATCTTTGAAAATCACCGGACTTCATTTTATCAAAACTTAAGTCACTCAATCATCGACTCACCGTCATGGTTTGAGGGGAGAGTGATTTAAAATAAAATATTTTCAAACGATATTTCTTCACAAAAGTTCCGCTTTGTACAATATAAGTGGTGATCTAAAGATTTAATGTTATGTCGTGGTATGATTTTTCTTTAGAATCAAGGTCTTTCAAAATGAAATTTTTTCTGTTCTTGTTTGATTGTGAAATTGTTTTGTTTTACTTAAAGATCTCTTAAAACTATCATACGACACTAACAATCTTTAATGTCTTAAAATGGTCCTTATCTATCATCTTTCAAAATTGAATCTTGCCACGTCTTTCCCCAAATTTTTCTAAATGATTTAAATCGGTTGGGATCACAAATCTCAAATGGTTTGATATTTACGATCGGGGTAGAGATCGTGGTTTAAATCTCAAATCTGTTTAAATGGAATTGGTTTTAGTCCTTTAAAGGCACTCCCGCCTCCATGTGCCAAACGATTTCATACACAATGCACATGTTGAGGAGGAGGTTTATCCAAAACATGATGAGTATTTAAACCAGGGCCACATATTCTCCCATGTTTTATAAACCGTATTAAATCACTTGGGATCCAAAATCTCAAAGGGTTTGATATTTTGATCGGGGAGAATTTGTGATTTAATAATGAAATTTGATAAAAAGTTGATCGTTTTGATTCGGTTGTGCAAAGTGCTCTCTCATATGTGCTAAGCGCTTTCGAATCTCGAAGCACATATTGAGGGGAGCAAAACCATCGAGTACAAAAGTTTTTAAAGATATTATAAAGTACCTTGATTGTGTTTTCAAATGGTTTTCTTAATGGATTTTGTGATTGTGGATGTGCTTCAAAGAACTCTTGCCTCTATGTGATAAAATGATTTCAAAATCCTATGCACATATTGAGGGGAGAATTTTACCAAGAAAATCAAATGGCTTTTTCGTATGAAAATTGTGATCAAAGAAAATATTTCAAAGTCCTCTTGCCTCCATGTGCCAAACAATTTCTAAATCACACGCACATGTTGAGGGAGGTTTTCTAAATGATCAAAACTATTAAGGTACAAAATGCTTTGATCTCGTATCACAAGTACCTTGATTGTTTTCCAAATGATTTTCAATTGGTTTCATGAAGGAAAGAACAATACCAAAAGACCGACCAATTTACTTTATGCATGGAGTTATAAGGATGGTTAGGTTAGGTATTCGTTCCCACGATCCGCTAAAACCGAGGGATCTTCCTGGACAATCCACTAGATAGTGTAGAGTCCTTAGGAATATTGAAAAAAGGAGAAAATGAGGAATGGGAAGAGTGCGGGCGAGGCCGAGCTAGTCTTGGAATAAACCCAACAAGGTTCTAGTTATGAAGTCTCGGTAAGCAATGAAGGGGTTGAAGAATGAAAAGAAATGAATGATAAAGGGTGAAAAGAAATAGCCCTCCATCAATTCAACCTTAGGGCGAAACCGGGTTCAATTCATATGCTACCGGTGGTTACTAAGGTAACACCGGTATTGAAGACAAGACATCATGGACCCGATGATGCCTTTGCACTAAAACTTCCCAAACCACTCAAGTTCCTCTTAAAAGGGCTTGTTTCATTCTCACGGGAACCTACATAATCTATCGACTTTCTCTTAGAGATTGTTGATATTGAAGAAGACCCTCTCCTAGTCTCCGCAAAGGAACCAAAATGCACTATTGAGTCTAGAGCCAAGAGATCATCCACAATATCTCATTAGGACACTCAATTCTTGAAGACTTGCTTTTCACACAATGTGGAAAGTAAGTATATATTAAGAGTCCCACGCATTATCCTTGTGGTATTGCGAACATCCGAGTGGTATGCAAAAGTATTCACGATGAAGATGGAAATCCTTCTAGAGCCAACATCAAACAAGCTCTTGGTGGGTGACATGTGAGATCTTCTCGTAAGATCAAACTTGTGACAACCGGATAGAAACAATGGGGCTTATTGGTCTTGAATCAACCTTGGTCCAGAATGGAATTGACGAATACTTTTGGAAAACCGTTCGATGTGCAAACCTTCTTTCTCTAGCACATCGAATGTGTATTCATTTTCAAATTCAAAAGTATCTCGATTGAAAAATACTTTTAGAAAAACCGTTCAATGTGCGAATCTCTTCTATTCGCTAGCACGTCGAATGTGTACTCATTCTCTAATACAAAAGTATTTTGATTGAAAATTGATCTTTCTCATAAAACCTTCGTCAGATTGCAAAAACTCTTTCTTCAAGCAATACGCGATTGTTTTTCAAATCATTTTCATCAATCGGTGAATCTCAATTTTCGGTTCACTCACTCCGTGTTGTCTTCTTTGAGGCGTTCGGTTTGAGAACGACTAGAACATTGCGAAACCTGTCAAGGAGATTCTTAGGAATCCTACGATCACAAAAGTGTTTATCTTGATCAGCGGGGAACCGTGGGCGTGTACCTCAATTCAACGAAAGTGATCAAAGACACTTTCGTGTGTTTTATTAACTAGCTGTTGTTTGCGGTACATTTGGACGGTTGCGGTGATTAGAATTGAGGAGTCAATCCAAAGCCGCATGCTCACCGCATCCACACTTAATCAAGAAATCATGATGGTGCATATCTACATAACACGGCTCGATATTTTTATACTATGATTACGCTACTGCTGCGCAAATATCATGAGCGATAAAGCTTCCGCTACTCTTATGGAAAGATGTCATGATTCAAAAGTGTGAGCATGTCGGTCCAAAAGTCACAACTTCACATGATGGCAACACAATAAAGGGTGATCCAGAGATTTCTTGTGGTGATGATCTCAAAGCTCGAAGATCATCAAAGATGTGGATCGGTTCAAAGGCCTCCACTTAAAGTACTAATCTATGGACTTGGAAGAATCACTATTAATGCACAAAGATTGCGAAATGAAGAATTCAAGTCTACGAGCTCAAGAACAAAGTCAAAGATAGAATGCTAGGAAGCAAAATGTATTTCATGGGGTGACCTCCTTGGGGGAGATTGTTAGGAATTGAAAAATTCCATGTTAAAGAGTCGGTCACCCCAATAATGGTCTAGCATATGTTAGCTCGTAGATTTGTCGTTGTTTACGTTATTTATCAGTTTATTAGTTAGTTATTAGTTTAGTTTAGCGTAGTGTAATATCGTGGAGGAAGGACGGGTCTTTACCCACTGTATCCCTGATCCACAGGCCGATAGGAGGTCGTTGTGTCTGTAAGTATAAATACCCCTTCCATCCATGGAAGGGGTGGTGCTTTTCAATCTAATATTCCATACTTTTGTGTAAACCTCTAGCAAGAACACCCTCTCTCTCTCTACTAACTCTCTAAAATGGTAAACATGTATTTTGATCATCCAAGACCACCCGAATCATCAACACAATAAATATAACGATCCTACAACAAACCATTCAAAAGTTCTTATTTTATCTCTTAAGGGTGTGTTTGGTAGAGAGAAAAGAAATTAGAGAAATGGAAATTGGACTTATTTCCATTGTTTGGTACATAGAATTGAAAAAAAGAAGAATTTGGTAGAGAAATGGAGAGAATTGAGTAGTTTAATTTTGCTAGCTCCATTTCCATTATTTTGGTGGAGAAATTGGAAAAATGGATTATTATTATTTTGAAAAAATGTTTTTTTTTTTTTTTTTTTTTTTACAAACATAATTTTGTTAAATAATGGATTTTGTTTAAAAATATATATATATATATGTAAACAAATTAGGACGCAACATTAGATGCTTAAAATTGTTTTTTTTTAAATAAATAAATTTTTAAAAAATAATTTAAAAAAAAATACTTTTAAAAAAATAAGGTTTTTTTAAATAAATACATTTTCGAAAAATAGTTTAAAAAAAAAACAATTTTTTTTAAATACATTTTTAAAAAATAATTTTTTAAAAAAATATGTTTTGTTTTTTTTAAATAAATACATTTTTAAAAAACATTTTTTTTTAAAAAACAAGTTTTTTTTTTAAATAAATACATTTTTAAAAAATATTTTTTTAAATAATTTTTTTAAAGAAAGTACATAAATTTTTAAAAAATAAATTTAAAAAAAAGATATATTTTTTTTAAATATGTTTTTTTAAATATTTTTTAAGAATTGTTATTTAGAAAAAAAAAATAAAAAATTTTAAAAAATCAACAAACAAATATATCGAGCCTTATATGACAAAATGTTATTTAAATAATTTTTTTTTTCATTTCTGGTCAAGTCTCATTGTTACCAAACATTAAATTGAACAAAATCCCTACCGATTTCTATTCTCCGAGATTCTATTCTAACTTTATTTTATTTTTCAAATTCTCTATCAAACGTCTTAACGTCTTTCACTGAGAATTCTCAACCACAAACAACTTTAGTCAAAATCCGACTAATCCAAACTAACCATAGTTGAATTATATTACTATTTAACTCATTTGACAAATACACATAACCTCGACTCACACTCTTTACAATAGTCTACACTCTACAGTATCATCTTTCTCATGACTCCATTCACTTCACGATTACGTCATAGCGTTCATCAAAATATTTGTCAAAAATGAAAACCGGGTGGTTCTAGTAGCCTGGTTCGACCCGGGTTGCATGAAACTCGCCCGTTCAATCTGGGTGTTAACTCCTTAGAAAACCGGCTTCCAACGGCCCGACAATATCACCGGTTCAACCACTTTAACCGGTCGTGTCAAATCGGGTTTTAAAACATTGGTTTAAAAGGCGCGCAAAGGCCCTGCAAAGACGTGAGGCTTGGTTATGTCTTCACGCCACGTCTTATGCCACGTCTTTTTGTAAACTCAATATATATGAAATATGATATAAATATATAAATATTTTAATATTTTGTGCCGCTTTATGTCACGGCTTATAAACACAAAAGCTTCGCCTTGACTGCTAAGGCTTAAGGCTTGGTCATGCCGCACGTCACGCCTCGCGTTATTTATAACCTTGTATAAATATAAAATATGTGAACTTTTTTTAGTAGGATACATACAATAGTAATTGACTAAAAACAAGGTTTGTATTTAGGGATGAGCACGGTACCAGAATGGTACCGAACCGGTATCGTATTGGTGGTACCGATTTTTTTCCGAGCATGAAAGTGGGTACCGGTACCGTACTGGACGGGATTCGAGTACCGGAACTTGTACCGGTACTCGGTACCGGGAAATCGGTACCTATACGATTCTTTCGGTTTTTGTTAAACCAAAACGGATTTCAAGAAAATGAAACAAAAAATAGGAAAAAAATATGCATTTTCAAGTGATTTCAAACTACAACGTCTCACAAAATGCAACCAACACTTAAATAAAAACATCAAAATAGGTTCGGGTTTAACATACAAACGTTCCAAAACTTACAAAATAGGTTCGAGTTTAATTTTTGTAAGCGTTATAAAGGATCTATAGTTGTCACAATAAGTTTTTCGAACGTTTGGTTTCTTTCCATATGTTTTACATAACTACTGTTTGACATGGAACGGGCTAAATGAGTGTTTGGATAAGTTATTTAATTCAAAAATATGACTACTCAATTTTCGAGATTTTTTTGGTACTTCCCGCTTTGGTACTGATACTGTATTAGTGGTACCAGATTTTTTTGGGCTCAATTCATGGTACCTGGTCGACATTTTATTTAGACTAAAATACACCGTTGGTCCTTAAATTTGTCCAAAAAATCTCCTGAAACCGTAACATGAATTTTTCGTCGTCAGTAGTCCAGAGTATGGGTTTTCGAGGCTAAACTGGTCCCTTGACCCTTAATGCTCAGGTCAACATTTGTAATTTGTTATTTAGTCGTGCGATAGTCCATACGCATTTATACTTAAATATAACTCAACCAGAGAAAACCTATTCGTATACCCTCTTGATTGTTTCCCTCCCTCGTCACAAAACCCTCACAGACACTTTAACAATGGCAGACAAAGACCTTACTTTTACAGTAGCAACTGATGAGATGGTAAAGTATGTGAAGGCCAAATATGGGGATACTTGGTTACAAGGAGATGAAATGTCTAATGAGATGTTTTAAGATTTATGTAGATTTGCGAAAGAAGCTAAAGTGATGAAAGGTTAGTTTGTTTTTCTGTATTTGTGTGATTGGCATTTTAAGGTTAGCAGTCAGGAATGAGCCTAAATAATCCTATCTTATTTGCTAGAAATCCAAGCAATGTCAGAATCTGCTAAAAAAGGATTATAGCAAACTAAACGTATTTGGCGATATGATTGAATACGTCATGGATACTTATGGGAATAAGTGGGATATAGGAGATGAAATTGTTGATGTGATACTTGAAGACTTGTGGCTAAAATATGGGAATAAGGAGGTTGCAAAAGGTTAGACTTAGTGTTTGCAAAGTAAGATAGTTGTAATGGGTGAACTCTGATTTCTTTCTGTTTTGGCTATCTTTCCAGATACTAACTTTAAAGGAAATGAAGTTGATGTCGTCATTATTTCAGACACATCTGATGATGAGTTTGGGATCCTGTCTTCTAAGATTACTACTTTGAAAGGTTTCACTTCCCAAGCTTCCAAGGCTTCCACTCCCAATGCTTCCAATTCACAACATGTTACCACCCTTGTTCATAAAAGGCCAAAAACAAGGGAAATGATTACAAATGTGGTACTTGATCTTGGAGCGGCTGTGGGATGCTCTAGCACAAAGAGGAATGAGTGGTATGTGCCTCCCCCTAATGAGCTCAAGTATCCCCCCATGAATATAAAGTCTCCCATCAAGAAGTTTACATGTTATTTTTAGTTGTTGATGTAATAAACATGTAAATTATTTTTTTGATGATGGTTACTCAAAACGATGCTTGTTAACATGTTTATTTTTATGTATATGGTATAATTAGTTGGTGATGTATGTTATATTTTGGTTTCGGTGGTTCCATTTTTTCAGTTTGCATTTGCATATGCAGTTTAGGGGGATGTTTGGAATGACCTATTTTGACTTATAAAGTCAACATATACCCAAAAAGTTATTAACCAAACAGAATTGTTATAATCTTTCAGAACATCTTTTGTTTGCATTTTTAGTTTTGGTTTTGTTGTTTACATCTTTCAGTTAGCAATTGCATATGCAGTTTAGGGGGTGTTTGAAATAACCCATTATGACTTATAAAGTCAACATAAACAAATTTATTTCAAACATGATGGTGTTAAAATTACACATTGGTAAAATCTACTAACACCAGTTTAGGACAACCATTTTTTTGCAAGAAACATTGTGAAATCTACATCAAGTCTAAAGTCTTTCCAATAATCTGCCTCTTCCCTTGCTTCCATTTCTACTTCTTTTCTAGCTCTTTCCTCTTCATGTTTTTTGTACATTCTCTTCTCTTCCAAAAACTGCTGGAATGCTTCTTCATCCAACCTTGTTTGCTCTTCTTCTTGATCCAACCTTGTATGTTCTTGTTCTTGCTCAAAAAAAGCTTCAAGAAACTCTTGTTCCATAGTCTGTCTTATCTCGTCTTCATCCATTCACTGCAAAAGTAATAGATTCGTACATCAACTATAATGTTAACACACAAGAACGTTCATTATGCAAATGATAATTAAATGAATACATGTTGCCTTCTGCCATCACAATGCTTTCTTCTTCCTCGCACTTTAGTTTTCTTTGGTGGTTTTGGTACTTGTTCCTTGTGACACCTAGACTTATTATGTCCAACAGTATGACAATTAGAGCATTTAATCTGTCTACGACCTCTAGATTTATCCATTGTGAAGCAATTTCAGTTAATTAAGGCTTTAGGGTTATGAATTCAAATTTGGGGCACTAGTGAGAATAAATGAATTCCTACACATTTATGTAAATGTGACCAAATGATAGGGAACTAAAACCTTTGTCATATATGTTTACACTGTTTATGCAAGGACCATATTTCTAACAACAACGAATACAATCAAAACACATATCAAAACAATCAAAGAGGGAAAAAAACAAAATAAAAAAAATTATAACACAATAATATAAAAGATAGATTCATCCATTTCATATTCAACATGAACTTCAGTACATATGTTTCTGAAAAAAACAACAAAAGCACTAAATATAATACAATCACTTTGCCCTCCTAAGATCTTCCAGGAAGTTGTTCCTGTCAAACACCTGACAATAAGTTTGACAAATCATCTTCCTTAGCTCCAAGGCCTTTGATGCAGGTTTTACTGACCAGGTTTTAATATTTATATTGTCTCGTTATACTTATGGTCTACCCTAATGCACTAACGGGCAGTGTACCCGGTCGTGTGTAGTGTAGTATTCGGTAAAACCGAGGTCCTCCCAAGAGTTATGTGTGTTGGATTATTACTAAGTCTAGGTGTCACAGATTATAATAATGATTTTGATAAGGAATTAATTAACTACTAAAGCAGATAAAAGCAGATAAAAGGCAAAGGTTTAATCAATAGAGGAGAGTGGTGCTAACCTAGTTATTCCTCCTAGCTAGTAATGTCTATGTCTACTTACTTTCAATTACTTGGTGGGGTCAAATTCGAGAGGAGATCATTTGGTCAATTCGCCTAACCTATCGCAGAAAGATGCCACCATTGGAAGTCGGTGTCCTTCATAAGTCCAGTTGTTCCCGGTCCCTAAGCTAAGTCATTAAGTCCGATACATGCTAAATTTATAATAGTGAGTGCCCGGCTTTAGCAACTTAAACACTCACCCCTAATTCTTAAGTTCATCCAAACCGTGGGTGATCGGTTGGTCAAATCGCACAAGTAGAAAGGGTCGTCGGTTGGTCATATCTTACCCTTCCGTCTCGGTTTACTCACCTAGGTCGATTGGTCATATCTCTAAGCAACTAGCCTCTACCGCCATTCAAAACTACCAAACAAGGGTAGCTACCAATAAACTATGCATGCATACACTTAGAAATAATTATACTGAAGTAATGTAAACGTAAACAAAACAATTAAGTAATCATAACTAGGCCAAGACCAAAGGTGCTTAGCAGCTCATATTAACCATACAAATCAATTCAATATTCAAAGTTACGAAATACATGAATCGAAAGTAAAGAAAAGATAAAATGCTAATGCTTATCGTGGGGAGTGATTTCTCCTTGGAGACAACTCAGATGCTCCTCTAGATCGCTTTGGCTTCTTCCCACGTTCTTTGGTTGTGGTGTGTGAAATGGGATGCTTTGAAATGCTGGAAATCGTGGGGTATTTATAGGCGAGATCTGCGTTACGGCGTAACTAATATAAGAGTTACGCCGTAATCTTCAATTCCTTCGTAATTTGCACTAGATCTGCTGGTTACGGCTGATGAGTGTGTAAATACTCATCATTTTTGGTTAAATCTGAACTGCAAAACATTTAAAAATGCTCAAAATGCATCAAAATCTTGAAAATATTCCAAAATTACATTTTATATGTTTCGGATGCAAAATGTTCAAAATTAGATGAAAATGAGCTAAGTTTGCGAATTGGCGTTCAGTCCCCAAGTTTCAAAAGTTGTCAAAAACAGTCCTCGAGCACATAATTTCAAAAGAAAAGTCACCAAAGGTCCTTTTAAAATCATAAGTTGTCAAAATTAGTCCTTTGGTGAAAAATATCAAAAGTTTTGAGAAATTACAAAATTACTCCTCCAAGTTTCAAATTTGGCAAAAATGGCCCTTGGAAAATGGAAAATGTCAAGTTTGGTCCTTGTACTATGGAAACTTGTCATTTGTGGTCCCTTGAAATAACTTTGCAAATTGGCAGCCTAGGTCCTTGCATTTTCAGAAATTACAACAAAGGTCCTTGTGATTTAAACCCTTTACACCCATTTTTGACCCTATCACAAACCAAATGGACCCTGCCTTTATTCCTTGGACCCCCTGTTTTTGAACCCCCCTTCTAATATTTAACCCCCAGTCAACTCTGGTCAAAAATCCAGTCAAACAAACACACCCTCTTCTCCTTTCCCCGTTTTCCCTCCCACTGTCTGCTACTCCCATATCCAGCCACCATTCCAACCACCAGCTCACCCTATCACCTCTCCTTGTTCCCCCCACCTCAACTAACATCCAAGCATTAAATGATCCTCCCTCCCCCTCACTCAACCCCATCTGTCAAACACCAATTTTGGCGCCAAAAATCCATTCAAAGGCCAGGATCACTTTTAGCCATCCAATGGCTATCATTTTGATGGGATTCACTCAGAGATGAAAGAGAAACAGATTGGAATATAAAAGAAAGCAAGAGGAGAAAAGAAGGCAGTAGATGTTTAGTTTTAAATTACTCTTATGTCGTTTTTCTTAGTAATGTCTTAGTTTAACTCAAAAGTTGTAATATTTTGTTCCTAAGTATTAAACTCGAGTTACATTTTCGGTTTAATCAATTTTAATCATTAATTCCAAGTTTCATTCGGTTTCATATTAGTGTGCTCATTGTTAAAATTTAAGTTTCCATTTCATAAACCCAAGCTTCATATAGCTTGTTTATCGATTCAATAAGCTTATACAAGCTTTTCATAACTTTTGAAAGCTTGCATTCAAGTTTCTAGCTAGTTTGGAGTTTGGTCAACAAAAGTCAACGATGAAGAAAATGGTTCAAGCGAGAATGGTGATAATAATGGTTGATTCGGTGGTGATATTGGGTTGAAATTAGAATAGAATAGTGGTTGTGGATCTTGTTCTTAGCCCTGCAACTCGCTTGAACCCTTGTGAGTGATTCATGTCATTTTCGGTTTGCATTTTACTTGTATGTGTATCTGTGGTTACCACTAGTTTAGTCCTGTTTACTTAATGTTAATTAGAGTAGTTAAACTTATTTTGATCAAGAGAACAAGTTGGATTAGTGGTTATCTCATTTTAAGTTCAAAATAGTTATATACAGTGGTGTTTGGTTTAAGGTGATTTATAGCTTTACAGTGTTTAAAAGTGGTTAAACTCAGTTTGGTAAGTCCCCTTTAGGCAAATTAGACTCATTTGAGTCAATCATTGGTGCATTAGAACTATCAAAGTCAAATTTACACCTTAAATGTCCTAAGCGATTCCTTTGTTGGGATTTTGATTTCAAAAGCTTATTTTGTGTTCATATTTCATAAATACAACTTGTCAGTAATCTCATTTAACCTTATTACTTCTATATCAGTCCTTAAATTGAGATCAAAGTTCAAGTTAGTCAATTTTTAGTTTTGTCAAAAGTCAAAATCATTGAAAAACTGTTTGGGCTCAACTAGGAAGAATTTTCATGGATTCATTTCTAGGCCAATCTTAGTGAAACTTATGGTTTTAAAATCTTGATATGTCTATTTTCTTATCCTCATTTTTGTCAAATTTTGTGAATTTTCTTAAGCTTCTAATGGGCTTGTCAAAATGGGATTAAATCCTGTCAAGCAGGCATTGAGTCTGCAGGGATTATCGCAGTTTGGCAAGGTTTGCATCGAGCTCATTTGAGCTTATCTAGGTCTCGACTTAGGCTTATAGATAGCCACCCAGGTCTAGTCTGAGGTCCCACTTCCATTTTGTTGTTTCAGCTTATTGTATGTCTTATGCTTAAGCTTAAAGTAGCCACCTAAAACTGTTTTGGCTTATAATCTCATATAAGTCAAATCTGTACAACTTGCAATCCAGAGGTTATAGCTTGTTGATTCTTGTTGCATTTTAGCTCTTTTAGCATATTTTAGCTTTTGTGTTCAGTTGGTGGCTTTTGGATTCCATTTGCTTATTTAAAGTGCTTATTATTAAGCACTTGACACATCAGTTCCATAATCTTACACACAACCATCTGTTTTTCCAAATGTCCTAGCTTCTTAATATTATTTTAGAGTTTTCCTGAAATTTTCATATTTTTCCAAGTCAGTTTGCTATTTTTCTTGATTTTAATTAGTTTTTAAGCATTTTAATTAGCATTTAATACAAAAATTCGAGAAAAGGTTCAAAAATAATTTTTCATTTTTTTAAGTTAAGATAAATATAAAAGACAAAAAAATATTTTCTAGATTTTTCTTAGTTAAATTTGTATTTTAAGTAATTTAAGTAGTTTTAAATAGTTTTAATTCTAAAAATAGAAAAATAATCGAAAATTACAAAATAGTTTTGAAAATTCTATTTTGTTATTTTAGATTTTTCCAAGTCATAATTTTATTTTTCTAGCTTTATTTCATATTTTCTTGTATTTTAGGTAATTATTTAATAGTTAAAAATAGTTTTTAATTAATAATAAATAGATAAATAGTTATAAAATAATTTTCTTTTTCTATAAATTTTCTTTTATCATTAGGTTTGTAAAAATGTCATTTTCATATTTTTAGGACTTTTATTTCTTAGATCTCACTTTTTATTTTGTACGTTTACGTAATTTTATTTAAACGTAAGTTTTAAGTTCTAAACGTTCATCATTTTAAAAATAGTGATAGCGTTTATTTAATATTTTTTTATCTTTTTAATTTCCTTTAATTTGCATTTAAGCCGTTGTAATTGTTGGCTTTTTCTGTAGTTATAATCATATCAATCACTCTTTCCCGTTCAAATCTGTCGATCACTATTCGTTGGGTGATCCATTGCATAGCTCATTGGGACATAACGACCCGGAAACACTATACTCCCCGGATCTTCATTGCATTCGTGCTTAATTGTTTTAAGTTTCTTACGGTTGGCCATTCACAAGTGGTCACCACGCGAAAACTTGACGGTTTGCGGATCAACCAGTAACCTTATAAGTGGTTACTGTGGTATCTTGAATATTACTTGGTTCTGTTGTAGTTGATGAAATAGTTACGGGCGTAGTTATCGGGCGTGGAACCTCATTTGACCTAATAAGTTACGTCGTAGTCTTTGGGGAGTTACGCCGTAATCTTCTAATGAGTTGGCTTTCAGTCGCGCTTTAGTTCTGAGTAATGTGAGAGATGAGTTCGCCGTAACTTCTTCAAAGTCGACATACTAAGATAAATCTTTGATTTTCTCCAATTCCGCGTCTCTTTAGCCCCAATGCTCGTAATTTACCTGAAAGTGGAAAACAATGGAAAACAACCGTAAATCTATATAAATGATATAAATTACAAGCATTATTAGGGGGAAATTGACACTTAATATTCAAGACTATTTGATGTTATCAAATATCCCCATACTTGAACTCTACTTGCCCTCAAGTAGGCCTTATTAGAAAGATTCCTAAAAAGATATCTCCCAAAACCTGGAAAATATAAGTTTACAAATCCCTTATGCTAGAATAAAACAAAGCCGAACACCTCACGAAATGGGAACGAAACACTCAAATCTCTCAACTATTCTAAGTGTCAATTTCGGGGTGATCACTCAATCGCACAGTCATAGCATGTATTCTATCATAAGCTTGGCGGTTACACAAATCCCCACCACTAGAATTAAGGGCTAAACAATTCTCGAAGGCAATATGGGTAGACACGACAAAGGTTAAGGGGTGACTTGTCATTACTAACATGTCACGGCGAAGTGGACAAAATCAATGATACATGACCAAATCCATGGCCAAGACACCAAAGATTGCTCGCTGCATCACCTAGACACCCTTCATGACTAAAGGGTAGGATAAGACATGGGATATATAAATGGTGTAAAATAAAAATCAAGCAGGTAGTCTAAATCTATAACCAAGTTATCACCACTTACCGTCCGCCCAAAGTTCAAGCTTTGAAGTCAAGAAACCGGATCATGAAATACTAGGTAGATGTGTCATTAGAGGACGTCATGATGGGTACACTACCTTTTTCTCCAACTGTTGGCATAATTACCAACTCCAATATTCGAATGTGACCGAGGTGGCCTCCTCGATACTAAATCTATAAAGCTCATAACATAGTGCTTATAACAATGCACTTTTACAATAACTAAATAACATAACAATTTTTTTTCAACATAACAATAACAACTAAACATAATATCCCCCCACTTGAGATGAACAACGGGAATTTGGGGGTCTTCAATGATCTTCAGGAATATGTCGTCGATGAAAGCGTGATTTCCGAACCTTTCCACTTGAACCTTGAACTTAGGCAAATGATGACTTCCTAATCACAAATAAAGACTACAGGGTAGGCTAAGGTGTATAGGTGTATCGAAACAATAATTGGGTTAACAAAATGAAAGGAATGGCTCAGAAGGGTGTATCTAGGGGTATCTTGCACTAAAGGTGAGTGCAACAAAAGGGTTTCACAAGGGGGTCGAGAAGTCAAGGTGACTAATCGATAGACACACAATGGTAGGCTATTTGGGTGATAATCCTATAATATTGCCTTCTAAAACTGAAAAGTCCAAATACATCGAGCTAACTCAACATACCTCGTTTATGGTCTCGAAATGATGCAAAGGCCAAGTTCTAAAGTTTACAAGCTACCGGCACACACATAATTTGGTGGATTTGGGGTAAAATTTTGGAAACGGATAAGGCTAATCTCACCATATAATATCAAGGCTTGTATGTGCTCGGCTAAGGTCTAATCTAGTTAGGTTAAGAAAAACATGTCAAAATTAAAAATGACATAATTTTTCAAAATAAACTAGAAAAACGAGGGTAAAATAAAGTTCAAGAGTTAATTCTACTCTCGTCCCTCCACTTGAATTGTACAAAGTCCCTTTTTTACTAAGCGTTAAATAAAGGTGAAGAAAAGTAGAATTAGGCGAGAACTTCCACGAAATTTGCTCCAAAAATAAAGAAGGCCCACGAAAAGAGGCGTGCCTTCGTATAAGCATCATGAACAAACTTCAATCCACGAAATCACACTACCGACAAGCATAATTCTAAAAGAAAAATGAAAATGAAAAACAAACCCAACTCATCAGTGGAATCAACATTGCATTTAGCATATGCAACAAGCCTTTTAAACCACTTGGTGTCCCAAGTGGACGAGTGAAGTCTCGTGAGGGTGTCAGGAACACACCCACAAAGTTCATTTAAAATACTAATACAAGGCTATTGTGTTTTAAAATAAAGAAGTCAGCGAGAGAAAGTTACGTCGTAACTCTTTTGAGGGAGTTACCCGTGTAGGAAAAACGACATATCTTTGCAAAGCGGTGGCTCTGGCGTAACCACGAGAGATGGTATTACGCCGTAATTGGTATCGTCTTGAACCTGCTGCAGGGGATTGGTTACAGCGTAATCATCGAGGTGAGTTACTGTAGTAACTATGGTCGATCAAGAACTGCGGCAGCAATCACTTCCTCGTTTCCGCAAAAATGGTTAAAACACAAAACCCTACGAAATAGAAATAAAACAAAGAAAGGGATAATTCGGGTTGTCTCCCGAAGAGCATTTTCTTTATTTACAAGTCTTTAAGTTAGACTCGAGTCAGCGGGGCTACCGGTGCTTGTTGGTCATTTCGTGGATATGGCAATCTCACGTTGGATCCAACTTATCGATTCTCATCCGTTTGTAGTCATCCCTAATTCTAAACAGCCGGTAGAAGCTCTTGATTTTACGGTAAGGTGGTCAATACCTTTGCCTTGTCCTCCTCACCGATATCGAGCAACGGTTGGGCTTGGCTTAAGCGCCTCTTGGTCAAATTTTAAAATTCTTAATGGTTCTCGGCATTTTGAAGATAGTCTTATCATCTTTATCTTTAACCATACTAACCCTTCTTTTTCATTTTTATCTAACCCAAACATTTCCTGAAAAGGTTTTCCTAAAATTACTCCCCGTAAGTCCATCTTCCACAAATTCGCTTACGTTGTCCAAAACCATAAAATCCACCAAAAATGAATGAGTTTCAACGAAGACATGGATGTTAGTTACAAACCCAGAAAGTTATTCCCCTTATATTCTAATTCTTTTTTCATAACTCGGTTGTAGCACTCTTTTGACATGATGTTGACTGGGGAAGTTGTGTCAATAAATGAATGGAAATCGATGAACCCGATTTTGCATGAGATCTTCAGATAATAAGGGTTTCTATGAAGTATGCGGGTTCCTACCTCATGAAATCTAGGTTGATTGGTTTGCGAAAAAGCCTTTACAGAGTTGTCTTGCCAATGGGCCATTTCTACGTCACTTAAGAAGTCGTCAGTACTGATTCCTAAATTATCCTCTTCCTCGAAGTTGACAAAAACATCAAAATCTTTCCCCGAATCTATCTCGCCAGGATCTGGGGGCTTACTAAGAAATTCTTCAAGAGCGTCACCAAAATTGCCTTCTGGGTCAACCGCACATACCTTTTGAGGAATAGACAGGAGTTCATTTGGTCCGAACGTTGCAATTTCCCCATTAGCTTCAAGAGTTAGTTTTCCAGCAAAGACATCCACCTTTGTATGGGCGTTGGCAAGCATAGGTGCGCCTAAAATGACGTGTATTCATTGTCTTCGGAATGTCAAGAATCACAAAATCTACCGGGAAAAGGAATTTCTTAATCTTCACCAACACATTTTCAACGATGCCTAACGGTGATTGCATAGATCGATCGGCCATTTCAATTTTCATCTTGGCTGGCTTTAAGTCACCAATCCCCATACGTAGGAACATCGAACGAGGCATTATGCTAATACTCGCTCCAAGATCAGCTAGGGCATTACACATATCGAGACTCCCAATCAAGCAAGGGAGAGTGAAACATCCTGGATCGATCTTTTTCCTTTTGTGGCATCTCGTTTCTCAAAACCCTTCAACATCTTTCGTTGAGTTGAACTGTCTCATCATTGCTTAATTTCTGCGGAATATCATCATGATTAGTTTTAATGGAATTATTAATAGGGTAGTTTACCTGTAAATCTTGGTCCAGAAGTGATTGTCTCTCCATGCTGATTCGTCGCTTAACTTTTTCCGAAAAGGTCATCGGTTCTTCAAGGATTGTTTCCACCGTGTTGACAACTTCCTCTTCCCTAGCCGCTAGGTAATCATTGATGGCTTGCGAACATGAGCTCACACTCTTTTCCAATCCCTTAATCCTATCTTCATGAATTTTGAGAGAAGAGACTGTATTATCCACGAATGTCTTCATTAATTTTTCAATTCTATCATCTCGTTCCCTTGATTCCTTGATGTGGTCAAGAATCTTTTTTTCAAGATTGATCCCGGTTTTGGTCCCAAATACACTCTTAACCTTCTCAATTCTACATGCTTCAACTTCTCTTTCTAACCTTCGTTTTTTGAAAATTTCCCCATAATTGTATTCTAGCTTTGTTAACGTCTTCATTACCTTATGATCAAAATTGTCTCTTGGTCGGTACCCTGTATCCATATGCCATTTGTAGCAATGTTCAGAAAACCGTTGAATACATTCCATGGCTTGGTCAGGGGTCATGCTAGGAATAGGTCTCGGGGAATCGAGTAGTTCACGTGTTAGCGTATTAATTCCCCGGTAGAAGATGTAGACGATCTGATGTTTGTTCAAATCATGAGTGGGACATCGATAAAGTAGCTCATTAAATCTTTCCCATGCACGGTAGCGTTTCTTCCCAACTTGAACAATTGATAGATTTTACCAAGAAGTTTGGCCATTTTTAAGGAGGGCAAAATTGCTGATCTAACTCTTCTTAGTTTATCCCAAGCTCCTTTACATTCGTTAGGGAGTTTGTGATACCATCTTTCCTTGATTCCGTAAGAGTCATAGGAAAAATCCTTGCGGTGACCGAATAGCTCGGGGTGCCTCGGCGTTGAAAAGAGGATAAGTAAGTACTTCTTCTACATGATTACGAACGTCCTCATCTTCATCTCCGAAAACTTAAGTTCGTGTAACTCTCGAATAAATTGATGCGGAATAGAGTATTTTCGATTACTAAAATCCTGTGCGAAGGTTCGTTGGCGGTTCTCATTTGGTCGTTCCAAACATCGCTCCATGGTTAAGTCATCGATATTATTTTCATCGATGATCTCCGGTTCTACGTCGGTAGTGCGATTCGTAAAATGAAAAGATGTTGTGAATAGGAACCGAAGAGTAAACTTTCCTTGTCCAAAATTGCTTCTCCGGATCATCGAATGGGATGGCCAAAAAGGCCTCGAGCTACGAGTCTTGTATCCGACATTTAAGAGAAGAAAGAAAATTAAAAATAGACTTAATGCGAAATCCTAAAATAGCTCCCGGCGGCGCCAAAACTTGATGCAGTTTTCTTGACGGTGTTTTAATATTTATATTGTCTCGTTATACCTATGGTCTACCCTAATGCACTAACGGAAGTGTGCCGGTCATGTGTAGTGTAGTATTCATTAAAACCGAGGTCGTCCCAAGAGCTATGTGTGTTGGATTATTACTAAGTCTAGGTGTCACAGATTTTAATAATGATTTTGATAAGGAATTAATTAACTACTAAAGAAGATAATAGGGAAAGGTTTAATTAATAGAGGAGAGTGGTGCTAACCTAGTTATTCCTCCTAGCTAGTAATTTCTATGTCTACTTACTTCCAATTACTTCAGGTGGGGTCAAATTTGAGAGGACAACATTTGGTCAATTCGCCATAACCTATCAGCAAAGATGCCACCACTAGAGAAGTCGGTGTCCCTTCATAAATCCATTGTTCTGGTCCCTAAGCCAAGTCATTAAGTACCGCTACATGCTAGATTTATAATAGTGAGTGCCGGGCGTTAGCAACAAACACTCACCCCTAATTCTTAAGTTCATCCAAACGGTAGGTGATCGGTTGGTCAAATCGCACAAGTAGAAAGGGTCGATGGGTTGGTCATATCTTACCCTTCCCGTCTCGATCTACTCACCTAGGATCGGTTGGTCTTATCTCCAAGCAACTAGCCTCTACCGCCATTCAAAACTATCGAAACAAGGGTAGCTACCAATAAACTATGCATGCATACACTTAGAAATAATTATACGGAAGTAATGTAAACGCAAACAAAACAATTAAGGAATCATAACTAGGCCAACACCAAAATGTGCTTAGCCACTCATATTAACCATACAAATCAATTCAATATTCAAAGTTATGAAATACATGAATCGAAAGTAAAGAAAAGATAAAATGCTAATGCTTATCGTATGGGAGTGATTTCTCCCTTGGAGCGACTCCGTATGCTCCTCTAGATCTGCCTTTGGCTTCTTCCCACGTTCTTTGGTTGCGGTGTGTGGAATGGGATGCTTTGAAATCTTTGAAATCGAGGGGTATTTATAGGCGGATCGGGTTACAGTAACTAATATAAGAGTTACGCGTAATCTTCAATTCCTTCGTAATTTGCACTAGATCTGCTGGTTACGGCGTAACCTTATAAGTGGTTCGCCGTATCTTCAATATTACTTGGTTACGCCGTAGTTGATGAAATAGTTACGGCGTAGTTATCGCCGTGGAACCTCATTTGACCTAATAAGTTACGTCGTAGTCTTTAAGGGAGTTACGCCGTAATCTTCTAATGAGTTGGCTTTACGAGTCACGCTTTGTTACGGACATAATGTGAGAGATGAGTTACGCCATAACTTCTTCAAAGTCGAGATACTAAGATAAATCTTTGATATTTCTCCAATTAGTCTCTTTAGCTCCAATGCTCGTAATTTACCTGAAAGTGGAAAACAAGCATAAATCCATATATATGATATAAATTACAAGCATTATCGGGGGAAATTGACACTTAATATTCAGGACTATTTGATGTTATCAGCCTTCAACACATTGGCCTTTTGATTCTTACGAAGATCCACAAGAACCTTGTATGTCATGACCAAAGGATGATATCCTTCGAACTTAGTGATCTACTATTGGGTTTTGTTCATAGCATGAACCAGCTCAGTGAAAGTCTTTTGGAGCCTGTTTTCAATCTCCATGTCCTTATCATTTTCTCTCTGATAAAAAAATAGAAATCGAATCGAACATGTAGACAGAGTTGGCAGCAGTGGCGAGTTCTTGTAGACGTGTGAAGTTAGCCATTTGGAGATTGTTGTGATTTTATGATAGAGTTATGCTATTTAGACCTACAAGACAAGCCTAAATATATACCTAATGCATAAATCACTTGTACAATTGCATTAAGTACGTTCTCTCTCTAAATTCCCACCAATCAATTTTTTAAATCAGCCAATCAAATCATTAGGTTCATTTGTAGGTATGATTAGTAGGTCCAACAATCATTTTTCTTTATGATAATATGTGTTTTTGATTGTTGGTATGCAAATGCTTTAGGGTATGAACCCTTAAATAATAAAGACAACGGGACCTTACAAATTCAAGGACTAATTGTGAAATTACTAAAACCTAAATAGACAAGTTATGTATTATAAATATGCGGGAGTTTTAAGTGCAAAAACGACTAACTGTCCAAATTCAGGGACGAAGTGTGACATATGAAAATTATTAGCCTGCAACTTGACCGTTGCCTTTCTTGATACGCGTATACACAATTAATATAGTGCCAAACACCCAATAAACCTAACTAACAAGATCCGAAAACATAAAACTCTCCTAATAACCCGACCCAATTAACAGAAACCCAACCAAACTAGACCTAAAATACATCCACACTCGTAAACACACGTACTCAAACACACATCAATTCAACCACATTCGTAAAGACACCAACTGAAACCATGAAGGACATGAGCATATTTGTGTCAACTTTTAAGGATATTCAGGAAGAAAAAGAAGGTGAGGTCTTATTCAGAATCCACTATAATGAGTTATTTGATTATTAGGTATGAAAGAGGATTATTAATTAATCTGTGTGCCTTTACCAATGATAGGGATATATTTAGTTCAAGCCTTGATAATGTATTATCAGAGATTAATGAACAAAAATGGGTGTTGTTTTTCTGTGATCCTAAACAATCCCTAGAAAATGGTTTGCATTTGATTAATACAGATGATGATGTTCATACGATGTTTGCATTGGCTGAAACACATGAGTCAGTTGATATCTTTGTTGCACACAAGCCGCAAAAGTTAGCACAATTTTACTTAAAAAACATAAGTTTTGAATTTGTGGGTTGGGTAGAGCAAGATGCTAACTTTCAAATGACTAGTCCAACACCATTTAGGACTCGACGTAAATGGAAGGGGATAGATAGGAAAAACAGTAGGGGGTGTAAAGGGGGTGTAACCAAGACGCAAACAGTGAAAGATGGTTTTGTTATCAAAGAGGAAGAAAGGGGTTTTTGATAACAAAAGGGAGAAAAATAAGGGAAAAGGAAAGCTGTTTGAGGAAGAGGATATTTTGCACAAGAAAAAGGGCAAAGAAGTTGTTCAAAATTTTAAGCGAGGTTTTAATGGTAAGGGGAATGGTAAAATGGTTGAGTTTGTAGGTTTTGATGTTGAAAACATGGCTGCTGCTGCTGGTGTTGAAACCAGGGTTGGTGGTGCTGATGGTCATGTGTCTAGTGGTGTTAAGACACCTTTTAGAAGCAGAGAAAGGATTACAAACTACGTCCTTGCACTTTTTGCCCAAAGGCCATCCTAGGTGAGGTTTCAATGATGAATAACATGTGTTTAATATTTTGAACCTGCAATTATACAGTACCTAACTTAAATATTTGTTGTTTGGATACTTATTTTTGCAGACACAATAGCAGTATGATCATCAGTTTAAGGTTCATGTTTTGTGTGTTCATCAGTTTATGGATATCCAGTACCAGTATGTAGATCATTAGAAGGTTCATCAGTTGAAGGTTTTGAAGTGGAAGCTGCATCATGTTTTCTATTTTGTGAATTGTCAGTAGAACCTTGTATCAGACAATGAATCACTAGTTTTAGTCATTTTCATGTTGCATCAAACAATGAATCCCTAGTTGACTGTTATAAGTCAACTTGCTAAATTGTTGGTTATGTAGCATATGTGTTTGTTTATCTTAGAAGTTATATTATGTGTGTCCATACTAGTTCTCAGTTGACCTTTATAAAGTCAAACTTCAAAATGTCAAGTTTGATGGTATAATCAACACAAACAATCACCCCTTTGTGTGTTGGTAGTAAATATAAGAAATTAGGTTGGGTTACATTTAACTAATGTATGGTATAAATGTGTATGGACTATAATACCCTCAACTAAATAACAGATTACAGACGTTGACCTGGGCATTACGGGTCAAGGGACCAGTTTAGCCTCAAAAACCCATACTTTGGACTACTGACGATGAAAAATCAATGTTACGGTTCCTGACGATATTTTTAGACAAGTTTAGAGACCAACGGTGTATTTTAGTCTTTTATTTTAGTTGGATTTACTTTTATTTTCTTATACAAAATCAATTTTCTACTTTTCTCTTTCGTTATACTTATTATGCTTTGTGTGTTTACGTAATTCATATGGACATGTGAATATGTAGATCAAACTAAAACAAAGTGGTAATAATTTAGGTCAAATAGATTTGGTGCAACCAAATTTTATCATATTAAATTATTAATTGGTCGTCTAGTTTGTGTATTTATTTAAAGTGTCATGGTTTCATCTCAAATCTAAATTAGATCATCGATCTAAAATAGTCACAGTAGTTACTATGATTCTTGTAAGATAGACTAAGGTATTGTTAACTAAATGACTAGAAGGAGGTTAAATTGAAAACGAATATTTTTTTTGCTTTGCGGCGTTGTTTTGTTTCATCTCAAATCTAAATTAGATCATTGATCTAAAATAGTCACAGTAGTTACTATGAATCTTGTGAGATAGACTAAGGTATTGTTAACTAAATGACTAGAAGGAGGTTAAATTGAAAACGAATATTGTTTTTGCTTTGCAGCGTAATTAAAACACGTTTATATTATAAATGGTTAAAAGTAAAATGTCGTAAAAGTATAACGTCAAAAACCAAGGCTTAAAAGAAATTAATTAAAAGTAAAAGTTTGTTAAAGTATAAGGTTAAAAAATAATAAAAAAAAAATAATAGATGAATAAAAGCACCATATACCCCTGTCATTATAAAATTGGTGTTATAGAAAAAATCTTGTCTCAACACTTTTTTCAAGAACACCAAACCTATAACTTAAATAAAAAACACACTCTCTACAAAAGTTGGTGTTATAGAACACCCTCTGGCCCGCACATAACTGAATAAAACACAAATACAAAAAAAATAAAATAAAAAATGATGAATCGCTTGGCTTGTGATTTCAACACCAGACCCTATGGCACGAGGTTTGGTGTTAAACTCGCGTTATCTGCTTCGCAGGTGTTATGGCGCAAATGCTACCAGCCACCTACACCCACTTTTCTAAGAGTGAACAGTATGAAGTATCTGGTTAGGAATCAATTAAAGGTATACAAATGCATTTACTTAACCTTTACACTAGTTCCAATAAGGATTTTTGTCGGTCGATCACAAGGAGGTCCTGTCGATCATCTATTGGAGGTGGTTGGTCGATTGGGAGTGAATTTGGGATGAAAGGTTCGCTCGGCCGACTTGTTTAAATACCTTTTACTTCTCTCTCTTTTTTTTAGTTATTTGGTAACAAATATATATATATAAAAGGAATAAATAAATGACAAAAGATCGGTGCAGAACACATTTTTAGCATAGAACATATCCTTCCATCTTGACCGTCCGTTTCATTTACATCCAACGGATAAAAATAGAACCCGCTTTTTCATTTATTTTGTTCAGATGGTAGGTTGGGAAATATTAATTCACGTCAAAACTCAATAAACCGCTCATATCTTTCATTATCAAAACACACACACATACACTCACACACACACACTCTCTCTCACTCTATAAATTCTCTCACCATCTTCAATTTATCAAACCCTAACCTCTAATATTTCGATTAATGCTTTTCAATGGACATACGAGATGAGATATCAAACACAAAAGGTGGGCCGTTGCTCCAATCGTCTTCATCGACACCTGCTGATCATTCTGGTACTGATTTTTTTTTGTTTTTTATTTTATTTTTGTGTATGTTTTAATTGTTTTTGGTTTGGTACTGATTATCTGTGTAAGTTTATTTTGATGAAAATGGAGTTTACTGTTTTGATGCAAATATATGTTTTATTTTGATGAAAATGGAGTTTAGTAGTGTTGTTTAGTTGAGTATATGAAGGAGCACATGTGATTCTGTATATGAAGGAGTTTATTTTGATGAAAGTTGAGTATATGAAGGAGTTTATTATATGGTTATTTGTTTAGTTAAGTAAGTATTTATTTTGTATTGAAGGAGCACATGTGATTCTGCATATGAAGGAGTTTATTTATTTGGGATTTACAGGAGCACATGTGATTCTGTATATGAAGGAGTTTAGTTGAGTATATGGGTAGTTGACTATATTAGTGGTTCATTAGAGAACATGTGGTTTTGTTTTAGTGTCTTTTCTTTGATTTTAATTTGTTTGATTTGTTAGAGCACATGTGATTTTGATTTGTTTGATTTTGTTTGAGTGGTTCATTAGAGCATATTTATTTGCTATTTTACTAGAGCACATGTGATTTTGTATCATTTCTGTTCTTTTTGTTATGTAGATTTTTGATTTGTTTTGAGTTTGTATATGAGTTAGTCTGATTCTATATGTTTTTATGCTTTTGTTTTTAGGTGCTTCTGTTATGCAGTCGGATACTGGAGTTGATGCTTCCCCTGTGTTAGGAATTAGAAATTCCAGGTATTAAAGAGTCGGTCACCTCTAGTATATGTAATCGTTAGAAAGCTCGTAGTCGTAGTTCTTTTAAGCTAAGTAGTATTTAGTTCAAGAACACCGTGGAGGACCAGACGGGTCTTTACCCATGTATGCACGATCCACAGACCCGTTGTGTGGCGTTTTATTGTAAGACTATAAATACTCTCTACCTTCCAAGGTAGAGTTGGAGCTCATAATAAAATCTTTTCTTTCTCTCTAAGTTCCCTAAACCTCTAACTTTATCTCTCTAAAAACCTTCTTGTACGCCACTTGTGATTATGGTTTAGTGTGATTGTGAAATCCAATAATTTTCAATTGGTATCAAGAGCCATGGTTAGATCATCTCTTACATATCTTTGGATTTCTAGTGGTTTTTGAGTTTGAAAAAGTTTAGTGGTTTTTGCATCATTTGGGTGATTTCTAGTGTTAAAGTTTGAATTTTGATAGTACTTTTGTGTTTAGAATCATCACAAGTGTTTAGGTTTTGATTTTGAAGGGTTGAATCATCGTGGTTGGGTTGTTTTGGATTGAAAAGTGGTGTTTTGTGATTTTCTAGCTAGCGACTTGAGCCACGGATAGTTTATCTTGGTAGCGATTTGCTTTGTTATTTGGTAGCGAGTTGTTGTTTAAGGTCTTAGCGAGTTGAGCTAGCGACTTGTCTCTTGAGACAAGCCGACAAAAGTACACCTAGTGGATTCTCCACTACGTAGCGACTTGGTGTTAGCGAGTTGGTACTAGCGAGTTGCTATTTAGCGACTTGACAAATTAGCGACTTGGTGCTTAGCAATTCTTTGTCAAAATTTTGCTATCGACTTGGATTGTAGCGAGTTGTTATATAGCGACCGGCACTTAGCGACTTGGTTTAAGGTTTCCTAGCGACTTGGGTGATATCCTTTGAATCGCTTTTCTCTTGATTTAGTAAAATCCCGTGAAAGAATCTATTTCTCGGTTTAATCATAGAGTTATAAAATCCCGTTTAATCATCATCATGTCTACCAACGTTCCTACAATCATCTCCATTGTTGCCGAGGATGTTCAAGCACCGGTTGGATACTCTTCCACCCATGCTTGATGAACCGACAACGACTCTTGGGCTCAACGAATCGGATCTGTCTTGTCTTGGAAAGGAAAATGGAGTCAACATTCTCAAATCCATTAATGAAGGACCATATCGGGTTGAGACTACTAGAGACTTAATTGATACGGTGAAGATGGAACAATGATCTATGGAATTGATGGACCAAAGACATATGATGAGCTTGATGATAAGGAGAAAAGAGATTTGATCTTGATATCGGGGCTTCTAACATCGTACTTCAAGGTCTTCTAAAAGATATATACAAGTGATCAATCACAACACCGAAGCAAAGGCGTATGGGATAATGTCAAGATGCTCCTCTCGGGTTCGAATTAACTATGGAAGATAGAGAATCACAACTCTATGATGAATTTGAACACTTCAAATGAAACCAGATGAGAGTGTTTATGAGTACTATGTGAGATTCCACAAGCTTGTGAATGATATGAGGAACATCGAATGACTATGCCAAACATTCAAATTTGAACTTAAAGTTTGTGAACAACATGAATCCCGAATGGCACAAGTTTGTCACCTCTGTAAAGCTAACCAAAGGATTGAAGAATACAAACTATGAGCAACTCTATGCCTTCCTCCTTCGAATGAGAGACATGCTATGTTTGAAAAAAGATTCTTAATCAATTCAAAACCAACCGAGGAGAGACAAGCTCATCAAATGATTCAACCGCCTTCTACTCAAACATCGAATCACAACCAAAGCCTCACAAGTCATACCCATGGGCAATGATAATCACAAACTCATTCCCGATCCTATGTTCAAACAAGGCGATGCCGATGCACACGTGGGAAACTTCATTAATCAACTAGCTCTCCGATTAGTCAAAACATGAACTCTCTTCCACTCACCAACAACAATCTCGAACTTCTTCCAATCCACATAATCAAGCCACCGCTCGGAGATGGGAAGGTTATGGTGCGGCCAGTTCAAGAACGACAAGACGAACAAGCAAGAGGTGGAGCTGGTAGAGGTTATCTTTCGCAAATCGAATAGGGAAGGAATGGTAATCGGGGTCAAGCAAAGCCAATCAAATGTTACAATTGTGGAGGTGAGGACACATTGCAAGGAACTGCACATCGCCAAAACGCCTCGAATGCCGAGTACTTGAGGATAAGATGTTGCTTGTGCAAGCTCGGGATAATGGTGCGACTTTGGATGAAGAGGAGTTGTTGTTCATGGTGAGGAAATGCTAAGACATATGATGCGGATGTGGATGAGCAACCAATTCAGAGATAGGCCATAATCATCGAATGCCTTTCAAGTAGCAAATTGTGATGCATACGACTCTGATGTTGATGAAGAACCCACTGCATAAACCATCTTCATGGCTAGCATTTCTCCAATGGTCTCTCCTAAAGTCTCTTCATCACCACAAGCTGGTCCATCCAAAGACAAACTCATCTCTAAGGTATTAAAATTATACGATGAAGTTGATGAGCAAAAGATACATAACGAAGTACAATCAACTATATTTATTGAATCAGATATTGAAAATATGGGTAATATCAATGTTGTCCCATATGATCAATATGTGAAACAAAGTGTAAGTGAGATTGTACCAAGTGATGCATCTTCTGCGATCAATAATGATTATGTTTTGATGAATTTCTTGCATGTGCCCCTGATGATTCCGTCATCTCTCGAATCGAATGCCTATAAAGAACGTGTTGCTATTTATGAACAACGTGCAAAATTTGAGTTGACCACCCGTGAGCAGAAATGGATGACCAAATGCGTACAACTATTAGAAAAGTAGGTTTAGAGAAGAAGTATTAAAACAAGAGTTAAACTCCTTACAAGAAAAGCTTTCTAAAGCGCTAAGCAAAAACAAGAACTTCAAGAAAATGTTAAAATGCTTAAGCAAGAATTCGATGCTAAGGAATCAAAACTTTTGAATGATTTTCTAATCTAAAACCTTAAAAACAAGCTTGAAAATAAGTTGTGCGTACAAGGAAATACCATTCAGATTTTCACTTAATCACTAAGCATAGAGTTTTAGCGATAAGCATAGTGTTCCCATTATAGATAAACCCAACCCCGAGTGCGGAAAGATTGCAAAAGCGACTCAAAGTGTAATCTATGATGGCAATGAGATTCTTAAACCTAGACAAAAACCTAGTTGCGTTAAGTGTATAGAGGAAGATAAGAAATCGAGATGAAGTCACTAGGAGAAGATGAACAAGAAACTAGATGATCCTAAATGTAAAGAGAAGAAAATAATTATCACACCCCATGACTACAAAAAGGAGAATTGGATCTCCTTGAACATGTTTAAGCCTCAAACATTGTTGACTCCCAAACAAGTGTTCGGAAAATGGACTTAGATAAGCGTAAAGCGGAAAATATTGTTGAAACAAACTCTCCCTTAGGAAAATGCCTAAAGTGACCGTGTATCCTCCCAATACACCAATGCATCTAGTTCCTAGAACTATTGCCACAAAAGCAAGACCTTAATCGGTCAATATGTTATTTTTCAACTATTTGTTGATTTTGAGAAAAGTTGTAAGAAAAGGATCACACCCATGGTATAATCAAGGGAAAGGGTTTGAGCAAACAAAAGAATGTTATTTAAGCGAAGTCATGCCTTTCTTTAAACAACTAAAAGATCGTTTTGAAAGTCTCAAAAGGGAATGAATTTAGACATTAAAGAAATGGAAAAGGAATTTGATGCAATGATAGTTGAGGTTAGTGACTATGAGTGTGCACTAAAATATAATGAGATTGAGAGGAAGAACTTGCATACATTGAATGAGACTCTTATTTACGAATGTGTTGCTCAAGATGTGTTTTCATTGCTACAAATTGTTCCATTAACGCTTCTCAATTTCATGAATTATCATTGCCTGAAAGTCTCCCATGATCGTGTCATTGAGCTTGAAAAGACTAATTCTAAACTAAATGAGAAAATTGAACCGGATGATCACGACAATTTAGTTAAACATTTTTCTAAACTAGAGGTTGAGCATTTTAATTTACAACTAAAATATCAACATCTTAAAGAAAATGTCAAAACTTCAAATATCAAGACATCCTCGGATGCTCCGAGTTTGATGCGTTTTCAAATTAACAAACGTGATGAACAAATTCAAGCTCATTGTAACACGATCGAGAAAGTTGAAAGCCCAAATCTCTCAATTAAAGGGTCAAAAAAGCGATGTGACAGCTCCCAAATGCCTCCTCCTTAGATTCTCGAATTCTCAAGCGTTTCATCTTCAAAACTTAGTAAATGCATTACAAAAGGAAAGCGAAAGTTTTCTAGAAGAAAATGAAAAGGTTAAACGTCATTTCAATGAGTTATTTAAATCAATAAAGGTCACTCGTAACAAAAACAACGAACAAATAGCTTCATTGCAAAAGGAAATTGAGAATCGAAGAGCCGGGTAAAGGGAAAATGCCATTGACCAATGGGGAGAATGGTGTATCAAAGGTTCACTCTTGTAATAAATATGCTTTATGCATGAAATATGTTCCCCTCATCTCGGAATAACAAACTTGCTATTCAAACATATTTCTCATCCCTTAAGGATTGTCTAGAATGTCTCCGTGAGATTGTTGAAGAGGATAAGTTAGAGAAACCACTTGACAATGCAATTGGGCATGCATGCTTATATGCCAAACGATCTCAAGAAATTCTAGAATGCTTAATCACAATATGCCCAAAGTCCTTGGGTGAGAGAGTTAATCCTTTGATTCCATGTTCGATGCCTAGTGCCAAGTATGATATTCATTCGATGCCCAATGTTTTGAATGTGAACCTTAGTGTGCCTTTAAGTAGTTGATTCCGGATCTGTTAATGCTAAGAAAGCGAACTCTTGTGTGCCTTCTAGGAGTACAAATCCAAAGACTTCTAGTGTTAAGAAAGTGAATCTTAGTGTTCACGCATGTAATTCGGATCGGCAAGACATCTAAGCAGAGATGCAAAGAGTAGCAAAACCAACTAATGTTCCCATTCCCTCTACAGAGTGTCGGTGACATTAAAGCGAGCGGTCAAAGTCTCAAGACAATACAAGGAATGATAGGACCTCGCAAGCTAAGAATGTGCATTGGAAGAGTGAAGACCAACCTAGGAACTTTAAGCTTGAGTCGAATAAAGCGAATCGTGTTGATTCTAGTATTAGCCATAGGCGTCTTGTAATTAATTCAATTCGATACTATTTGCAAACCTTGTAATGATGTCTCGCTTGAATTACATTTCTAATCATGAATGTGGTGTGAATGTTTTGTCTAATCTTGTCATAACCCCAATTAACATTACTATTGAAAAAATCATGTTAAAAAGGCTAAAAGGCAAAGGCGAAGAGAGTTAGAAAACAGTGGAAACCCACATGAAGAATATTTAGTAAGATAGGTTATCAATGGATACACAGAGCCATAAGGTTAATCGAGCAACACCCACTAGAAAATGGATGCCTCTTGGTAGAACTATTCCGTAAGAAGTGAACATACTTTGAATAGTGCAAATCGGACACTAGTACCGCATCTATTCATAATGATTCCTTTGCCTCAATTTCGACATGAATGTTTCTATTTACGATGTGGGTGTTCCAATCATCATTACTAACCAAATGGAACCCATTCTTGCATGGGATCCCAATTATCCGATTATCCATTCTTGTATGTGTTCAACTGCGGATCGTTCAAATCGTTACGTGGTACTGGACTCAGTTGTTCCAAGCATATATTTGGCGACCGTCGCGCTCATGAACTTCGTAAGTAAATTCATCGGGATAGTTAGATTCGGGAGCGACCATTTGAGCTATTATGGGTTATGGAGATTATGTGGTTGGTAAAAGTGTAATTTCGTGGTATATTATGTGAAAGGTCTTGGTCATAATTTGTCCTCTGTTGGTCAATTCGTGATTCCGATCTAGAAGTAGCTTTGAGAAAACATACTTGTTTAGTTAGAGAACTTGATGGTGTAGAATTGTTAAGAGGTACAGGGGTTCAAACCTATACACCATATCTATCGATGACATGATGAAGTCCTCTCAATCGCTTCTTTGTCAAAGGCTTCTAAAACAAAGTCTTGGTTATAGCATCGTCGTCTCAATCACTTGAACTTTGGTACCATAAACAACCTTTCCGAGAAAGGATCTAGTCGGAGGCTTACCAGTTAAAATATGAAAAGATCATCTTTGCTCGACATGTCAATTGGGAAAAGCACGAAATATGCCCACAATCCAAAACCCACAAACTCGTAATGGAAGTTCTTCATACCCTTCATATGGATCATGCGGTCCAATGAGTGCAAACTATTAATGGGAAGAGATATGTGTTAGTAGTGGTTGATGACTACTCCCGATTCACTTGGGTTAAGTTTTTGAGGACTAAGGACGAAACTCGGATGTCATCATTAAACTCATTAAACAACTTGGATCGGACTCAACAAAAGCAGTTCGAATCGTCCGAGGCGACAATGGAACCGAGTTTGTTAATAAAGTACTCAATGAATTTTATGAAAATGTTAGAATCGGTCCTCAAAGAAGTGTTCTCGAACTCCTCAGCGAGCGGTGTAGTTGAAAGACGAAACCGAACTCTTGTAGAAGCTGCAAGGGCAATCTTGATCTACTCAAAGGTTCCAATGCTTCTATGGGTGAAGCTATTGCCACTTGTTACACTCAAAATAGATCTCTAATTCACACATCTCATGGAAAGACTCCATACGAACTTGTCCACAATCGAAAACCGATCTATCATACCTTCGTGTGTTTGGTGCTTTATGTTATCCAACTAATGATGGTCAAGATTTAGGAAAACCGAGAGCCAAAGCGAGACATTGGAGTATTTGTAGGCTATGCACCAAGCAGAAAAGGTTACCGAATCTACAATAAGAGAACCCGAGATATCATGGAAATAATTCACGTTCGTTTGATGGTGACCGGTCAAATGGCTCTGGACAATCAAGTTCGGACTCGCACTTCAAAATAGTCCCATTGGTTCATCCTTGTACCAAATTCCTCTCCGCTATTCCATATGTACCTCCAATCAAGATGATTTGAAGAAATTGTTTGATCCTATGTTTGATGAACTCTATGAGCCAAGTGCTAATGAACATCAATTCCCACAACAGAGGTCGCTCATATTCACGAGAATGAAGTCAATCCTTGATCTCAATGTCATTAAGTCAAGAAGCGCTGCTGCGATAACTCGATCTCATCATCAAATCATCAATCTTGAATGTACATCATGGAACCGCTTACGCATCAATGATGAAGTTAATCCTTTTCTACTCACGAAGATGCTCCATTTGAAAACATATTTGCTCTGAATCATCATCGTAACCATCTTCTTGTGAGACATCGACTCTGCTACCTCGGTCCCTCAACAAGCGCCACATGAACACCTTAGAAAATGGACTCACAATCATCTACTAGACAACTTCATTGGAAATCCCTCTCGTCCAGTATCAACACGGAAACAACTTGCAACCGATGCCTTATGGTGCTTCTTCAACTCCGTACTCTCTAAGATCGAACCAAAAGATGTTAAGATAGCTGGTTCAATTCCATGCAAGATGAAATTCATGAGTTTGATCGACTTGATGTATGGGAGTTAGTACCTGCTCCAGATTGTGCTATGATTATTGCTCTAAAATGGATCTTAAAAGTGAAACTTGATGAGCATGGTGATGTGTTGAAGAACAAAGCTCGATTAGTCGCTAAAGGATACCGTAAAGAGGAGGTATTGACTTTGAAGAATCTTTTGATCTGTTGCTCGAATCGAGGAAATCATAATCTTTTGGCTAATGCTGCTAGTAAGAACATGGTAGTCTATCGGATGGATGTAAAGACGACATTTACGAGCAGAGATCTTAAAGAAGTCGTCACGCCGACCAACCGGAAGGATTTGAGAATCAAGAGCATCCTACTCACGTTTATCGTTTGAAGAAGGCTCTTTACGGTTTAAAGCAAGCTCCAAGGGCATGGTATGATATGCTATCAAAGTTTTTCTATCTACCGGATTTAGAAAAGGAGCGAGTTGATCCAACATTGTTCACCGAAGTCGAGCAAACATTTAATTCATGTTCAAATTTATGTTGATGATATCATCTTTGCCTCGATTGACCCCAATGAGTGTGACCGTTTTTCAAATGAAATGGGTTCTAAATTTCAAATGTCAATGATGGGACAAATGTCATTTTCTTAGGACTACAAATTTCACAAAGTCCGGAGGCATTTTCATAAATCAATCTAAATATGCAAATGAGATTTTAAAGAAATTTGGATTTGATTCAAGTGACCATGTTGACACTCCCATGATTGAGCGTACCAAACTAGATGAGGACCACTCGGGGATCCCAGTAGACCAAACGAAATATCGTAGTATGATTGGATCACGATGTACCTCACACTAGTAGACCGAGACATCTTGTTCATTGTTTGCATGTGTGCTAGATACTAGGCTAAGCCTACTAAAAAGCACCTTGAAGCGGTTAAGCGGGTCTTCGGTATCTACAAGGAACCATCAATATGGGACTTTGGTACCGAAGGACACCGGTATGTCACTAACGACTATCATGAGATCTTGATCATGCAGGATGTCAAGATACTCGTCGAGCACGTGCGGAGGTGCACAGTTTTGGGTGATAAGCTTGTGAGTGGTCTTCAAAGAAGCAAATGAGTACTTCTATTTCCTCTACAGAGGCTAAATACATAGCCATGTCATCTTGTTGTGCTCAAATCCTATGGATGAGATCTAAATTATCGACTATGGCTTTGAATTTAACAAAATCCTCTGTCTTGTGATAATAAAGGGCTATTGCTCTCTCATGCAACAACGTACAACACTCAAGAGCAAAGCATATCGACATTCGACATCATTTGATCGGGAACAAGTGGAAAAAGGTGTGGTGGAACTCTATTTTGTGAGGTCGAATACCGCTTAGCGAGATCTTCACCAAAGCTCTTCCAAGAGAACGTTTTGAGTTTATTCTTCCACGACTTGGCTTGAAAAGCCTTCAACCGAACACTCAAACGTCTTCGTGGAGGAAGGCGAGGAGTAAAGGTCTATCTTCATCTATCTCTTGTAAATATTTATTCGAAAAACAAAATACAAAATTATAAAACCCTCAAAAATCAAATAGAAAAATAAAAAACTTTCAAAATCCATAAAAATTTGAAAAATTCCAAAAATCCTCAAAAAATATTGTCATTTTGTCTTGCTTTTCTCGATTCGATTATATCTATGGTCTTGATCTGTCATTCAAAGAATGATACGGGACTTTAGATGTTGTTCAATTTTCAAAAAAAAAAAAAAAAAAAAAAATCAAAAATCAAAAATATTTTTGAGAGAAAGAGAAAAAATGGCTTATTGTCATCTCGGTGAAGAACCCGCTTTTTAAAGAAAGAACGAGCTACACTTTATAATGTTTTCAAATTTTCCATGCTCGATTCTATAAACATTTATCTCTTTGAAAACTAAGCGCTTTGAAAAATAACTTGTACTCTATTTTTGATAATCATCTCGACTTATTTGTCAAAATATCTATCTCTCAATCAACAACCTTTGTCATTGATTGAGGGGGAGAATGATTTCAATTAAATTAAAAGGTTATTTGTCATTCAATTGTTTTCAAAAGATATTCATGCATGTTTAATCAATGGAGTTTAAAGTCTTAATATCCGATTCTTGTCATTAAAACGTTTTTCATAATCAAGTCACAATTCTCCTTAAAAGCTTTCAAAATCAATTTAATCTCTCTGAGATCACAAATCTCAAATGATTTGATAATTGTGATCGGGGAGAATTTGTGATTGAAATTAATTTAAACCGACAATTCGGTAAATGGTTTTATAAGAATGTACAAGCTCTCCTTCCCACATGTGACAAACGATTTCAAATTTTCCATGCACATGTTGAGGGGAGCATCTATCTTAAACCACAAAGATCCGAAACGTGATCAATTTATATCAATGTGCATGTTCCTCTAGTATGTGCAAAATCTTTTCAAATCTTAATGCACATATTGAGGGAGCAAAATTGTGAAAACCTCATCCTTCCCGAAAATTGCTTTATCTACTTGTTTTGATCGGGAAGTGATGTTGATATCTTTAGAAAATGGAATTCAAAGAAGTTAACTCTTTCTCTTGCCTCCATGTGCAAAACGATTTCAAACACTTGATGTACATGTTGAGGGGAGCTCTTGTTCTAAAAATATCAAAACAATTCAGTACAAAATGCTTTGATAATATATCACAAGTATTTGGATTGATTTTCAAATGGTTTTCAATTGGTTCAAATGGCGATGAACAATACCAAATAGACCGACCAAATTTACTTTATGTGCGGTGATATAAGGATGATAAGGTTAGGTATTTGTTCCTATGATCCGCCCGAATCGGAGGGATCTACCAGGACAATCCACTAGATAGTGTAGAAGTCCTTAGGTATATTGAAAAGGAGAAAATGAGATATGGGAAGAGTGCGGATGAGACAGAGCTAGTCTTGGAATAAACCCAACAAGGTTCTAGCTATGAAGTCTCGGTAAGCAATGAAGGGTTGAAGAATGAAAAAGAATTGAATGAGAAAGGGTGAAAAGAAATAGCCCTCCATTTATTCAACCATAGGGCGAAACCGAGTACAATTCATATACTACGATGGTAACATCGGTATTGAAGACAAGACGTCATGGACCCAAAGTGGCGCTCTGCACTACAACTTCCCAAACCACTCAAGTTCCTCTTAAAGGGCTTGTTTCATTCTCACGGGAACCTACATTATCTATCGAATTTTTCTTAGAGATTGTTGATATTGAAGAAGGAGACCTCTCCCTAGTCTCCAAGACAGAACCAAATATGCACAAATTGAGTCTAGAGCCACGATATCATCCATAAATCGATTAGGACACTTTCAATGAAGACTCTGTTTCACACAATGTGGAAAGAGAGATTATATCTTGAGTCCTCGCATTATCCTTGTGGTATTGCCGAACATCCGAGTGATATGCTTACATATTCACAATGAAGATGGAAAGCCTTAAGAGCCAACATCAAACAAGCTCGGTAGGTGACATGTGAGATCTATTCAATAGATCAACCATGTGACAACCGAACATAAACAATGGAGCGATTCAATCTTTTGAATCAATCACGGTTCGAAGTTATGGATTGACGGATACCTTTGAAAAACCGGTCATTGTGCTTAAAACTCTTTTCTTTAGCACATCGACCGTGTCTGAATATTTCAAATCAAATGGTGTTTATGATTGATAATTGATTTTCATTAAAGCCTTCGTTGTATTGCAAAACAATTTCTATTGTGCGATACACGATTGTTTTTCAAATCTCTTTCATCAATCAATGAATTTCTATTCATTGGTTCACTCACTCCGTGTTGTCTTCTTTGAGACGTTCCAGGTTTGAGAACGACTAGAGCATTGCGAATCCTGTCAAGGAAATTCTTTGGAATTATACGATCACAGGCGATACTTGTACCGATCAACGAGGAATCGTGGGCGTGTACCTCAATTCAACAAAAGTGATCAAAGAAACTTTCGACGCTTTATTGCTAATCGTTGTATGCGGTACACCCGGCGCTTGTAGTGATCGAATGAAGCGGTCAATCCATAGCCGCATGCTCACACAATACATTCATCATGATAAGTGCATCAATGACTCGATATTTTCACCCCATGCTTCGATCGGCTGCGCCAATATCATGAATCAACGAAAGCTTCCGCTACTCGATGAGAAGATATCATGATCCGAATGTGAGCATGTCGGTCCGAAAGTCACAACATCACATAATACCAACACCACAATGGATGTCTCGTAGATTTTGTTAGTGATGATCTCAAAAGTCGGCTCAAAAATTATTATCAAGTGGATCGATAAAGACCTCCACTTGGATTAACCAAACATGCAATGAGAAGAATCGATGACTACGAGCTTGAACATAGTGCTACATCAAGAATGCAAGAACAATTTTAATGTAATATCTTTTGTATTCAATGTAATTTTAGTATATGTTTGAGGTGACCTCCATTGGGGAGATTGTTAGGAATTAGAAATTTCTGTATTAAAGAGTCGGTCACCTCTAGTATATGTAATCGTTAAAAGCTCGTAGTCGTAGTTCTTTTAAGCTAAGTAGTATTTAGTTAAGTAACACCGTGGAGGACGGACGAGTCTTTACCATCTGTATGCCCGATCCACACCCGTTGTGTGGCGTTTATTGTAAGACTATAAATACTCTCTACCTTCCAAGGTAGAGAGTTGGAGCTCATAATAAGATATTTTCTTTCTCTCACTAAGTTCTCTAAACCTCTAACTTTCTCTCTCTAAAAACCTTCTTGTACGCCACTTATGATTATGGTTTAGTGTGATTGTGAAATCCAATATTTTTCACCCTGTTTCTCCGTCCTCCAATTCTCCTGGTCGGATGACTCGGTCTAGTATAATAAACCGACATGTTTTGAATCCTTCCCCTGTTTCTTCAGTTAATCCGGCTGCTGCAAACATCAGTATGCCTGTTCATGTGTCGTATTTGCCGCATAATGTACCTAATCCCAAGGAAAATCCCAAGGTTAATGTGCCGAAATCAAAGGCTAATCCCAAGGATATTGTGAAGAAGAAGGTGTCTAAGGTTGCGAAGGAGAAGGTGTCTAAGGTTGAGAAGGAGCAGGTGTCTGAGGTTGCAAAGGAGCATGTGTCTGAGGTTGCAAAGGAGCAGGATAAGGAGAATGTGGCTAAGGATGTTTTGAAAGATAAGGAGAAGATTAGTGATCCGCACATGGATGTGGCAAAGGAGAATGTAGCTAAGATTGTCAAGGAGAAGGATAAGGAGAACGTGGCAAAGGAGAATGTGGATGTTGCAAAGGAGAATGTGGCTGAGGTGGTCAAGGAGAAGGTGGATGAGTTTGTCAAGGAGAAGGATAAGGTGGACGAGGTTGTGAAGGAGAAGGATAAGATGGCTAAGGGTGACACGGAGAAGGTTACGGATGTGCAGAGGTCTAATCCTAAGGCTAAATCGAAGGCTGCGGATGTCCAGAATATTAAATCGAAGGTGGATGTTGTCAAAGATAAGGAGAAGGTTGCTGAGGTCCAGAAGTCTAATCCAAAGGCTAAACCAAAGGATAATATCTAGCCGAATGTTCCTAGACGCAATACTTCGGCTAAGCCAAAGGTTGATGTTGATTTGTCTAGTAGGAAAAAGAAGTTTTCTGAAGAAGAGGATAGTGGTTTGGTTGCAAAGAAGTCGAGGGGTTTGGCTGCAAAGAAGGTGAGGGGTTATGATAGTGATGAAGTAGGTTCTGAATCATCGAAATTTAAGAGAAAGAAGGGTTCTGATGAAGGTAATGTCAAGTTAGTTTCATCGAAATTTAGTTTATGTTGAGTAGATATTTATTTTGTATTTTGAAGGATCACATGTGATTCTGGATAAAAATCACATGTGATTTTTACAAATTATTCTCTTGCAAGTATATTAAGTCTGATTCTATATTAATAATCACATGTGATCTTTTCATACAAATCACATGTGATCTTTTTTACTACTTTGTTTGTGTTAGAATAACCTACTGCAATCACATGTGATTTTTATTCAAATAACATGTTAAGTCTGATTATATATTAAGAATCACATGTGATTCTGTATGTTTTATTATTATGAAATTTAGTTTATGAATCACATGTTTAAGTCTGATTTGTATATTTTTATTTTTGATGAAGGTGTTTTTGTCTCTAAGAAGATTAAGAAAAAGAAAGGTTCTGATGAAGAAAGAGGTTCATCGAAGCTTAGGAAGGTTGACAATTTTTAGCGTATGTTTGAGATGTTGAAGGGTTTAATGAAAGATGCTTCTGATTCTGAAGATGAAGGTATTGCGGAGAGGTCGAAAGTGAAAGTTAAGAATCAAAAGGGTAAGGTGAAGAAGGTGAAGAAAGAGGTTTCAGAAACTGATTCTGAAGATGAAGGTATTGCGGAGAGGAAGAAAGAGAAAGTTAAGAATCAAAAGGGTAAGGTGAAGAAAGATTTTTCAGAAACTAAGAAGCAAAAAGGTAAGGTTAAGAAAGAAGATGCAGATTCTGAAATTGAAGATGTAGGTAATGTTGGGAAGACTAAGAATTTGGGAAAGAAAAGTATGTTGTCACAGGCTGAACAAGAGCAGTTAGAGTATCTTGAAAAATTTCCAAATGTGAGGGTAAGGAATGCTCCTTCTTCTCTGTTTTCTTCTATCCGTGAATCAAAGGTCGACATGGGTCCATTTCTTACTCAAATAGGTTTTTAGTCTTTTCGTAAAATTTTCATTGATCAACTTCCATCCAAGTTGGGTAGGTTTGTTGTTGCCAATTTCAAAACAAGAACTAATAATATTGATTTGTTGAATGGTTTGTCGATTGATGTCACTCCAGAGAAAATTCGAGATATGTTAGGGATTCTATTTGGTGGTTCTTCATTGTTTTCATTTCAGGAAAGACCTATTGACCATCCTTTTGTGAGATCTTGGGTTGAGCAGTTTTATCCAAAGTCGTTGAAAGACATACGGACGGTGGATGTTGCAAGGAAGTTGGTTACATCAACGGTAGTTGATAATCTTTTCAAACTTAACTTCGTAATGTTGTTTGCCAACACGATGGGTAGGTGTGAAACGATGAAGGGGCAACTTTGCGTAGATGTTGTTAGATATATTCCTGAAGATCTTTCGATATCTGACATTGACTGGTGTGGTTATATACATTCGTGCCTTCAATATAGTACCAACCCGAAAGGAGATTGCCATTACACTGGTCCATTAGCCGTCCTCATGGTAAGTTTATAGATTTAATTAAATTTAAAAATGGTTCCTGGTTCTAGTGATATGTAATTTTTATTGTTTTGTTTTTCTTTTCAGCTTGTGTATCTAGACTCTACCAAATTTGAGAAGTTTCATGTTGTTCGTTTGCGTTCGGCCATCTTAAATTGGTCGACAACCTTAATGAGACAACGCATGGAGCTTGAACTTGCTGAAAGGAAGTTGGGGTGTTTAGAGTTGAATGGTGAGTGGACTGAGGCGGAGTCTAAAGAGTCAGAAGGGTTCATTGATGCTGGTTTTTCTGAATCTTTTGACAAAGAGGTTTGTATAATACATTTTATAATTTTTCATTTGAATGCATTAAAAGAGAAATCACAAATCATTAGTCAGAATCACATGTGATTCTTATATAGGATCACATGTGATTCTATGTAGAATCACATGGGATTCTTCTTTGAGTCACATGTGATTTTATTAGAATCACATGTGGTTTTGTTAAGAATCACATGTGATTCTATGTAGAATCACATGTCATTGACTTTGATAAGATCGTTTATAAGCTTAGCTAGGGATCAATAACAAAGATAATAAACATAATACGCAGCGGAATAATCAAAACAATACTTTGTTATTGAACAAGGTTTTCAATCACTAACACTAACTAATGTTAGACGTTTATAGGAACACGTCTACTAACTAAACTAATAACCTAGGTGTTTACATGAACATACGCCTAGGACACACACACACCTTTAGTCGACTACATTATGCAAGACATAATTAAAACCTACACCCCATGTCCTCTTTATATACTAGAGGATTAGGGTTTACAAATCTCTACTAAGGACTAATAAATAAAACTTCTTTTGCAAGCAAGTCCTTCCATCTTTTTGTAGGTTTCCTTCTTGTCATATTAAGTCCCTCTTGTTTCATTCTTTTTGTCTTATCAACTCAAACGTATAATTCCCAACAATCTTCCCCTAGTTGATAATGACAAAACCATTCTTGAACGAACTTCCCTAGACGGTAGAGAATTGAGATCGGGATCTCACCATGAATGAAACAAGTATGTCTTCCTTTGTCTTCCCTTAATCCATGCCATGTCACTCAAACATCTCTTCCCCTTTTGTTATTATCTAAATAGGAACGTATGCAAATAATGATCTTGACCACCACGAACCAATATCATACTTCCAATCTAAGACTTCCAATGCTTCAAATCGCCCACCATTACGCACTATAAGAAAAATGGATCCAAAACAGAGAAAACTTCAACTAGCGTAGTAATAATGATCAACAATAGTAAAAATCAAACACTTCCCCTTGAGTGATGCATGTAGATGGTTAAACTTTTAACAATAAGCTTCCCCTAAAAACCATATGTTAACCATCTTCTTGATTCTTCAAAATCTATAAGCTCCTTGTAATGATCACTTTGTGAAGAAAAGCAAATATAACGAACTTGATGAAGAAGTAGAATTTCCCAAACTTGTGTCTTAAATCTATACTATCCATGGAACTCCATACTTATACGAACCAACAAATATAAGTAGACCGCAATCCCTTGAAAAGAATCCTCAACTAGTATGAGACACTGAGCACTACAATGTAACTCCTTTAAGTGATAGACAATGTGTGCATAGAGCATCATAAGAAAAATCTCACATTGCTAGATTCAACAAGCTAGATGATAAGAACACAAACCAAGCAATTCCACTTCACCTTCAAATAAGTGATAAATAATCCTCTTTGTAATCAATTCTTCAATAAATCTCCAAAACGAGCCTTTTTAAATCCTATTAAGAACATAAACTTCTTCCTGTGTGTGTGAACCAAATAACCTGTGTGTGTGTCATCCAAAAATCCATAACAATCTTTATGCTCGACTTCCCCTTAAATCGAAAACCATATGAAAAGCAGTACTTTCAATTTAACAGTACTTTGAGAAGGAGCAGTACTTTCATCCAATCCATGATACTTTCATATAAACTGCGACTTTCATAACAAGCGATCGTTGGATGTTCGAATGTAACTTTCGACTTCAGCGATGACGATTTTTCAATCAAAATCTGCGAGATCTTGAAGATTTACTCTAAGCGTGCAGATGCTTTGAAAATATATCATCAATAAATCCTATCGTTAATCCCATATGCAAGTAATATCATATGTAAAAGCGACAACCAACTGTAGCCTATCAAACCCACGTGAAACCATTAATGACAGCCAATAAAAATCCTTAACACAAAACTCGTAGGTCCCAGCAGCAAAATAATAATCTGACAATGCCCCAACATGCACATCGAATATATCAAGCACCATGTGAAAGATCCAATCATGCGTATGATGTGTATCCCACGTGATCATTGTACCATGTGCGCCAACCATCATGCGTGTATTGATTAATTAAGATCAATGAGAAACCAGTATTAATAAGACCCACGTACACCAAATCTTGACCAATAAGAGAAATCCCATAATTAACCACAGTACGAGGTTGAATTATGCACCAAACGACAAACCAATTTAATGTATTACAGACCTTTGTCGCATGATTCACACAGTAGTACGAAGTAGTATCTATAACCCAAATTCACCTTCACTTTTCAAAAGATGACAAACACAATTAATAACCATCGACCCACTTTAATAAATTACTCAACCAGTACCATGTACTAGTTGTCAAACAGAAAAATCGATACTTCAATAAACCTGTTAAAAGTCGAATCGTTCCAATACCAAATATGCTTCAATTCATCAACATAAAAACCTTGTAGATCCCTATATCAAGAGCTCCCCGCTCTGAAACCAATTGATAAGATCGTTTACAAGCTTAGCTAGGGATCAATAACAAAGATAATAAACATAATACGCAGCGGAATAATCAAAACAATACTTTGTTATTGAACAAGGTTTTCAATCACTAACACTAACTAATCTTAGATGTTTATAGGAACACGTCTACTAACTAAACTAATAACCTAGGCGTTTACATGAACATACGCCTAGGACACACACACACCTTTAGTCGACTACATTATGGAAGACATAATTAAAACCACCCCATGTCCTCTTTATATACTAGAGGATTAGGGTTTACAAATCTTTACTAAGGACTAATAAATAAAGCTTCTTTTGCAAGCAAATCCTTCCATCTTTTTGTAGGTTTCCTTTTTGTCATATTAAGTCCCTCTTGTTTCATTCTTTTTGTCTTATCAACTCAAACGTATAATTCCCAACAGACTTCAATATTACTTTTCATTGACATCATTATTGAATACAGGTTTTGTTTAACAAACTTGAAGAAAAGCTTTGTTTGATATGTTCTGAAAGACGTGCTCTTGAAGCTGATATGGTAGAAGCATATTTGAAGTATGCTGATGATGAAAAATTCATTGAACTTAATGAGAAATATTGTGAGCTATTCAAGAAACCTGTTTCTTTCGGCAACAATGAAAGTGAGGATAAAGATGGGTCTGGTGCTGATAATGATGGTGTAAGTGATGACGAAAATGATGGTGCTGATAATGCTGGAAATCGTAAGGATGGCAGTGTAGAGGATTTCAGATTCAGGAAAATTAGTTTAGATGATTTTGAAAAAGATCCATCTCAGGGTGAGGAAACGAATTCTCAAGTTGAGAAGGAAGTTGTCGTTCAAAAGAAAACAGTCATTCATGCTGATATTGAGAAGCCAGCTGAAAATGTGGCGGGTGTTGAAGATGGAGATCACCAGTACGCCTGAGACTTATACTCAGTGGCTAGAGAAGAATGTCGATATGGTGAATGAGGTGATTGATTGTATTATGGATGAATACCTATATGTAATACTCTAACAAAATACAGCTTTGGTTAGTTTGTCTTTTAATTTTCATTTTTCTTTTTAATTTAAATTATGTTGTTTTGTATCAGGGTCAAGCGGTTGATGAAGAGATGAATCTGAATGTGGTCGTCCTGAATCAAGGTCCATCTACTCCTGAGATAGTGGCTACTCGTGCATCGAGCGTTAGTCCCGAGGTTGTTCTTCCCGAAAACGCAGTATGAAACCGTCTCCGTTCCTCCGCTCCCCATACATGAATAAGAAGACCAAAGTTGTACCGAACATTACAATGGTGGAATTTATGGTCGAAAAGCTTTGTTTTCTATGCAGGTGACAAGATGTAAGTTTATCTGCTTATTATTTTAGTTAATTTTTTTTAACTTTGAGCTTATGTCACATGTTATTGTAAGTTTGCGGTTGTTTTACCCTGATCACATGTGTTTCTTCACTGATCACGTGTGATTCTTCACTGATCACATGTGATTCTTAACTGATCACATGTGATTTTACCCAGATCACATGTGATTTTATCTAATTACATGTGTTTTTGTTTCTCATGTGAAACTATTTTGAAACTCATTACGGATATAAAGTTTCACCGCTTCATTTAAGTATGGAAACTTTAACTCCCGGTTTATGGGTCGATGTCAATGTTGTTGATTGTTGGGGTCTTTGTTCTCAACCATGAAGAGAGTTTTAAGGATGTTGGAGCCCGTCGAGGCATTTCTTTCCGATCGTTGTATTGTAAGTGTTTTTGTAATTTTTATGAACTTTATTGTATAATTATATATTTTGATTATACATTTTGTGTTTGTTATTTTCTCTGAGATGTAAAAATGATTGATGGTAGTTTGGATTCTGAGCAGCAATGGAAAAGTTTTGAAGCATAAGTTTTGGGTCATTTCAAAGATAATTCGATAGAATTAGCCTAAAAGACGTTGATTTGGTAATGTCATTATTTTTTAGAATTATAATTGTTAAATCGTATTTTATTAAGTTTACTTTTTTTGTTGTTAAATCAGGCATTTTTTCCAATTTGCAATGGTGGGCATTTCTATGTTGGTGTGTTCAGCCTTTCTAAATCAATTGGGATGAAAATCCTTGATAACATTGATAGTGGGGAATCTTATGATAAAAAGTATAAAGGAGCATGTGATGTTCTTGTAAGTTTGAATTTATTTTACCCAGATCATATTTGATTTTACACATATCACATGTGATTTTACACAGATCACATGTGATTTTACCCAGATCACATGTGATTTTACTATGAGCACATGTGATTTTACACATATCACATTTGATTTAACATGTTCATTATTTATTTGTTTTTTGTAGAAAAATATGTTTTCCCGTCATCTACAGTTGTATGGCAACAAAAAGTATGCTAGCATCATTAAATTGAAGCCAAAGATCCCAAAGCTGAAATGGAGGACTAAGTCAAACTACCATGATTGTGGTATTTTCACCATGTTTCATATGAAAAACTATATGGGTGAAGCTCCTACAAAGTGGGATTGTGGCCTTGTTCCTGAGTCAAGGGTACAGTTCGACATGTTGAGGAAGTTGAGGTTCAAGTATTGTACCAAGATGCTGTTACATGAGCTTAACGTGTATCGGGAGAGGATTCTTAGGGAGGAAAAGGAGTTTGATAAAGTTGACTCTGCAACAAAGTTCATAACAATTGTGGAAGCATATAAGAACAGGAACAAACGTGAGGATGTTAAAGACATGCGCTTGATACAACAGTGAGTGTTATCATCAAGACTTGGAGAATCATCTTTTTGTGCCTTTTTTGAAGGTGTATAAAACATTTCTAGATCAGTAGTTTTAGTTTTATTTTAAGTATGTGAAGTTCAGTAATTTCCAGGGTTTTGAACACTAAGTATGTGGAGTCTAGTAACTTCCAGGGTTTGAACACTAGTAAAACTGATGCTAGAATAGTTGTTTTAACATAGCGTGGTTTTTCTTTTGTGTTTTGGGAAGTCAAATTAAATGTCGCTTTGTTATAACCGATTTCAACGAGTTGTTTCTTTTAGTTTCTCTCTAGTGCCTTATTATTTATTTTGCATATACTTACTTAGGAATGAAACATCAATCACATGTGATTTCATATGCAATCACATGTGATCTGGGTACAATCACATGTGATCTGGCTACAATCACATGTGATTTCGTATATAATCACATGTATTCAGCAATCTTTTTTGTAAATTTTCCATAAGTAAACAGGAGTTTCATAAGTAAACAATCATTCAATGTATTATAGATTTGTAAAAATTCTAAAGAAAATCATTATATTTTTTGAAGTAAAAATGCTCAACCATCAACCTCAACACTCAACATCTGCTTAATCCACTGATGTTGGCTCACTTGGCCCGGACCCGCCAACCTTAACACTAATGCCTGACCCATTAGGGTTAACCTTATCCGCTTCACGAGCCACAACATTTACTTGAACGGCCTGACCCACCACCGACCCTGTCCCAACACCAACCTCAACACCAAGACCTGACCCACTAGGGTTATCCACACCAGACTGGAGACGGTTATGTGGCGCCTTTCGCCTTGCTTTAGGGTTCAATGGGCAAGTTGTTTTGTATGTGAGTTTTCTTCTCTCCACAATGTCCACAAGGCTTCATTTGTTTCTTTTTAATTGTAAGTGCTTTTCTCTTTCACTCTTTCTCCTTTTATTGCGCTCCGCTCAAATATTCCCTTTGTTACTTGCTTTTGTTGGATTGTTAACTGCTTTTTTTCAGTTTAGAAATAGCAAATGTTCCCAATCACATCTCGCTGCTTTTTTCGTAAGAGCATTTGGCACCTCATCCTCCACTTCTTTCTTCAATTTCTTCATTCTTTCAACAAATTCACCCATCTTTACTACGCCATCGCCTAAACCGAAATAAACAATCATCTAATAGACAAGTTGCTTCATTTGTAAGTCTTTCAACTTCTACGTTTTTCCCATATCTGCTTTCTTTTTCTTCTCAAGTCGTGGAATTATATCCTTGTCCACCACCTCAAAATATATTGATTTGGAATGACGTCAATATCACGATTCTTGAAGACACAAAATATGTCGGCATAGGAACCCGATGTCGAGCAAAATGTCTCAGGAACATACAACCACCCATCTTCTATAGTACAAAGTACCTTTCCAAATCAAAATAATACAAGAATTATATTCTATAAATGTTATTTATATGAGATCACATGTGCTTGATATTGATATCACATGTGATTCAACAAGAATCACATATGTGGTTCAACAAGAATCACATATGTGATTCAAAAGGAATCAAATGTTATTTATATGAGATTCACATGTGATTCTTTGTAAGAGATCACATGTGATTTCCAAGAATCACATATGTGATTCAACAGGAATCACATATGTGATTCAACAGGAATCACATATGTGATTCAACATGAATCAAATGTTATTTATATGAGATTCACATGTGATTCTTTGTAAGAGATCACATGTGATTTACAAGAATCACATGTGATTTACAAGAATCACATGTGATTCTCGTAAAAGAAACATATATTTTAGAATTCAAGATTACATACCTTATAGTCTACAACCGCTTGCATCCAGATCGCTTTCGCCTTCAATTTCCTTGTTAAGTGTTCTATAAGGCATTGGATTTTGTCTCTAACCATGACAATCTCACAATCTTCTTCTATTTTCAAATTCTGTATACTACAAGTCCAACATGCTTCAGTTATTTCCTTTTGAACAAGCAGAAATATTGTCCTAGTATACACTTTTGTAGCATGACGCTTAATTTTTAACCTTGTTTCACACTTTGGGGTTGCGTCTAGTGTTTTAAAGTCTAAATGTTCCTGCCTATAACGTTGCCTTTTCATTGCTGCTTTATAGGACATCATAAAACTAACTAGTGTTGCTCCTGGGCTTGTGAAACTTTTGAAGAACGAGTTTTCACTCTCAGACCTTGATGTGGTTCTCATCAATCCAAATAATGGAGAGTCTATAAAATAAGTCGAATCCACATTTTCTAAGGTTAAACATCTTTGTCATCCATTTGTGGTTTTCAAACCAAAATATTCAATCAACTTGGCCCATTTCTCTTCAAATTCCAAAGGTTCCATGAACATATTCCAAATGATCTTCTTAAAGCGCTTCTTGAAATCAGTTTCTTTGTATATTGCTTGACAAATATGTTTTATTGTTAAATAGAGTTTTAGTGCCTTATTTTTCAACATAAATCACATTATATAGTCAGATGAATCACATGTGATTCATATGATTTTATAAACAAGTCACATGTGATTGTCACATTATCATGTGATCCATATTTAAAGTGAATAAAAAACATATTGTTTAGAGAATATATTTACCTTTGCAGAATTTTTTGATCAATATGCCACATGAAAAGTCTGTGTTTTGAGTTAGTGAAAACGGCTTCAATAGCTTTCTTCATTGCTCCATCTTGATCTGTTACAACCATGGTCGGTTCTTTCTTGAATGCACTCATAAATGCGGTTAGTAGTCACGTGTATGATTCAGTATCTTCTTTTAAAAGCAATCCGGAACCAAAGGTGACACACTTTCTGTGATTATCTAAGCCAGTGAATGGTACAAACACCATGTGGTACCTAAGAACATTACCTCAAATAATTAGTGTAATGTAGAAGTAAATCACGGCGCTATCAGGGCAAAATCCTAGCGAGGCGTAAAAGAGGAAGAGAAAGAGGAGCTAATGTACCACTAGAACATCGTTAGATGAGCTTCAGATTCGCCTTTGTGAACGAGGGATCGGTCGGAAGGCGGCGGGGAAGGAGAGGAGATCAAGCGAGATCTATCGAAGGAATTCCCATACAAAGAGGCGCCTATCAAAAGATACTCAAGGCTTCGGGATCGAGGTCTCATTAGTCAAGAAGACCTCGCCAATCCACGTGGCTCGCTTGACGAACGCCGTGACGGAGACATCGTAAATTGGTCCGCGGGCATCGCGATAAGTCCTCTGTCCTACTACAGGTGCCGCGACAACCGATTTCTACTACGATCACATGTGATTCATAGTAAATCACATGTGATCACATGTAGTACATCTAAATCACATGTGATTTTAAATAAAATCACATGTGATTTTAAATAAAAAAAATCTTACTACTCTGAAGGTTGCATCAAAAGAAACTATGTCTCCGAACTCTTTGTAGTTGCATTTTGCAACTTTGTCGGCCCAAAACATCGCCACTAACTCACTGTTTTCTACCTTATATTGAAATGTAAAGTTCGGGACATACATCTTTCTGTTTTCCATTTTGTTTATAAGCATTTCTGCATCACTTTCCCCTATGAAAGCATTTATATCCCTTTGATGATTCTTAAAATCATCAGATGTGCCATGAACGTATTCATACCCACCTTTCAAACTGGTTAAAAAGTTGTGTGCCCGTGTTGCACCAATCTTGTTTGTTGGCGCTTTGACAATAAACATTTTGTCTGCTTGAGTCATTCTTCTTTGTGTTTTTGTAAAATGTTTGTTTCTATCTTTGACTTTAGTTCTGAGCTCATAGACTTCAATTCTTCAATTTCTGCAATCTTTGTGCTTTAGTAGCGATTCTTAAAAGTCCGCATAGTTTTGTACTTTTAGTGGAGGCCTTTAACTGATCCATATCTTTGATGATATTCGAGCTTTCATTGAGATCATCAGCCACAGTAAATCTCTGGATCACCCTTTATTGTGTTGCCATCATGTGATGTTGTGACTTTCGGACCGACATGCTCACCGTTAGGAATTAGAAATTCCGTGTATTAAAGAGTCGGTCACCTCAAGTATATGTAATCGTTAGAAAGCTCGTAGTCGTAGTTCTTTATGTTAAGTAGTATTTAGTTAAGTAACACCGTGGAGGACTGGACGGTCTTTACCCATCAGATGCCGATCCACACCCGATGTGTGGCGATTTGTGTAAGACTATAAATACTTTCTACCTCCCAAGGTAGAGTTGGAGCTCATAATATCTTTCACTTTCTCTCACTAAGTTCCTAAACCTCTAACTTTCTCTCTATAATTCTACTTATATGCCACCGTTGTTATGGTTTGATGTGTATGTGAAAACTAATATCTAACAATTGGTATCAAGAGCCAAGGTTAGATCATATCTTGCACATCTTTGGATTTCTAGTGGTTTTAGGTGGTTTTGAGTTTGAAAAAGTTTAGTGGTTTTGCATCATTTGGGTGATTTCTAGTGTTAAAGTTTGGATTTTGATAGTACTTTTATGTTTAGAATCATCACAAGTGTTTAGGTTTTGATTTGGTAAGCTTGAATCATCGTGGTTGGGTTGTTTTGGATTGAAAAGTGATGTTTTGTGGTTTTCTTGCTAGCGACTTCACATTCGGACTTTATTCTTCGTAGCGACTTGCTTTGCAATTTCGTGGCGAGTTATTTGCTTTGAGAGCTAGCGACTTGGATCTAGCGATTATCAAGACAAGTAGTGGACTCTCCACCACGGGTAGCGACTTGGTGGTAGCGACTTGGTCTCAGAGCGAGTTGCTCTTTAGCGACTTGTATCTTTAGCGACTTGAGTAGCTAATTGTCGCCAAAATTTTGCTAGCGACTTGAGGCTTAGCGAGTTACCACTTAGCGACTTGCATTTGTCTAGCGACTGGGACTCTAGCGACTTAGTGGTGTAGCTAATTAGGTGTTAGCGACTTGGTGCATTATCTTCTAGCGACTTGGGTGATTGTTTACGGCTTTCTTGATTTAGTAAAATCCGTGAAAGAATCTATTTCCGGTTTAATCATAGAGTTATAAAATCTCGTATTATCTGTTAACATGTCCACTGCTGTCGAGGATGTTCAAGAATCGGGTCGATACTGCCCACCCATGCTTGACAGAATCGACTACGATTCTTGGGCTCAACGAATCGATTGTACCGCTTTGAAAGGAAAATGGTGTCAACATTCTCAAATCCATTGATGAAGGACCATATCGAGTTGAGACGACTCAGAGACATACTTGATACTAATGAAGATGGAACTCCTATTTACGGAATGGATGACCTAAATGTATGATGAGCTTGATGATAAGGAGAAAAGAGATTTGATGCGATATCGTGGCTTCTAACATTGTTCTTCAAGGTCTTCCTAAAGACATCTACAAGTCGATCAATCACAACACCGATGCAAAGCAGTATGGGATAATGTCAAGATGCTTCTATCAGTTCGAATTAACTATGGAAGATAGAGAATCACAACTCTATGACGAATTTGAACACTTCAAGATGAAACCGATGAGAGTGTCTATGAGTACTATGTGAGATTTCATAAGTCAGTGAATGACATGAGGAACATCGAATGACTATGCCTAACATTCACCGAACTCAAAATTTGTGAACAATATGAATCCCGAATGGCACAAGTTTGTCACTCGTGAAGCTCACTAAAGGATTGAAGAATACAAACTATGAGCAACTCTATGCCTTCCTCCTTCGTAATGAGAGACATGCTATGTTTGAAAAATTGGTTCTCAATCGCTTCAAAACCAACTGTGGAGAGACAAGCTCGCCCAATGACTCAACCGCTTTCTACTCAAACATCGGAATCACAACCAAACCTTCACAAGTCATACCTTGGGTAATGGTAATCACAAACTCATTCCCGATCCTATGTTCAAACAAGTCGATGTCGATGCACACGCTGGTAACTTCATTAATCAACTAGCTCTTCCGATTAGTCAAAACATGAATTCTTCCCACAAACCAACAACAACCTTAGAACATCATCTAACCCACACAATCAAGCTACTGTTAAAGATGGAAGGATCGTGCAACCAGCTTCAGAAAGACAAGATGATCGTGGAAGAGGTGGAGTCGGTAGAGGTATGTTGGCAACCGTAATCGAGGAAGGAATGGTAACCAAGGTCAAGCTAAGCCGATCAAATGTTATAACTGTGGTGGTGAGGACACATTGTAAGAAACGCACATCTCCAAAGCGCCCACGTATCGCCGATTACTTGAGATAAGATGTCGCTTGTACAAGCTCGTGACAATGGTGCCGCTTGGATGAAGAGGAATTGCCGTTTAGCCGAGGGCAATGCCAAGACCTATGATGCAGATGTGGATGAGCAATTATTCAGAGATAGGTCACAATCATCGAATGCCTTTCAAGTCACTGATTGTGATGCATACGACTGATGTAGATGATGGACCTACGACACACACAATTTTTATGGCTAGCATCTCCAATGGTTTCTCCCAAGGTCTCTTCTTCACCACAAGTCGGCCTATCCAAAGACAAACTCATTTCGTAGGTATTAAAACTATACGATGATGCCGATGTGCAAATGATGCATGACAAAGTACAATCAATCGAAACTATTGAATCAAATGTTGAAAATATGGGTAATAACAATATTGTCCCATACGATCAATACGTGAAACAAAGTGAAAGTGAAGTTGTACCAAGTGATGCATCTTCTGCAAACAATGACTATGTTTTGATGAATACACCGCATGTGCTCCCGATGATTCCGTAATTTCAACTAAATGCCTATAAAGAACGTGTTGCTATTTATGAACAACGTGCAAAATTTGAGTTGACCACTCGTGAGCGTGAAATGGATGACCAAGTGCGTACATCATTAGAAAAAGTAATTTTAGAGAAGAAGTATTGAAACAAGAATTAAATTCCTTGCAAGAAAAACTTTCTAAAAATTAAGCAAAACAAGAACTTCAAGAAAATGTGAAAATGCTTAAGCAAGAATTTAATGCAAAGGAGTCAAAACTCTTGAGAGACTTTTCTAATCAAAAAACTTTGAAAAAAACTTGAAAACAAGTTGTACATACAAGGAAACACCATTCGATCGCTCACATGGTCACTAAACATAGAATTCTAAGTGATAAGCATAGCATTCCCTTGTTAAGGAACCAAATCCAGAGGTCATAAAAAGGCAAGAAATGCTAATAAGGTTCTTTATGATGGCAATGAAATCTTAAACCTAGATGAAACCTAGTTGCATTGAGTGCAATCGAGGAAGATAAGAAATCGATGAAGTCACTAGGAAAAGATGAACAAGAAACTAGATGATCCTAAATGTAGAGAGAAGAAAATAAAGATCACACCCCATGATTACAAGAAGGAAAACTTGATTTCTTGAACAAGTTTAAGCCTCGACATTGTTGACTCCACAAGTCTTCTCGAAAATGGATTTAGATAAGCGAAAACTCGAAATATTGTTGAAACAAACCCTCCCTTTGGAAAATGCCTAGAGCGATCGTATCCTCCTAATACACCAATGCATCTTGTTCCTAGAACAATTGCCACTAAAAGCAAGACCTTAATTAGCCAATACGTTATATTTCAACTATTTGTTGATTTTGAGAAAACTTGCAAGAAAAGGATCACACCCATCGGTATAATCAAGGAGAAAGGGTTTTGAACAAATGAAAGAATGTTATTTAATCGAGGTCATGCCTTTCTTTAAACTTCTAAAAGATCACTTGAGAGTCTTAAAAGGGATAGAAACCGATATTAAGGGAATGGAAAAGGAATTTGATGCAATGATAGTCAAGTTAGCGACTATGAGCGAGCAATCAAATATAATGAGATTGAGAGGAAGAACTTGCATACATTAAATGAGAACCCGATTTCAATGTATTGCTCAAGATGTGTTTTCATCGCTACAAATTGTTCCATTAATGCTTCCAAATTTCATGAATTATCGGTTGCCTCGAAAGTCTCCCATGATCGTGTCATTGAGCTTGAAAAACTAATTCGAACTAAACGGAAAATTGAACTCGATGATCACGACAATTTGGTTAAACATTTTTCTAAACTAGAAGTTGAGCATTTTAATTTACAACTAAAATATCAACATCTTAAAGAAAATGTCAAACTTCAAATATCAAGACATCATTAGATGCTCCGTAGTTTGATGCGCTTTTCAATTAACAAACGTGATGAATGATTCAAGCTCGCAACACGATCGTAAAGTTGAAAGCCCAAATCTCTCAATTAAAGGGTCAAACGAACAATATGACAGCTCCCAAATGCCTCCTCCTTTAGATTCTCTCGAATTCTCAAACGCTTCATCTTCAAAACCTAGTAAATGCTTTACAAAAGGAAAACGAAAGTTTTCTAGAAGAAATGAAAAGGTCAAACATCATTTCAATGAGTTATTTGAATCAATTAAGGTCGCCAGAACAAAAATAACGAACAAATAGCTTCATTGCAAAAGGAAATTGAGAATCAAGAGTCGTAAAAGGAAAATGCCAATGACCAATGGGAGAATGATGTATCAAAGGTTCACTTGTAATAAACATGCTTTGTCTGTGACATATGTCCCTCCTCATCTAAGATACAACAAACTTGCTATTCAAACATACTTCTCATCTCTTAAGGATTGCTTAGAATGTCTCATGAGAGATCGTTGAAGAGGATAAGCTAGAGAAACCTCATGATAATGCAATTGGACATGCATGCCTATATGCCAAACGATCTCAAGAAATCTTAGAATGCTTGATCACAATATGCCCAAAGTCATTAGGTGAGAGAGTTAATCCTTTGATTCCATGCTCGATGCCTAATGCCAAGTATGATATGCATTCGATTCCCAACGCTTTGAATGTGAACCGTAGTGCGCTTTAAGTAGTTCAGATTCCAGATCCAGAATGCTAAGAAAGAGAACCCAAGTGTGACTTCTAGGAGTACAAATCCAAAGACTTCTAGTTTTAAGAAAGTGAACCTTAGTGTGCTGCATGTAGTTCGTGATCCCAAAGACATCTAAACAGTGATGCAAAGAGTTGTAAAACCCACTAATGTTCCCATTCCTCTACAGAGTAATCATGACATTAAAGGGAGCAGTCAAAGTCTCAAGACAATACAAGGAATGATAGGACCTCGCAAGCTAAGAATGTGCAATCGAAAAGAGTAGAAGAACAATCTAGGAACTTTAAGCTTGAATCGAATAAACGAATCGTGTTGATTCTAGTATTAGCCATAGGCGCATCGTAATTAATTCAATTCGATACTATTTGCAAACCTTGTACTAATGTCCGCTTGAATTCGCTTCTAATCATGATTGTGGTGTTAATATTCGCCTAATGATGTTAATTGTCCGCTAATATTGTTAATGCTAAAATTCATGCTAAGAAGGCTAAAAGGCAAAACGAAAGAAAGTTAGAAAACAAAGGAAACCCACAGAAGAACATTTAGTAAAATAGGCTTTATTGGATACCGCTTGGTCATAAGACTAATCGATAATGCCCACTAGAAAATGGATGCCCACCGGTAGAACTATTCCTTAAGAAGTGATCACACCGTGAACATGGCTAATACAGTACACTAGTATCGCATCTATTCACAATGATTCCATTGCCTCACTTTCGATATGAATGCTTCTATTTCGATGTGGGTGCTCCAACCATTGTAACTAACCAAATGGAACCCATTCTGCATGGGGATCCCAATTATCCAGCTTATCCATTCTTGTCCGTGTTCAACCGCAGATCGCTCAAATCGCTCGTGGTACCGGACTCAGCCGCTCCAAGCATATGATCGAGACCGGTCGCGCTCATGAACTTCGTGAGCAAATTCATCGACCGTTAGATTCGATAATGATCATTTCGTGCTATTATGGGTTATGGAGATTACGTTGTTGGTGATAGTGTCATCTCTAGAGTTTACTATGTGGAAGGTTTGGGTCATAACTGCTCTCGCTGGTCAATTCGTGATTCGATCTAGAAGTAGCCTTCGAAAACATACCGCTTTGTTAGATCTTAATGGTAAGGAACTGTTAAAAGGAACTCGTGGCTCAAATCTTTACACCATCTCCATCGATGACATGATGAGGTCATCTCCAATCTGCTTGTTATCAAAGGCTTCTAAAACAAAGTCATGGTTATGGCATCGCTGCCTCAATCACCGAACTTCGCACCATCAATGATCTCACCGTAAAGGACTTAGTTGTAGGTTTACCTAAACTCAAGTACTACGAAAAGGATCATCTTTGTTCAAGATGTCAATTGGGAAAAAGCAAGAAGTATGCCCATAAACCCAAACCTATTAACTCGTCACGTGTTCTTCATATGATTCATATGGATTTATGTGGACCAATGAGGGTGCGTAGATATCTTTGGTAAGAAATATGTGTTGGTTGTGGTTGATGATTACCTAGATTCACCGGTCAAGTTCCTAAGGACAAAGGATGAAACTCCCGATATCATCATCAAACTCATCAAACAACCGCAGTTCGCCTTAACAAAACCGCCGAATTATCCGAACAGACAATGGAACCGAGTTTGTTAACAAACAACTTAGTGACTTCTATGAAAGCATTGAATCACCATCAAAGAAGTGTTCTCGAACTCCTCAACGAACGGTGTAGTTGAAAGACGTAATCGAACTCTTGTAGAAGCCACTAGAACAATGCCGATTTACTCAAAGGTTCCAATGTTTCTCCGGGTTTGAAGCTATTGCCACCGCATGCTACACACAAAATCGTTCTCGATTCACACCGCTCATGGAAAAACTCCATATGAACTTGTCCACAACAGAAAACCTAATCTCTTTCCTTCGTGTGTTTGGTACATTGTGTTATCCAACTAATGAGGGTCAAGACTTAGGCAAACTTAGGGCTAAAGTCGACATTGGAGTATTTGTAGGATATGCACCAAACAAAAGGGATACCTAATCTACAACAAAAGAACCCGAAATATCATGGAAACAATTCACGTTACGCTTGATGAGTCGACCGTCAAATGGCTCCTGACACTCCACTCAGACCCGCACTTCAAAACAGTCCCATTGGTTCATCCCTTGTTCCAAACCCTTCTCAAGAAACTCCATATGTACCTCCATCTCAAGATGATTTAAAGAAATTGTTTGATCCTATGTTTGATGAACTGTATGATTCAATTACTAATGAGGTGTTGATCCCTACAATGAGGATGCTCATATTCTGAATGAAGTCAATCCTCGCCTCAATATCTTTAAGTCAAGAAGCACCTGCCGATCCTTCATCCTCATCAACAAATCATCATTCTTCAAATGTACATCATGGAAATGTTTCGCATCAATGATGAAGTTAATCCCTTTGCTACCATCAAGATGCTCCATTTGAAAACATATTTGCTCCCGAATCATCATCGTAACCATCTTCTTGAGAGACATCGACTCGCCTACCTCGGTCCCTCAACAACCGCCACATGAACACCTCGGAAAATGGACTCACGATCATCCATTAGACAACATCATTGGAAATCCTCTCGTCTGCCTCAACCCGAAACAACTTGCAACCGATGCCTTATGGTGCTTCTTCAACTCCGTACTATCTAAGATCGAACCAAAAGATGTTAAACCGCCATGAATGAAGATATCGGTTCAATGCCATGCAAGATGAAATTCATGAGTTTGATCGACTTAATGTATGGGAGTTAGTACCGCCCAGATCGCGCTATGATTATTGCTCTTAAATGGATCTTCAAAGTGAAACTTGATGAGCATGGTTATGTGTTGAAGAACAAGGCTCGATTAGTTGCTAAAGGATACCGTCAAGAGGAGGGTATTGACTTTGAAGAATCTTTTGCTCCTGTTGCTCGAATCGAGGCAATCGTAATCTTTCGCTAATCGCCGCTAGTAAGAACATGGTAGTCTATCGATGGATGTGAAGACGGCATTTACGAACGGAGATCTTAAAGAAGTCGCTCACGCCGCCCAACTGAAGGATTTGTGAATCAAGAGCATCCTACTCACGTCTATCGCTTGAAGAAGGCTCTTTACGGTTTAAAGCAAGCTCCACGGGCATGGTATGATACATCACAAAGTTTCTTCTTTCAACCGGATTCAACAAAGGAGCAGCTTGATCCTACATTGTTCACCGTAAGTCGATCTCCGATCATGCAGTTGTCAAGATACACGCCGGCACGTGCGAGGTGCTCGGTTTTGGGAGATAAGCTTGTGAGTGGTCTTCAAAGAAGCAAATGAGTACTTCTATTTCCTCTACGAGAGGTGAATACATAGCCATGTCTTCTGTTGTGCTCAAATCTTATGGATGAGATCTCAATTATCGACTATGGCTTTGTATTCAACAAAATCCTCTCGCATGTGATAATAAAGTGCTATTGCTCTCTCATGCAACAATGTTCAACACTCAAGAGCAAAGCACATCGACATTCGACATCATTTCATCGTGAACAAGTGGAGAAAGTGTGGTGGAACTCTATTTTGTGAGGCATGAATATCGCTTAGCCGACATCTTCACCAAAGCTCTTCCACGAGAACGCTTTGAGTTTATTCTTCCACGACTTGGCTTGAAAAGCCTTCAACCGAACACTCAAACGCCTTCGTGAGGAAGACGAGGAGTAAAGGTCTATCTTCATTTATCTCTTGTAAATATTTATTTGAAAAACAAAATACAAAATTATAAAACCTTCAAAATCAAATAGAAAAATATAAAACTTTCAAAATCCATAAAATTTGAAAAATTCAAAAAACCTTCAAAAATATTGTCATTTTGTCATGTTTCTCTCGATTCGATAATATCTACGGTCTTGATGTTGTCATTCAAAGAATGACATGGGACTTAGATGTTGTTCAATTTAAAAAAAAAAAAAAAAAAAAAAAAAAAAAAAAAAAAAAAAAAAATTTCAAAAATCAAAAATATTTTGGGAGAAAGAGAAACAATGGTTTATTGTCATTTTCGAGCAATAACCCGCTTTTCAAAGAAAGAACAGAGCCATGTTTTACCATGTTTTCAAATTCCATGCTCGATTCTATAAACATTTATCTCTGTGAAAACTAACTCGCTTTGAAAAATAACTTGGTCTCTATTTTTGATAATCATCGGACTTATTTGTCAAAATCTCTTCTCTCAATCAACAACCTATGTCATTGATTGAGGGGAGAATGATTTCAATTAAATTAAAAAGTTATTTGGCATTAAATTGTTTTCAAAAGATATACATGCATGTTTTATCAATGGAGTTTAAAGTCTTAAAATCCGATCCTTATCAGCTCAAACGCTTTCATAATCAAGTCACAATTCTCCTTAAAACTTTCAAAATCAATTTAAATCTATAAGAGATCACAAATCTCAAATGATTTGATAATTGTGATCGGGAGAATGTGTGATTTAAATTGGATTTAAACCGATAATTCGGTAAATGGTTTTATAAGGATGTACATGCCGTCCTTCCCACATGTGACAAACGATTTCAAATTTTACGTGCACATGTTGAGGGGAGCATCTATTTTAATCCTATGATTTGAAACGTGATCAACTTATCTCAATGTGGGGTCCTCCAAGATGTGCAAAACTCTTTCTAATCTCGAGGCACATATTGAGGGGAGCAAATTATAGAAACCTCATCCTTCCCGAAATGCTTTATCTTCTTGATATGATCGGAAGTGATGTCGATATCTTTAGAAAATGGTAATCAAAGAAGTAAATTCTTCCTCTTGCCTCCGTGTCGAAAATGATTTCAAACATTTGATGCACATGTTGAGGGGAGCACTGTTTCTAAAACTATCAAAAACAATTCGTGCACAAAATGTTTTGATAATATATCACAAGTATCCGGATTGATTTTAAAATGGTTTCAATTGGTTCCAATGGCGGATGAACAATACCAAATTGACCGACCAAATTTACTTTATATACGGTGATATAAGGATGATAAGGTTAGGTATGTGTTCCCATGATCCGCCGTAACCGGAGGGATCTACCGGGACAATCCACTAGTTAGTGTAGAAGTCATTAGGTATGATGATAAAAGGAGAAAAGTGAGATATGGGAAGAGTGCGGATCGAGTCCGAGCAAGCATCGAACTAACCCAACAAGGTTCTTGCTATGAAGTCTCGGTAAGCAATCGAAGGGTTGAAGAATTAAAAGAATTGAATGAGAAAAGGTGAAAACAAATAGCCCTTCATTTATTCAACCTTAGGGCGTAAAACCGGGTTCAATTCATATGCTATCGATGGCAACATCGGTATTGAAGACAAGACGTCATGGACCCGGTGGACGATCGCACTTCAACTTTCTAAACCACTCAAGTTCCTCTTAAAGGACTTGTTTCATTCTCACGGGAACCGACATTATCTATCGACTTTCTCTTAGAGATTGTTGATATTGAAGAAGGAGACCTCTCCTAGTCTCCAACGACAGATCCAAATATGCACAAATTGAGTCTAGAGCCACGAGATCATTAATAAATCTCATTAGGACACTTTCAATGAAGACTCTGCTTCACACAATGTGGAAGAGAAATTATATCTTGAGTCCTCACGTTATCCTTGTGGTATTGCGGAACATCCGAGTGATGTGTAAACATATTCACAATGAAGATGGAAAACCTTCCGAGCCATCATCAAACAAGCTCTCGGTAGGTGGCATGTGAGATCCATTATATGGATCAACCATGTGACAACCGAGCAGAAACAATGGGGCGATTCAATCTCTTGAATCAATCCCGTTCGAGTTATGGATTGACGGATACCTTTGAAAACCGGTCTTTGTGCTTAACAACTCTTTTCTTCTCGCACATCGACCGTGTACTCATTTTTCAAACCAAAAGGTGTTTTTATGATTGATAATTGATTTTAAATAAAACCTTCGTTGTATTGCAAAAACAATTTCCATTGAGCAATACGATTGTTTTTTCAAATCTCTTTTCATCAATCGCTGGATTTAAAATTACCGGTTCACTCAATTCGTGTTGTCTTCTTTGAGATGGTCCGGTTTGAGAACGACTAGAGCATTCGAAAAACCTCAAGGAAATTCTTGAATTATACGATCACGGTGCAAGACATGTATCGATCAACGGGGAACCGTGGTCAGTGTACCTCAATTCAACGAAGTGATCAAAGACACTTTCGTGCGATTTAATGCTAACTGTTGTATGCGGTACACCCGACGCTTGGTAAATGATCGTAATGAAGCGGATCAATCCATAGCCGCATGCTCACTTAACACATTCATCTAAAAGGATATCATGATTAGTGCATCAATGACTCGATATTTTCACTCCATGCTTCGCTATGCACGCCAATATCATGATTCAACAAAGGCTTCGCTACTCGATGAGAAGATATAATGATCCGAATGTGAGCATGTCGGTCCTAAAGTCACAACATCACATAATACCAACACCACAAAGGATGTGTTAGAGATTTTGATTGCCGATGATCTCAAAAGATGGCTCAAAATTATTATCACGTGGATCGAAAAGACCTCCACTTGGAGTAACCAAACATGCAATGTGAAGAATCAATGACTCACGAGCTTAGGAGCAAAAGACTACATCAAGAATGCAAGATCAATTGTTAATGTAATATCTATTTGTATTCAATGTAAGTTTGGTACATGATTGAGGTGACCTCCTTGGGGAGATTGTTAGGAATTAGAAATTCCGTGTATTAAAGAGTCGGTCACCTCAAGTATATGTAATCGTTAGAAAGCTCGAGTCGTAGTTCTTTATGTTAAGTAGTATTTAGTTAAGTAACACCGTGGAGGACGGACGGTCTTTACCCACAGTATGCCCGATCCACACCCGATGTGTGGCGATTTGTGTAAGACTATAAATACTCTCTACCTCCCAAGGTAGAGAGTTGGAGCTCATAATAATATCTTTCACTTTCTCTCACTAAGTTCCCTAAACCTCTAACTTTCTCTCTAGAATTCTACTTATACGCCACCTTGTTGTTATGGTTTGATGTGTATGTGAAAATAATATCTAACACTCACACTTTTGGATCATGACATCTTTCCATCGTAGTAGCGAAGCTTTCTTTGGTTCATGATATTTGCACCGGTAGAAGCGTAAGCATAGTATAAAAATATCGAGCCCGTTATGTAGATATGCACTAGTCATGATTTCTTCAATTAAGTGTGAATGCTGTGAGCATGCGGCTTTGATTGAATTCTCAATTACGATCACCGCAACCGTCTAAATGTACATGCAAACAACAGCTAGCAATAAAACACACGAAAGTGTCTTTAATCACTTCGTTGAATTGAGGTACACGCCCACGGTTCCTCGTTGATCGGTACAAGCATCGCCTGTGATCGGTATTATTCAAGAATCTCCTTGATGGGTTCGCAATGTTCTAGCCGTTCTCAAACCGAACGCCTCAAAGAAGACAACACGGAGTGAGTGAACCAATAATTGAGATTCACCGATTGATGAAAATTGATTTGAAAACAATTGCGTATTGCTTGAAGAAAGATTTTTGCAATCTGACGAAGCTTTTATGAGAAAGATCAATTTTCAATCAAAAATACTTTTGTATTTGACAAGAGTACACATTCGATGTGCTAGAGAAAAGAAGAGATTCGCACATCAAACGGTTTTCCAAAGGTATTTTTCAATCGAGATACTTTTTTGTGTTTGAAAACATGAATACACATTCGATGTGCTAGAGAAAAGAAGATTTGCACATCGAACGGTTTTCCAAAAAGTATTCGCCAATTCATTTCTGGACCAAGGTTGATTCAAGAATGAATTGCCCCATCGTTTCTATCCGCTTGTCACAAGTTTGATCTTTTGGAAAGATCTCACATGTCACCCACCAAGAGCTTGTTTGATGTTAGCTCTAGAAGGATTTCCATCTTCATTGTGAATACTTTACATATCACTCGGATGTTCTGGCAATACCACAAGGATAATGCGTAGGACTCTCAATATATACTTACTTTCCACATTGTGTGAAACAACAAGTCTTCATTAAATTAGTGTCCTAATGAGATATTGTGGATGATCTCTTGGCTCTAGCCTCAATTGTGCACATTTGGTTCCTATGCCCGAGACTAGGGAGAGGGTCTCCTTCTTCAATATCAACAATCTCTAACAGAAAGTCGATAGATTATGTAGGTTCCCTGTGAGAATGAAACAAGCCCTTTTTATGAGGAACATGAGTGGCTTGGGAAGTTTAGTGCAGTGCATCACGGGTCCATGATGTCTTGTCTTCAATACTAGTGTTACCTTGGTAACCACCAAGAGTATATATGTATTGAACCCGGTTTACGCCTAAGGTTGAATTATTGGAGGGCTATTTCTTTTCACCCTTTCACATTCAATTCTTTTCATTCTTCAACCCCTTCAAGCTTACGAGACTTCATTACTAGAACCTTGGCCGGGTTTATTCCAGCCTAGCTCTATCTCATCGGCACTCTTCCCATTTCTCACTTAACTCCTTTTTCATCATACCTAAGGACTCTACACTATCTAGTGGATTGTCCTCGGTAGATCCTCCTACTCTGGCGGGATCGTGGAACAAATACCTAACCTAACCATCCTTATAACTCCATGCGTAAAGTAAAATGGTCGGTCTTTTGCATGCTTCTTTCTTCCTTGAAACCAATTGAAAATCATTTGAAAAACCAATCAAAGTACCGTGACAAAATATCAAAGTATTTTGTACCTTAATTGTTTTGATCATTTAGAATGACTCCCCTCAACATGTGCATATGATTTAGAAATTGTTTAGCACATGGAGGCAAGAGGATTTTGAAATATTTTCTTTGATCATAATTTTCATAGAAAAGCCATTTGATTTTCTTGGTAAATTCTCCCCTCAAAATGTCGTTGGTTGTTTGAAATCATTTAACACATAGAGGAAAGAGTTCTTTGAAATACATCCACGATTGCCAATAGAAACCATTCGCTCCCCTCAATATGTGCTTCGATATACGAAAGAGTTTAGCACATATTAGAGAGTAGCATGCACATTTGAATCAAAGCGATCATCTTTATCAAATTTCATATTAAATCACAAATTCTCCCCGATCAAAATATCAAACCCTTTGAGATTTTGGATCTCAAGTGATTTAATTAGGTTTAGAAAACATGGGAGAAAATGTGCGATTTAAAAACTCATCTAGTTTTTGGATAAATGCTCCCCCTCAACATGTGCATTATGTATATCTGAAATTGTTTGGCACATGGAGGCAGGAGTGCCTTTGAAGGACTAAACCAATTCCATTAAAACATATTTGAGATTTAAATCACGATCTCTCCCCCGATCAAAAATTTCAAACCAATTGAGATTTGTGATCCCAATTGATTTAAATCATTTAGAAAATTTTGGGGGAAAGACGTAGCCTGATTTACTTTTGAAAGATGACTGATATGGACCAATTTAAGACATTAAAGATTGTTAGTGTCAGGTATGATTGTTTTAAGAGATCTTTAAGTAAAATAAAACAATTTCACAATCAAACAAGAACATAAAAAATTTCATTTTGAAAGATCTTGATTCTAAAGAAAATCATACCATGACATAACATTAAATCTTTAGATCACCACTAAATTTCGTACAAACGGACTTGATAGATGAAATATCGTTTGAAAATATTTAATTTGAAATCACTTATGATTTGACAAAATAAAGTCCTGTTGATTTCAAAACTTTGAATCGATTTAATTTCAAAACAATATTTTCAAAGTTTTAGAAGAATGGTATCATCACTATTATCCCGCATAAAGATACATTAGGTGGTTGAGCCGCTTTTGTTGTTGTTGTTTGAAGGTTGAAGAAAACCGTCTGCGATGCAATGAGACCTCCGACGTTGCATTGTCATGCCAACTCTCCATAGAGGTCCAATTAAGCTCCGCTTCTTCATTTGATGATGAAGAAACCATCTGTTGATGCAATAAGACCTCTTCGTTGCATTTTCATGCCAATTCTCCATAGAGGTCAAATTAAGCTCCGCTTCTTCATTTGTCAACCCAAGATATAATTACCCTTTCCTTACGGTATCCAATCATCTTCAATTGTGGGATCCGGATCGGGAACATTCTTATATACCAATATACCATTGTTGGGAATTATACGTTTGAGTTGATAAGACAAAAAGAATGAAACAAGAGGGACTTAATATGACAAGAAGGAAACCTACAAAAAGATGGAAGTACTTGCTTGCAAAAGAAGTTTTATTTACTAATCCTTTGTAGTATTTTGTAAACCCTAATCCTCTAGTATATAAAGAGGACATAGGTGTAGGTTTAATATATATGTCTTCCAAGATGTAGTCGACTTAAAGGTGTGTATGTCCTAGGCGTATAGTCTTGTAAACGCCTAGGTTATTAGTTTAGTTAGTAGTTTATTTATCTAGACGTGTTCCTATAAACGTCTAAGATTAGTTAGTGTTAGTGAATGAAAACCTTGTTCAATAACAAAGAATTGATTAGTTTATTCTCACGCGCATGTTATTAGTCTTTGTTATTGATCCCAGCTAAACATAAAAGATCTTATCAATTGGTATCGAGGCGAGGAGCTCTTGATATAGGGATCTAAAAGGGTTTTCAAGAAAAGGTAAAATTGAAGTCATTATAATTTTTCGTATCTTTCTGAAATCGCTTTTCAAACAGTGATAACTTTTTCTTGAACCGTTGGATCGAGCTACAATATTTTTTGGTGCATCTCCATATATTCATCTAACGTTTCACTGGAGGGATTGTCAAATAGATCTCTCAATCAAAAGTTATAAGCTGTCGAAGTCTGCTGCAGAAATTGAAAAATTTTCGTAAGGTTACAACAACACTATTTTGAAACGATCATAACTTTTTCGTTAACCGTTGGATCGTGACGAAATTTTAGGTGGACGTTCTCTATATAGTCATCTAACTTTCCACTATAGGGATCGTCGATCTGAGCTTTTATGCAAAAGTTACATGCTGTCGAATATGGCTACTGTCAAAGTACTACTCTTTGTCAAAGTGCTGCTCTTTGTTAATGTACTGCTCGTTGTGATGGTTTATGAACGAGTGTTTCTACTGTTAGAGCTATCCGAGATATTATTACTACTGCTTGCTTTATCAGATATCGGATAGTTCATGGGTTTATTGGACGGTACATGGTTTTTAATTCTCGTATGGTTTTGGATTCGAGGGGAAGTCAAGCATGATATTTGTTATGGATTTTTGGATGACACACGTATAGGAGATTGGTTCACACACACAAGAGATTGGTTTATTTGATCTTCAAATGTTTTAAAAAGGCTTGTTTTGGAGATTCTTTGAAGATGTGATCACGAAGACAATTGAATATTGCTTATTTGATATTGTAGTTGAGTTTCACAGATGCGTGTTCTTATCATATCTCAAAGTGGGTGTTACACTTTGAAGATAACTTGTTCGTACTTTATAAAGATGTGACAATGACTTGATGAATCTAGCAAAATTGTGTGATCTAAAACCGATGGTGCTTAATACTCACTTTTGCTATCACTTTAAGGAGTTACGTTATTGTGCTCGGTGTCTCATATAGTTGAGGATTTGTCAAGAGGTTGATGTCTACTTATACTTTTGTAGGAGTATGAGTTTTGAGTCACGTGGATAGTATAAGACATAAGACGCAAGTTTTGGAAATTTTACTTCTTCATCAAATTTATTATACACGCTTTCTTCATGAAGTGATCATTACAAGGAGCTTACTGATTGAAGAATCATTTGATGTTCATGCACCACTCAAGGGAAGTGTTTGATTTTTACTATTGTTGATCATTATTACTACCGCTAGTTGGAGTTTTCTAGTGTTTTGATTCATTTTAGTAAGCATTTTGGTGTTCTTCATGGAGGGCAATTCAAACATTGACGGCTTAGATTGGAAGTATGATATTGGTTCGTGGTGGTCAAGATCATTATTTGCATCGTTCCTATTTGGATGATAACAAAAGGGAAGAGATGTTTGAGTGGCATGGCATGGATTAAGGGAAGACAAAGGAAGACATACTTGTTTCATTCATGGTGAGATCCCCGATCTCAATTTCTCTTCTTCGTCGAGGGAAGTTCGTTCAAGAATGGTTTTGTCATTATCAACTAGGGGAAGATTGTTGGGAATTATACGTTTGAGTTGATAAGACAAAAGAATGAAACAAGAGGGACTTAATATGACAAGAAGGAAACCTACAAAAGATGGAAGGACTTCCTTGCAAAAGAAGTTTTATTTATTAGTCCTTTGTAGTATTTTGTAAACCCTAATCCTCTAGTATATAAAGAGGACATAGGTGTAGGTTTAATGTATATGTCTTCCAAGATGTAGTCGACTTAAAGGTGTGTGTGTCCTAGGCGATAGTCATGTAAACGCCTTGGTTATTAGTTTAGTTAGTAGTTTAGTTATCTAGACGTGTTCCTATAAACGCCTAAGATTAGTTAGTGTTAGTGAATGAAAACCTTGTTCAATAACAAAGAATTGATTAGTTTATTCCGTTGTGCATGTTATTAGTCTTTGTTATTGATCCCTAGTCGAGCTTATAAACGATCTTATCACCGCATACGCTAGTGAACGCATACTACGATATATGGTGGTCGACATCACCCAAACAAAGAATCGACTAATAAAAGTCAATCCAACATATCAATCGGATCATACAAATGCATAGGAATTATGTGTTCATCAAACTCTAATTATCTAATCCTAACAATCATATCCTAGGCACCTAGTCTTTCAACGAGGTTAACATCATTTTTCGCTTAAGCATTTAGGGATAATTAAGAAAGCCCGATAGATGATATAAATTTGAAAACATTCTCCCTCAATCGATGACTCATTTTACGAAAAGTTTAAGAGCGCTGAAGTCATTGATTGAGTTTGCAAATTTTTTACGAAAACTCTCAATCTGATTGATTTTCAAGCAACTCATTTTCCACCAATTTAATTACAACAAATATTTTTCTGAAGAATTATAGACAGAAAAACATTTGTGTAGGAACAGCAGTCATTCGACATACTTTCCTCATTTTGTTTTAGGATAAGTGAACGAAATATTTGAAAAATGGTTTAGTGTAGCACTTTCCTTCTTTGAAAAAAACATGTTGCTATCTGAAATAATAGCAAACCATGGTTTTAGCGCTGGTTTCTGATATGAAATAATCGCAAGCCATGGTTACACAGATACTGATCAAGTAATCAGAAGCCATATTTTGAGACATGTTTTGAAAAGAAATATTTACACTGCGCTGCTCGAACTTCATCTATGGTCTCGTGCCATTGTTGAATGACAATTCTAAGACCATGAGATGTTATCGATACTAAGACATGTCTAGAGAAAACATATTTTTGGTATTTTGATGATTTTATATTTTTCTATTTTCTTTTGTTGGTTTTATATTTTGTATTTTGTTTTGATAAATATTTACAATGATAGAATAGATGATATAGATTAAGAAAGATGATGATATTCTTGAGATAAGGATATCGAAATTCCCGTTGTAAAAGATAGAAATCGTCATCTCTTAAACATTCACCACCAAAGCCTTTGAGAAAGAGATACTTTGGCGCTTCCCTAAACCGAAAATCCTTATGTTGAGCAGATTCGAAGCTCTATTTCAAGCTTGCTTTAGCCAGGTGCACAAAGAAACACACCATTATCGTCAATCTTGCTGCTCCTTTTAAGAATGATCATCGTGATTCTTTGTTCGGGGTTATATCATCCAATAGAAGAACAACAACGTTTCATCCCACGCTTAAATAACTCTTCTCAAATTCCTTTTCCACTGAAGTCTGAAGCAGTCCATTCCAAAAGGTGTCACGAGACAACTTCCCCACGTAGTTGAATTGATGCGATCGATCTCTTAGACTAGAGCTCACGAACCGAATACACATATACCCAAACACGGAGAAACTTATACCATCAAGTAGCAGTTAAGTCCAATAGCCAAAGAATAACCCGATGTATACCTTTCTCCCCACAAGAAAGTGTATGAACCTCAAGAACCCGGTGCCGAATGCCCAAAGAGAGAATAATCGATAACATTGAAGTAGCGAGTCGAATCACCGATTATCTCGCGGATGACAATCTCTGCGGATGTCAACTCGGAATAAGTGATTATATCTCGAATCAACGATTAAGCCCTCAAGTGAAACAAATGGCGCCCCCAATGTACACAATTTTCTCCCACGATGATTGCGATAACATCGAAATCATCACACACTTGTACCTCATTTATCTTCGAAACTAACTCTTCCATCTCTTCCCCACATAGTTGGAATAAGAACACTAAACGCCATGAGTCAAACCTTGAGTTTCTCTCGCGGTAATGACAATAGTCTTCCGGGATATCTTCAATCACTTAGAAGTATTAAGTTCATCAAGTTTACTCGCTTTAGATACATGTCTCATTCCCCTTGCTTGGTTTTGACACTTGAATCATCAACATATTTTAAGCCCAAATACTTGAAATCTTTTGAGAAGAACATCATTAGCTCGAAGTATCTCATGAGAATCAACTTGTCAAGAAGCAGAATGAGCAAGTCTAATTGGGATTAAATCACTTTCATCCTCCCCAATTAGTGCTCTCCCTAAACCGACAATCTTTTAATAAATGCCTGAATAAGAAGAAGTCTTTTGATAATCAAATGCAACTCGTCTTTTAGTCTTATAACATGTAGCGTAAAATGTAGAACCGATCAGACTCGACCTTCTTCAAGATTGTCCAATTGGGGAATAGAAAGTCAACATCTTCAACTCACCAAATGCATTCTCGTTAACTTACAAATAGCAAATCCCTTAAATCAAATCCTCCCAATCAAACAAGAACAGAAGATGTTCATCAAGGAAATCACCAGAATCGAAGCACTTTGTCATTAATCAACTCACTGCGTGTGAAGATGTCAACCAACGGCTCTTAGAAGAAAAACTCCATGTGAAGATGACCCGATAAGAAGAAGAAGCTCGGTTCTTACATGAGTTTGGAGCCGTTTGACCATTTATTCTCGATAACAATCAACCATGCAAGAATTCACACTTCTTCTCCCCTCAAGAATTGCATACGGAGTTGCCATTCTTGATTAAACAAGCGATTATCATCTAAATGTATTCTATTCACACTTCTCCCCATAAAATTAGCACATGATGTCGCCATCGTCATTATAGTTGAGTAAGTGGAATAATAAAACAATCAACGATAGTTCGGTTCACTTGATGACCAAGCGCTTGGAAAAAGTATGAAGCATGTTGATGAGAATGGCCATTAATGAGAAGATTTCTTCTTCCTAAGATAATGCGCATTTGGCGCGTACATTTCTTTTCTTTAGAGTACGAGGCTTGAACTATTGTGTTCAAACGTCATAAGATTTCTCTTCTTTCAAAGATAAAGCGCCGAGACGCACACGCTTTTCTTTAGAGAACGAGGCTTGAACTGTTGTGTTCAAACGTCATAAATCTCTATCTTTTCATATACTCTTGGCAAACATGTAATCAACCCCATTATCATTCAGTAGGCTCTTTGTAGTGACAACTGATAGAGAGAACCCAATATGATGAATTTGACCCTGAAGTAAACTAACCCAAACTCGCGACTTAAACTTGCACATATGTAACAAAGAGCGGTGCCGATTTCCATTAGCATCTCTAAGTACTCTCTATGTACTCTATACTCTTCAACCAACCAACCATCAAGTATAAGACGTACATCACCTCTTTAAAATCCACAATTGAATGTGACACTGAGCACTATAACGTAACTCCTTAAAGCGATAGTTATTTTGTGGTGGTAAGAGCCCAATTCCCCCAAGTGGTAAAAGAAAAGGAAAAGTCACCCAACAATAACTAGATTTCCAAGTCTTCGTTTTTGATAATAAGCTCAAACAAGGATCATGAAGACTCTTCATCCAACCATCCCCGATACCTTCAGATACTAAGTACACTTGCCCGTGACATTTCACTTCAACCTCAAATAAATAATACTGAATTAACGCCGTTGTCACATCTTGAGATAAAAGCCCGGATCTAGCCTCCTTTGACGTTTTAAGTGAACTATGATAATGGTTTCATCCCGACCATGGTTAAAAAGCACATAATCCCGTAAAACCATGTAATAACCAAACTGCCATGAAGAATATCCAAACAATCACCTAATTCATGAAGTACACCCTTTTATCCCTTCTTCGAAGTAGAAACCGTAGCACCAACATTAGATAAGATCCCGAATTACACTTTCTCATTCTCCAGGATGAATTTATCATCACGGGATTTTACAATTTTATGGATTAAACCAAGAAATAGATTCTTTCGCGAGATTTTACAAAACCAAGAATAAACCGAGAGATAGATCCGGAAATGCACTTTACTTAACCGGGATGTTTCCATTGTCACGGGATTTTACAAGTCTATGATTTAAACCGAGAAATAGTTTCTTCGGATTTTACAAAAATCGTGACTAAACCATAAACAATATCGGTTTGAATGTGTTATAACAGCTTTGGTTCCGTGAATATCATTTTAGGGGAACATGTAGCGGTTCATCAACAATTCTTCTCCATCATCAACAATTCTTAACCCATATGTTGACAACATCACAAACCATACTAAGTCAAGTAGTATACACTATTTCTCCACTCGAGGTTGACCGTAAAACATCAAAGTACACGTTTCTCCCCATGATGGTTTCGAACTTTCAAAGCATCATAACGTCTTATGACCATTTGCGAGAGTTCTTGTCATAAGCAAACATCTTGAAAAATCATGACCGACGATGACGAAGATTTTGCTTAGACGTGAAGTATCTTTGACAATTTTGGTGTTGAATATCTCATGGGAATTCTTTGAAATTGAACCTCCATTGATTCATCGGCTAATAGTATCTTGAACACTTGGTGAAGTAAACCCGATATGACACTTGAAAATGAAGTAAATATCCCAACTTTGTGACTTCTTTGCTTGTTCTATATTTTGACCAATCCACAACACCGTGTGACACCAAGACTACAACTTCCTTAAGGTGATAGTTATACATCGTGAGCACGACGACGTAACTCCTTACATCGCTTATAACCGATTGTCAATTCATAATCACTTAAAGTGATATTAATGCCCCAACAAGTTCTCTTGAGACATGCATCCAACCAACCAACGTCTCAACGATAAAGAAGTCAACTTGTGAAACGTTACTTCAATTCCTCGTAAGCAATATCGTACAAAAACCCCGTGATCATTTATAATCAAGTATTCGTTCAAGCCGTGAATAAGTATCCTCCCGTGAAATTTTATCATGACCAAAATACCACTCTATATACCATGATATCATAAAGTTGTATCCAAAATTTTTTTGAAAACAAAAGATATTTCGGATCACAAATTTATAACAAATCAGTCCACTATTATCATTGATTGGATCACATACTTATAAGCCCATATACAAGTTGAGAATCCCGTCCAACACAAAAGGCAAACCCGATCAATGTAAATGATATCACCGTTAGGAATACCCGTGCCCAAAGGAAATCATTAACCGATCCCCAACATTTTTAACCGGATATAAAGGTTAACCCTAATTTTTCTCACATAATCACAAAACCCAATCACTTCTCTCAAAATACTCGCCTCCTACTTTCTATCTTTTCACCAAATCTCCAAAATCATATATCATCTTAGAAACTCGGTCATCACCATCATCATCTAAGTCTTATCCCCATTATTCCTAATCAAAAGCAAAAGCACATCTTCAAACCATTAATACACACCGTACCAAAAGATGATCGTGTCAATTAATGCTTAAGTCCGAATCAAGAAAACAACAAAGGCTTCAAGATCTATTTGTGGGTCTCGGGTAGGTGTCATTAGTTTTGTGTTTTAGTTATTGAACGAATTAAATAAAGGAAATAACATTCTTGTTATTACTCCTTTGTTTTTCATTCGAATATATAAATGAAGCTATGCTTCAAATCAGTGATCGATGATGATTATAATTCGTGTTTTGGACCTTCGGGTCTTGATAGAGATTTGAATACCACGATTAGATCTGAGATCTATTATGTACACTTTAATTTTTGAGTCTTGTATTTGAATGAGAGATGGGGCAAGGATAATGTATTTGGGATAAGTTGTTGGAGTTGGATATGTAGACTTCGTTTCATTTTTTTCGTTTTCCATGGACTAATGATGGGTTTACACCGAGGTCGAGTAGTTGTTTGGTAATGGTATTGAAGTAAACCCGATATGGGTTTACACCGATTGGACCTTAAAAGTCCGACCATATTACCACATAATATTCACGGATAAAAGAATACTAAAACATAAGTAAGTTTGTCAAACCACAAATGGACTTGGACTAAATTAAAGGATGCAAAACTTGTGAAAACATTTGACCACAATACAGAAAAAATATTTTCCAATCAAAGAGTAAAAAATAGTTAACACAAGATTCAAAACCACGAAAATCAACACAACACAATAACACGCTCGATACCATTTGTAGGATCTTAATATATTATGTTGTTTGATGATTCAGGTGGTCTTGGATGATGGAAATACATGTTAGCCATTTAGAGAGAGAAAGATAAGAGAGGGTGTTCTTGGTAGAGACTTGCTTTACAAAAATGAAAGGTTAGATTATGAAAGAAGCACCACCCTTTCCAAGGATGGAAGGGGTATTTATAGTTACAAATACTACGTCCTCCTATCGGACTGTGGATCAGGCATACAGTGGGTAAAGACCCGTCCTTCCTCCACGGTGTTACACTAAACTATTCTACGCTACTAACCGACTAATTAACTCTTGAATAACGTAAATAACGACACGCCTACGAGTTAACATATGCTAGACCATAATTAGGATGACCGACACTTTAACATGGAATTTCTAATTCCTAACAATTTATAACAAATTACATGTTTGTTAGACTATTTTTGTTTTGTCTACATTCAAAACAAAACACTAAAACAGCTGATTTTGAATATAAATCACATGTGATTTTTCTACAAAATCACATGTGATTTTTCTACAAAATCACATGTGATTTATATTCAAATCAGAATAATAAAACAGCTAACTCACTTTTGATTTACTACATACAAAAAATTTGTTTGATAAACAACAAAGATCAAATCACACGTGATTCACCTTCAATTTCTTTCTCAACAAAACCTGTTGTGTCTTCAACTTCTGGTAAATCGTCTTCCAGATATGGTAAATCATCTACAACAGATGTTGTGTTTACAGCATCTAATGGAACTTCGATTAGATTATTTTCATCTATAACGTCGATTAAATTCTGGTTTTCATTCATTTTAAATCGACGGCGGTGATATGGTGGTTTTTATGGTGATACGGCGGTGATACGGTGTTTTATGGCGGTTATACCGCGGTTTCTGATGATATGAAGGTTTCTGATCATCGGTTTTACAAATTATTTTTCCGCGTGGTTAGAGGATTCCGTGGGCGTGGTTAGAGGATTCCGTGGTTAGAAGTTTTTATTTTGAGAGGTGCGTTTTATGAAAGGTATGTGCAAATATTTTTCTTTTATAGGATAGACGTAAAATTACAATCATGCCCTTGTTTGTAATTTTCAGATGTCATCTCCACCATTGGATGAAAAAGTAATTGATGGTGGGGATGTTGTGGTTTGTTCTTTAGCAAATAGTGGGTTGTCGTGGATCTCAACTCATAAATAAATAATTACATATGTGTGGGTGTTGCGGTACACGAAGGAAGGTTGAAGAATAAGTTTTGTTTTGTTTTCTTTTTTTCTTTTTTATATAAAGATAATTTACGTCGTAGGTATTTGAGGTTTGTTTTTTTGGCACTATTGTTTATAAATAAATAATATGTTTATAAATGACAATTTTTTTATGTTAGAAATAATTAGTTATTAATGTAATATTGTTTATTATTAATGAAGTTTTAGTTTATTGTTAAAAAGAAATAAAATGATAAAATGGAAAAAAAATAAAGATGTAAGTCGTTTTATTACACCAAATAAATCGTTGGAGTAGTTTAAAAGAGAGAAATGTAAAGTGGCATGAGAGATGTAGGTCGGGTTCCTTGTAAAATGAAAAAAATAGATATGTAAGTCGGTTTATTACACCAAATAGATCGCTGAAGTAGTTTAAAATAAATAAAGTTAAAGTGCCATGAAATATGTAGGTCGGGTTCCTTATTAAAACTAGTCTTAAAAGGAAGTAGGGTTAATAGAAAATAATGTTACAAAACTTTTCAAAAAAATTCGCTTAAATTACTGAACTTTCATTTTATTCACTTAGGTTACTGAACTTATAAAACATGACATTTGAGGTCACTGAACTTATAAAAAATATTCAGAAACAATACCGAACTTTTAAAAACACGACATTTATGTTACCTAACATATTCAAAATATACGATCAAATCACTCCTACAACACTAAAAATGATTTCTATAAGTTCAGTAATTTAAATGAACAAATTGAAACTTCAGTAACTTAGACGATTTTTGTAAAATATTTAGTAACATATATGTATAGTAACCAAAAGGAATTACCCATTTAGTATTTTGGAACACAATTGGAGACTAATGGATAAATCAAAATCTGATGTCTTTCTATGGATCATTGAACTGTAGCTTTTAAGAGCACGGGGTCCGTTTGGGTACACTTTGAAATGATTTCGAAATTTACATTTCCACTTATTTTCAATTTTACTTATTTTTTATGCATATTTTAAAACTAGAATATCTTTTCAAAATGCCAAAATTCCATTAGCTTTATATATTTTTTCTATTAAATGTCCGACGTCTAACTGCAGCTATATTTGTAGCTTCTGCAGCTAGCCTTAAGTTACCAAATCTATCTTATTTTCATCTATAAAATTATTTCAAAGCGCAACGAGAAGTACGATCAACTACGATTTAATTACGAACCTAATGTGAGTTCAATATGTATGACGTACGCATATGACAGATTAGTCGGTGCGTTGTAACACAATTTGCGATCAAATTGCGAAGTATTACGATTTCATTTTCCTTGTTTACAGTTACCGGAAAATCTGTATTCCGTATTAACCCAAACCAAATCTATTAAAAACTTATCTCAAATATTAAATCGTTAGTCCTTGAAAAAGTTTTTAAATCGAATCTTTGGTTACTACAAGAGATTTCAAACTCGAGTTCGCCAAGACACTACTTGTTAATCTAGAGATTCACGCAATAATTAAAGTGAGGTGCATCAAGTCCAAAGATGAATTATCTAGAGAAAACCAGACGCGACTTTGGGAATAAAAAGTAATTGTGTACTACATGTTCGGAATATTTATACTGGTGACTTAACATCGTAGTGGTTTCTATACATATCTTGTCTACTTCATCCATTTTTCAATGATAAATCTATGTCGTGTGACAATTTTGGTATGATAAATTTACGTCGTTGTAACAATTAAGGTTATACAAGCTATGCAAAACGTAACGGGTGCGTATTGAAATTTGCAATAACAATCATAATCAAATTGTAATTATATTCAATTGAATTTTACAACAATCCCTTTTAGAAAAATACAATGGATATCCAATAATCGTAGACTTCTGCTACTTTCGTGTCGTGCTCTAGTGACTTCGGTGTTATATCCCGTTTCTCGTGTTGTGCTTCATTGTTTTGTTCCTCTTCGTAGCCAAAGAAGAGAGAAAATACAATGCTATTATCCTAAGCATGAAACGTAGTATATATTTTCCTTGTAGTTATTTTTCATAAAAAAGTCATCCAGCCATAAGATGCAGAAGAAAAGTGGCAAAGATGTTGTCAAATATTGTGTTACTGTATTGTTTAAGAAATAACACATGTTTGACATTAGACCCACGATTTCTATTCGATGCGGGTGTTTGACATTTTCATCAAATAAGATTGAAAACACGGGAATGGAGTTACTTGTGAACCTTTTGGCAGTATATATGATCAACCCATATACTCCTCTACTTTGATGTCTAGAAAAATATATAGCTACATGAATATGATCCATAGCAAACGGGAGTCTCATATCTCATTTATGCAAATTAGTTCAATGGAAGTAATTTCATTCATAACAGAACAACATCCAATTTCGATGATAGATCAGATAAATGTTCCTGAAACTAGATGTTGTCCATGAGTTATGTCGTTGACCTTCGTGTATTAGAACGAAACGTTCCTCATAACGTCTATAGATGACCTTTTTATGTTGATGGATCTATGGAGTAGGTAGGAGTAGCACAATATGGCTTATATGATGAAAATATTGGATGAAAATGATCAATGTGTTGTGAAGAAAACATTTATTGGTAAACTTATCCAAAGACGGGATAGAATGACTCAATAACAAACGTGTTTATATAGGGAAACCAGAAGTTAAGGTTATATTTTGCAGATGTTTTGTAATATATGTTTCGCAATCTGATTTAAATAGAAGTATGAGAGATAAGGTTTCACATTTGCAATCGTTTAATAATTCTAATGATGACATATGTATTCTTCCGCCTCACCCAAGCCCCCTTCCTATAAAAGGTCTCATAACTGCGGTCAAATAATTAGAAACAAAAAAAAAATACGAAAACGCATAAAAAAACATAAAATAAATATGGAAGAATTGAGTTCTTCAACACAATCTCATTTCGTTGAGAAATAAAGTGAGTTCATTACGGATTTTTGAACTACTAGAAAGTGTCTCTACTATGCAGGCTGCAATAAAAGAAAAAACGAAAAGATCAATAAGATCAAACAACTAGACTATAGTCGTGAAAATTATTACAGGGAAGTTGTTGCACTTTCTATAATGATATGGGTCATGGCGCATCTATTTCCGAAGAATTTATTTAGAAGTTGAAGATACTTGACAAATCTATTGCGACAAAAAATAATTTTCTTAAAAATTTGTTCATAAACTTTGATTAAGAAACATGCACGTCAATGTTTTGTTCTTCAACTTTATATGATCTACTATATTTCTCCCTTCTACTTTGAATGAATACAAGTCAATCTTTAATTTTTATTATTGTTCAGTTTCTTTCATATTTTTTGGCAAATAGTATAGATTGCAGTATCTAATACAACTTTATTTTCTTGGGATTTGATTGTGGTTTTTTAGAGAAAAACAATAAAGGTAAATACACTTATATTATTCACCTAAAAATATTCTCAACCGTAGATATATCAATCCCTTAATTCTAAAGGAAAAAACTACATGGTTTTTTCTTTTCAAATGACCTCACCATCAAGGCCAAATTCTGAATCCTTATAAAGTTCATATAGTTATATGATATCGAATTGAACGTTATAAGAAGACAGGTTCGTCTTGCAGAGAAGAGGTATGTTGCGATATTTATGAGAAAAGTAGCTAAAGAAAAACAAAATCGTATGCTACACGCTGAGGTTCAACAAACAGAAAAAGAGACATTGAGTGTTGCAGAACTACAAATCTTTGATGTTGTAGCCTCGTATTTCGAATGTTTGTTTTAGTTGTTTTTAGTTTAATGTATTTTTTTATCTAGTGTTTGTTTTTAATAAAAGTTATCATAAATTATGTAACATCACATTACATTACATAGCAACGTATATACATTATATTACAATACATTCCATTAACTTGAAAAATATTACAATACATGACATAATAACGTATAGATCAACTTATATGATTCGCGCAATCGTAATTGAAGAATCTTGGAGATAATGAATGAGATGATTGAGCGCTTGCATTGAAAAGTTGAAAAACCTCGGTTGGGGAACTAAAGCTGGATTTCAGACAAGGTTTTACTATTTATAAATTTCTCGTCTACCTAAGGTCTACCTATGCACTAATGGGCAGTGTACCCGGTCATGTGTAGTGTAGTAATTGGTAAACCCGAGGTCGTCCCAAGAGCTATGAGTGTGGATCTAACTTAAGTTCTAATGTCACTGGTTTTAAAGGGGTTTTGAATAGATTAAAATTAAACTAATTAAACGAAATGAAAGCAAATTAAAAGAGATGAACAATCAATAGGGAGAAACGTGATAACCTAATTACTAATGTTGTTATGCCATAATTAAGTTTTTCTATTAATGTTTTCTATCGCTTCATGTGGGGTAAATATCAATAGACTCATCGGGTAAATTCATCTAGCCTATGTTCCATAGGTTCCTATTCCGTAACCATACGATTACCAGAGTTCATGGGTTAACCTATGTAGATTCATTAAGTACCAGCTATAATCTAGACTTATTCTAAGGAAACCCGACCTCTCGAAACTTAGGTTTCCCCTTAACTTCTTAAGCATCTCCGTTTGATAGGTGATCCTATGGTTAATTCACACACAAGATAGTGGTAGTCATATGGTCAATTCTTAACACTACTCAATACCTATTCGTATAGGGTCCGATGGTCAATTATCCTAGCTTTCTAGATACTACCAAACATTAACACTACCGAAACAAAGGTTTCCATGAATAAGCAGAGAAAATAAGCACATAAAGCGATACGAAAATGAGAAAAATAAATCATGGCAATAACAATTCATAACTAGGCTAACACATTAAATAATTAGCCGAACATTCTGTAAATTACATAAACAATAATGAATAAAACAATGATTGAATTAAACATAGTGTTTGATACAATTACTTGATGATTAGCTAATACAATTGATGAATTAAAGTGAAATATCCCTTGAAAAGTGGTGGATTAATGCTAGAAATTACCCTGAGATTGTGCCCTAATCGTCCCTTAAAAAGGAGGAAAAGAGATGATGATAAATGCTGAATTGGGGTTGTAATTATAGGCCTCGACAAAGTTACAGAGTAACCTTGTGAATTGGTTATGTCGTAACCATCGTATCTCAAATGATCTTATCCATAGTAAAATATTTCCGGTGTAACCTTAAGAATGGGTTACGACCGTAAAACTCTCGTAGTGAATTTCATCACTTTTACGTCGTAACCATGCAAATGGGTTACGGCGTAAGTATCTTGACCATTAAAATTCTTCTAAGTCTGGAATTATATACGGAGTAACTATGTTGTGAAGTTACGCCACAACCTTGAACTACGTTGACTTTGGTCTTCTAGTGTAAATCCTAGTTACGGCTTAAGTAGATAATGGAATTACGCCGTAACTCTTGGCTGGCCAGCATACTCTTGTATATTTACTTTAATAACTTTCCAAGTCCACGTCTCTTTGTTCCTATGATCATTAATGACCTAAAAATGATAAATTAAGATAGCATATTTTCAAGTAAAACAATACAAATAATGAGCATATTAGGGGAAAATTGACACTAAATATCAGGACTATATGATGTTATCAAATATCCCCCAACTTGAACTCTACTTGCCCTCAAATAGACCTTATTAGAATCATTCTTAAAAAGATATCTAGCAAGTGACTTGGAAAATATTAGATTAAAAACTTCCTATGCTAGAACTTATCAAAGCCGAACACCTCACGAAATGGGAACAAAACACTCATACTCTCTCCATTCTAAGTTTCAATTTCGGGGTGGTCACTCATTGCACAGACATAGTGGTAACATCAAATAATTCTGTCTTTTAAGTGTCAATTTCCCCCATTTATGCTCATATTTTATGTTGTTTATTTGGATTTTTACTCTTATTCCTTTATATTTTGTTTCCAGGTAATATATAAGCATTGGAGCTTAGAGACGCGGTTTTGGAGATATTCTTAATGATTTTCACCTTAGTATGCTCTTATTGAAGAAGCTACGCCGTAACTCCTACTCTCAATTACTCCGTAGCTAAGATTACCTTTGTGAAGACCAAGTCAACAACAGTTACGGCGTAACTATCAACTTAAGTTACGCCGTAACTATCTAGGTCATGTGAAATTTCTCGCCTCCATCAACTACGCCGTAACCTCCAAACATGAATTACGATGTAACCAACACTACGAGACTTGAGCTTGGATGATAATTAAGTTATGGCATAATCAACTATTAGGTTACGAAGGAGCTTTGAATTACGACATAAATATTCTTAAGGTTACGCCGTAATCACCACTACGAGAGTTGAGTTTGGAGGATAATTAAGTTACGGCGTAACCACATTATTAGGTTACGCCGTAACTATGGTCGGGCCTATAAATACAAGCCCTAAAATCTATTTTATACATCATTCACTCACCACACAAAAGCAGAGAACGTGAAGAGGCTTCCAAGGGCAGACCATATTCAACATACATAGCTATTTCCAAGGGACAAATAACACAATATTATCGATAAGCTTTAGCGATTTCTATTTCATTACACTTTGATTCATTTCTTCGTTAATTATGTTAAACATTGAATTAATCGTGTGTTTTAATATGATCGGCTAAGCACCTTTGGTGCTTGCCTATTTATGAGTCCTTGATTGTGTTGTTTATGTTTTTGTTCTTCTATAATTGTTTCTAGTGTAAGCATGCATAGTTCGTTGGTAGTCATCCTAGCTTCGGTAGTTTTGAGTTCCGGCGTATTTACTTGCTTAGGAGAATTGACCAAAGGACCCTAGGAAAGTAGGTAGTGAGGGTTGGTAAGAATTGAACAAAGGACTATCAATCCCTCTTGTGCGAATTGGCCATAGGATCACCGTTTGGAAGAAGGAACTTAAGAAGTTAGGGATGTTTGTCTAAGATGCTAGCACCCGGGCACACATTGTTTCGAATCTTGCATGTAGGATACTTAATGACTTAGCTTATGTTGCTTGAGATCCACATCTCCCCAAAGGGTAGGCCTTTGACTTCCGGTAGGAACCTTTGTCTAACAGGCTATGACAAATTGACCAAAGGAGTCTAGCGAATTGAACCCCCACTTGAAGTAATAGGAAGTAATTAGAAAACATAGACATAGCATGTTAGGATGAATAATTAGGTTAGCACACTTTCTCTCTATTGTTCACAACCTCGCTTAATTTCCGCATTTTATTTATCTCTTATTAGTATAATTAATCTTTCGACAATTAATCTTTTAAAAACCGTGATACTAGACTTAATTAGGATCCTCATCTACATAGCTCCTGGGAATGACCTCGGCTTTACCACCTTCTATACTACGCACGATCGGGTTCACAGCTCATTAGTGCAATAGGTAGACCTTAGGGAGATGAGACCTTATAAATTTAAATCCTGGTCAGAAATCTTGCATCAGAATTTTGGCGCCGCTGCCGGGGAGCTATATTAGGATTTCTTATTAAGTATATTTTTATTTTTTTATATTTTTATTTTCGTATGTCAGGATTGAAAACTCGAAGCTCTAAACCATTCTTGGCTACTCCGTTCGACAATCCGGAAAGGCAATTTCGGATGAGAAGAGACAACTCTCCTATCCCAATCCACAGTATCTTCTCATTTTTATGAATTCGATCATTCTGATTATGAGCCTGAAGCAAATGAGGAGATCAGTATTGACGGGCTAACTGTGGAACAATATTTGGAAAGAACAAACACAAGCTGCCAAAGGGCTTTCAACACACCTAACCCTAAAATCGGGGGATCCTCTATTCCGAGCCAGTTCATCCGGGAACTACATGACTTGCAATTTTCAGGAGAGAAGAATGAAGATGTTCAGGAGCACGTTGAGGAAGTATTATACGTATGTTCTCTTTTTGGCATTGAATATTTTGAGATACTCCATCATGGTAAAAGTATTCCCTATGACTCTCACCGGAGCAGCTAGAAGGTGGTTCAATAAACTCCCAACCGAATTTAAGGGAACATGAGATCGACTCCGAAATGAGTTTGTGCAACAATTCTGTCCACCCTCGAAAATCGCTAAGCTTCTCGGAGACATCTATAGGTTCGTTCAAAAAAGAAAAGAAACACTATATCAGACATGGTAAAGATATAATGAGATTCTCTATCGTTGTCCTACACATGACCTCAATAAGCATCAAATTATCTACATTTTTTATAGAGGAATAAATATCGAGACCCGTCAGATTCTTGATTCACAAAGACCTATTCTGGGAATGATGCCTGACAAAGCTTTAAAATCTATTCAACGGATGGGCTGATCACTGCCACAAATGGCATGTAGAGACGGGATATGGACCTAAGTACAATTTCAAACACAAGGTTATGATAACAATAACTAAGAAGGAAGAAGATTATGGGATGAAATTAGAGACAAGAAGACAAGAGAAAGTTAAAGAGGATGAAGCTCGAAGGATGAAAGAGGTAAAAAGTTTAGTTAGCACCAAGGTGAGAGTTGACTTGGACGAAGTTGTTTTTAAATACATTGAGGAATCCAAAAAGAGAGAAGAAAGGGAGGAAAAGATGTTGAGGGAATTTGTCAATAGCACAATATCCTCCCTTAAGATTCACGATGACTGAATCAAAAGCTTAGAGAAGAAAGTGGACTTGTGCTCCAAGGCCATCACTGATTATTTGGATAAACGTGATAAGAAAGCTAATGAATAAATTGTCAACTCGGTGACGATTGAGGAAGTTTCAAATGAACCAACCACCTTCTCCGAGAGGGTCAAGAAAAGGCTTAACAAAGAAAAACTCTTACTTGAAGACTTTGGGGTTCTTCCGGTAAATTTACCTTAGATTAATTTGTTAGGATTTAGTAAATCCAGTTATTAAAGTGTCGATCACCTCAAGTATATGTAATCGTTAAATGCTCGTAGTCGTAGTTATTTAATGTTAAGTAGTATTTAGTTAAGTAACACCGTGGAGGACATAAGACGGGTCTTTACCCATGCTGTATGCACGATCCACGACCCGTAGGTGGCGATTTGTGTAAGACTATAAATACCCTCTACCTCCCAAGGTAGAGGGTTGGAGCTCATAATAATACTTTCATTTTCTCTCACTAAGTTCCCAAACCTCTAACTATTTCTCTCTCTAAAACCTTCAAGTGTACGCCTCTTATTGATCATGGTTTGATGTGTTTATGAAATCCAATATGTTACAAATGGTATCAAGAGCCATGGTTTGATCATCTCTCTTACATATTCTTGGATTTCTAGTGGTTTTTATTGGTTTTTGGGTTTGAAAAAGTTGAGTGGTTTTTGCATCATTTGGACAATTTCTTGTGTTAAAGTTTGGATTTTGATAGTACTTTTGTGTTTAGGATCATCATAAGTGTTTAGGTTGTGATTTGGAAGGCTTGAATCACTTGTGGTTGGATTGTTTTGGATTAAAAGTGGCGTTTTGTTTATGTTCATTGAGCGATTTGTCTCTCGGTAAAGTGTTTCAAGTGAGCGATTTGTCCCTGTTTTGGAAGCGATTTGTGTCAGTTTCAAATCACTTGTTTAAGCGATTTGTCCGGATAGTGGGTGTACTTGTGCGAATTATTCGGAGTAGCGACTTGTCACTTTTCAGCGACTTGCTTATTTAAGCGAGTTGTGTATCTTCTGCGACTTGTGCTATTTAAGCGATTTGTCATTTTAGGCGACTTGCTTATTGAAGCGAGTTGTAAGCTTAAGCGATTTGTCTTGGTTAAGCGATTTGTCTTGATCAAGCGACTTGTTGTGATTTAAGCGATTTGGTAGTAGATGTGACTTGTCACTTTTGAGCGACTTGTTGGTATGCGATTTGTCTTGTTGAGCGATTTGTCTCTTGTGACTTAGTGTTTTTCTTCTTGATTACATCCTACGGTTTTCTCTTGATTCAGTAAAATCCCGTGAAAGAATCTATTTCCCGGTTTAATCATTGAGTTTTAAAATTCCCGTGAAATCTGTAACCATGTCTACCAACATACCTACAATCATCTCTTACATTCTTGAGGGCGTTCAGCGGTGGATCGGATACTCGTCCACCTATGCTTGCCAGGCGACTATGACTCATGGGCTCAGCGAATTAGGTTGTCTTGTGCGGGAAAAGAAAATGGAGTCAACATTCTCAAGTCAATAGATGAAGGACCGTATCAAGTTGAGACAACCGAGACATACTCGATCTGCTGGCGATGGGACAATGATCTTAGGACTTGACGGACCTAAAATGTATGATGAAATGGTGATAAGGAGAAGAAGAGATACGATCACGGACATCGAGCTTCTAACATCATACTTGAGGGTTTACCTAAGGACATTTACAAGTCGATCAATCACAACACTTGAAGCTAAGGCGGTTTGGGACAATGTCAAGATGCTTCTCTCGAGTGCGAACTAACCAAGGAAGGCAGAGAATCACAAGTGTATGATGAATTTGAGCATTTTAAGATGAAACCAGAAGAAAGTGTTTATGAATACTATGTGAGATTCCACAAGCTTGTAAATGACATGAGAAACATCAAAATGACCATGCCAAATATTCAGCTGAATTCCAAGTTTGTGAACAACATGAATCCCGAATGGCACAAATTTGTCACCTCCGTGAAGCTAACCAAAGGATTGAAGAACACCAACTATGAGCAACTATATGCCTTCCTGCTTCAGAATGAGAGACATGCCATGTTTGAAAAAATGATTCTTAATCAGTTCAAATCTAAACAGGGAGAAACAAGTTCATCAAATGATTCAACAACCTTTTACACCAATGTTGGAATTACCACCAAAGCTTCTCAAGTCATACCCACGGGTAATGGTAATTACAAGCTCATTCCCGATCCAACATATAAGCCTCGGACTCAAACACACTCATGGAAAACTTCATCAATCAAGCTGTCTCTCATGGTTAGCCAAAATATGAATTCCACTCCACACACAACAATAACCTCGAGCGACATCCAATCCACACAATCGAACTCTTGTCGAGATGGTAAGGTAGTGGTGCGAGAATGTGCAAGGAAGAAGGTATGAACAAGGGATGGTTGGAGCGAGTTATGGTATCTTGGAGTAGGTGGAGGTTTTGTGGCTAATCGAATCGTGGAAGAAATGCCAATCAAGGGCAAGCAAAGCCAATCAAATGCTACAAGCGTGGTGGTGAGGACATATTGCTAGGGCGCACATCTCCAAAACGTCCACGAATGTAGAATACTTGAGAGATAAGATGTTGCTTGTTCAAGCTCGGGATAATGGAGCGACCTTGGATGAAGAGGAGTTGTTGTTTCTTCTTTGAAGGAATGCTAAGACATATGATCTTGATGTAGATGAGCGACCAATTAGGAAATGGGTCACAATCATCAAAATGCCTTTCAAGTTGCCGACTGTGATGCATTTGACTCGATGTCGATGATGAACCTCTTGCCCATACAATCTTCATGGCTAGCATCTCACCTATGGTCTCTCCAAAGGTCTCTTCATCACAACAGCTCGTCCATCCAAAGAATCAATCATCTTAGAGGTATTAAAACTATCGATGATGTTGATGAGCAAAGATACATGACAAAGTACAATCAACTGAAACTATTGAGTCGAGATATTGAAAATATGGGTAATATCAATGTTGTCCCATATGATCAATATGTGAAACAAAGTGAAAGTGAGATTGTACCAAGTGATGCATCTTCTGCGTCAATGATGACTATATTTTTATGAATACACGCATGTGCTTATGATGATTCGATTATTTACGAGCTAAATGCCTATAAAGAACAAGTTGCCATTTATGAACAACGTGCTAAGTTTGAGTTAACTACTCGTGAGCGAGTTGGATAACCAAATGCGTACAATTATCGAGAAAAAGTAATTTTAGAGAAGAAGTGTTAAAACAAGAGTTAAACTCCTTACAAGAAAAGCTTTCTAAAACTATTAAGCAAAAGCAAGAGCTTCAAGATAATGTTAAAGTGCTTAAACAAGAATTTAATGATAAGGAATCAAAACTTTTGAATGACTTTTCCAATCTAAAAACTTTGAAAAACAAGCTTGAAAATAAGTTGTACATACAAGGAACACCATTCAATTGCTCACATGATCACTAAGCATAGAGTCTTAGCGATAAGCATAGTATCCCCATTATAAAGGAATCCAACCACAGTATGGTAAGAAAGCAAAAGCTGCTCAAAATGTAATCTATGATGGCAATGAGATTCTTAAACCTAGACGAAACCTAGTTGCATTGAGTACCTTGAGGAAGATATTCAACTAGAAGATGCCTCTAGGAAGAAAATGGATGAGAAGTTAAATGATCACGAGTGTAAAAGAAGAACTTAATAGTCAAACCTCATGATTACAAAAGGAAAATTGGATTTCCTTGAACAAGTTTAAGCCTCAAACTTTGTTAACACCGAACAAGTGTTTTGGAAGAAAGACATGGATAAGCAAAAGTAGAAGCACTTCTTGAAACAAACCCTCCCTTAGGAAAATGCTGCTGACGTGTATCCTCCGAATACACCAATGCATTTAGTTCCTAGAACCATTGCCACTAATAGCAAGACCTTAATCGGCCTTTATGTAGTTTACCAACTATTTGTTGATTTTGAGAAAACGTGTAAAGAGAATCACACCTCTTGGGATAAGCGAAGGGAAAGGGTTTTGAGCAAACTAAGGAATGCTATTTAGCGAGGTCATGCCTTTCTTTAAACAATTAAAGGTCAATTTGAGAGTCTTCAAAGGGATAAACCTAGAGATTAAAGAAATGGAAAAGGAATTTGATGCAATGATAATTGAGGTCGATAATTATGAGCGACAACTCAAATATAATGAAATTAAAAGGAAGAATCGCATATCTTAAATGAGAACTTGATCTCTCAATGTGTTGCTCAAGATGTGTTCTACACTGCTACTAATTACTCCATTATTGCTTCTCAATTTCATGAATTATCTGTTGCTTTGAAAGTCTCCCATGATCGTGTCATTGAGCTTGAAATAAAAAACTCGAAACTAAATGAGAAAATTGAGCAGGATGATCACGATAATTTGGTAAAACACTTTTCTAAGTTGGAAGTTGAACATTTTGATTTACAACTAAAATATCAACATCTTAAAGAAAATGTTAAAACCTCAAACATCAAGATATCCTCGGATGTTCCAGAGTTTGATGCAGTTTTTGAAATTAGCAAGCGTGATGAGCAGTTCGAGCTCATTGTAACACGATCAAAAATTGAGAACCCAATTTCTCAATTAAAGGGTGAAAAAACAATGTATTGGTTCCCAAATGCCGCCTCCTTTGGATTCTCAAAACTCTCAAAATTTTCATCTTCAAAACTTGGTTAATGCTTTACAAAGGAAAATGAGAGTTTTCTAGAAGAAAATGAAAAGTTAAACAACATTTCAATGAGTTATTTGAATCAATAAAGGTCACTCGCAACAAAAATAACGAAAAAATAGCTTCATTGCAAAAGGAAATTGAGAATCGAAGAGTCGGGTAAAAGGGAAAATGCCAATGACCAATGGGAGAATGATATATCAAAGGTGCATGCTTCAATAAATATGCTTTGTCTATGAAATATGTTCCTCCTCATCTTAGGAATAACAAACTTGCAATTCAAACATATTTTCATACCTTAAGGATAGTCTAGAATGTCTCCGTGAGATTGTAGAAGAGGATAAGTTAGAGAAACCACTTGATAATGCAATTGGGCATGCATGCTTATATGCCAAACGATCTCAAGAACTTCTAGAATGCTTAATCACAATATGCCCTAAATCCTTAGGGGAGAAAGTTAATGCTTTGATTCCTTGTTCTATGCCTAGTGCCAAGTATGCAATCCATTCGATGCCCAATGTTATGAATGTGAACTTTAGTGTGCCTTCAAGTAGTTCGATCCCACTTTTAGTGTTAAGAAAGTGAACACTTCTAACCACGAAATGCAAAAAGTAGCAAAACCAACTAATGTTCCAATTCCTCTACATGGGTAAAATTGACACCAAAGCGGCGGTCAAAGCCTCAAGGCAACACAAAGAATGATAGGACCTTGCAAGCTAGGAATGTTCGATGGAAGAAAGTAGAAGATCACCTTAGGGAGAATTTGAATAAAACGAATCGTGTTGATTCTAGTGTTAGCTCTAAGCGTCTTTGTAATTAATCACGAATTACGCTACTTTTGGCAAAACATGTAATGATGATTGCGTGATTTACATTACTAATCTTGAATGTGTTGTGAATGATTTGAGCAATGTTGTTAAATGCCACATTAAGATAGTTAATGCAAAAATCAAGCTAAGAAGGCTAGAAAGCAATGGCGAAAGAAGGTTAGAAAACATTGAAACCCACGGGAAGAAAATTTAGTAACATAGGTTATCGGTGGATACCTCACGGCCACAAGTTCAATCTTAATAAGATGTCCCCTAAATCGGCTAAGTCAATGGCCATTAGGAAATGGATGCCAGCAGGTAGAACTATTCCTTTAAGTGAACATACTTTGAATAGGTCTAATTTGCACACTAGTCTTGCATCTATCCCTAATGATTCCATTGATTACCTTCGATGTGGGTGTTCCAATCATCATCACTAACCAAATGGAACCCATTCTTGCATGGGGATCCCAATTATCCGATTATCCATTCTTATGCATGTTCAGCTGCGGATCGTTCAAATCGTTACGTGGTACACGGACTCAGTTTGTTCCAAGCATATGATGGAGATCGCTCATGACTCATGAACTTTGTGAGTAAATTCATCGGAATTGTTAGATTCGGGAGCGACCATTTTGGTGCAATTATGGGTTATGGAGACTATGTTGTGGGTAAAAGTGTAATCTCCAGGGTATATTATGTAGAAGGTCTTGGTCATAATCTGTTCTCTGTTGGTCAATTCTGTGATTCCGATCTAGAAGTGGCTTTTAGAAAACATACCTGCTTCGTTAGAGAACTTGATGGTGTGGAACTGTTAAGAGGTACACGTGGTTCAAACCTATACACCATCTCTATTGAAGATATGATGAAGTCTTCTCCAATTTGCTTGCTATCAAAGGCCTCTAAAACAAAGTCATGGTTATGGCATCGTCGTCTCAATCACTTGAACTTCGGCACCATTAATAATCTGTCTAGAAAGGACCTAGTAAGAGGCTTACCCAGATTGAAATATGAGAAAGATCATCTTTGTTCAGCATGCCAATTGGGTAAAAGCACGAAATATGCCCACAAACCCAAACCCACTAACTCAGTAATGGAAGTTCTTCATACCCTTCATATGGATTTATGCGGACCAATGAGAGTGCAAGCGATAAATGGGAAGAAATATATTCTAGTCGTTGTTGATGACTACTCTCGATTTACTTGGGTAAAGTTTTTGAGGACAAAGGATGAAACTCGGATGTCATCATCAAACTTATCAAGCGACTTCAAGTTCGACTTAACAATATTGTTAGAATTGTTCGAATAGACAATGGCACGAGTTCGTTAACAAAGACTTGAGTCAATTTTATGAAAGTGTTGGAATCGGTCATCAAAGAAGTGTTCCACGAACTCCTCAACGAGCGGTGTAGTTGAAAGGCGAAATCGAACTCTTGTGGAAGCCGCAAGAACAATGTTGATTTACTCAAAGGTTCTAATGTTTCTCTGGGCTGAAGCCATTGCCACTGCTTGCTACACCCAGAATCGTTCCCTTATACACACCTCTCATGAAAAACTCCATACGAACTTGTCCATAAACAAAAACCTGATCTCTCCTACCTTCGTGTATTTGGTGCTTTGTGCTATCCTACGAATGATGGTCAAGATCTAGGTAAATTAAGAGCTAAGGCGGACATTGGAGTTTTTGTAGGTTATGCATCAAACAAGAAGGGTTACCGAATCTACAACAAAAGAACTCGAGATATCATGGAAACTATTCACGTCACGTTCGATGGTGACCGGGCAAATGGCTCGAGACAATCCGATTCGGACCCGCATTTCAACCTTCATCAAGTAGTCCTATCGGTTCTACCCTTGTTTCAAATCCTCACCGACAACTCCTTATGTACCTCCTTGAAGATGATTTGAAGAAATTATTTGATCCAATGTTTGATGAACACTATGAGCCAAGTGCTAATGATCATCAATTCCATCAACAAAGGTGCTTCTATCCTGTCAATGAAGTTAACCCTTGGTTTCAATGTCATTAAGTCAAGAAGCGCTGCTGCGATCACTCTGTCTCATCAACAAATCATCAATCATCAAGTGTACATCATGGAATTGTTTACGGCATCAATGATGGAGATAATCCCTTTGCTACTCCCGAAGATGCCCCTTTGAAAACATATTTGCTCTGAATCATCATCGAACCATCTTCTTCGGAGATATCGACTCTGCTACTTGGTTCCTCAACAACAACCACATGAACACCTTAGAAAATGGACACATGATCATCCATTGGACAACATCATTGGAAACCCTTCTCGTCCAATATCCACTCGGAAACAACTTGCAACCGATGCCTTATGGTGCTTCTTCAACTCCGTACTCTCTAAGGTCGAACCAAAAGATGTTAAAACCGCCATGAATGAAGGCAATGGTTCAATGCCATGCAAGAAGAAATTCATGAGTTTGATCGACTAGATGTATGGGAATTAGTACTGCTCCAGTTGTGCTATGATCATTGCTCTAAAGTGGATCTTCAAAGTAAAACTTGATGAGCATGGTGATGTTTTAAAGAACAAGGCTCGATTGGTTGCAAAAGGATACCGTCAAGAGGAGGTATTGACTTTGAAGAATCATTTGCTCCGTTGCTCGTATCGAGGCAATCGAGAATCTTCTTGGCTAATCTTGCAAGTAAGAACATGGTAGTCTATCGGATGGATGTAAAGGCGGCTTTTCTTAATGGAGATCTTAAAGAAGTCGTATCGTCGACCAACTGAAGGCTTTGTGAATCGAGCATCCTACTCATGTCTATCGCTTGAAGAAGGCTCTTTATGGTTTGAAGCAAGCTCCAAGGGCATGGTATGATACGCTATCAAAGTTTCTTCTATCTCTTGGATTCACAAAGGAGCGATTGATCCGACATTGTTCACCGAAAAGTCGAGCAAACATTTAATTCATGTTCAAATCTATGTTGATGATATTATTTTTGCCTCGTGACCCCAATGAATGTGACCGTTTTCAAATGAAATGGGTTCCAAATTTCAAATGTCAATGATGGGACAAATGTCATTTTCTTGGGATTACAAATTTCACAAAGTCCGGAGGCATTTTATAAATCAATCTAAATATGCAAATGAGATTTTAAAGAAATTTGGATTTGATTCTTGTGACTCTGTTGACACTCCCATGATAGGCGTACTAAAGCGGATGAGGACCACTCGGGGATCATGGTAGACCAAGCGAAATATCGTAGTATGATTGGATCACGATGTACCTCACGACCGATGAACCGAACATTATGTTCATTGTTTGCATGTGTGCTAGATATCGAGCTAAGCCTACCAAAAGCACCTTGAAGCGGTTAAGCGGGTCTTCGGTATCTCAAGGAACCATCAATATGGGACTTTGGTACCCAAGGACACCGGTATGTCACTAACGACCTATCACGGATCTTGATCATGCGGGATGTCAAGATACACGTCGAAAATACGTCGGAGGTGCTCGGTTTTGGGCGATAAGCTTGTGAGTGGTCTTCTAAGAAACAAATGAGTACTTGATATCCTCTACGAGGTGAATACATAGCCATGTCATCTTGTTGTGCTCAAATCCTATGGATGAGATCCCATTATCGACTATGGCTTTGAATTCAACAAAATCCTCTGTCTTGTGATAATAAAAGTGCTATTGCTCTCTCATGCAACAACGTTCAACACTCAAGAGCAAAGCACATCGACATTCGACATCATTTCATCGGGGAGCAAGTAGAAAGCGGTGTGGTGGAACTTTATTTTGTGAGCGAATACCGGTTAGCGAACATCTTCACCAAAGCTCTTCCTAGAGAACGTTTTGAGTTTATCCTTCCACGACTTGGTCTAAAGAGTCTACAACCGGAAACACTCAAACGTCTTCAAGAGGCAGATGAGGAGTAAAGGTCTTTCTTCATCCATCTCTTGTAAATATTTATTCGAAAAGTAAAATACAAAATTTCAAAATCTACAAAAAGTAAATAGAAAAATATAAAACTTTCAAAAATCCATAAAAATTAGAAAATTTTGAAAAATCCCAAAAATATTGTATGTTTGTCATGTTTTTTTCTCTCTTGTTCGATATCATCTACGGATTTTGTGTTGTCATTCAAAGAATGACACGGGTCTTTAGATGTTGTTCGAATGTTATAAAAAATTGAGAGAAAGTGAAACAATGGTTTATTGTCATTTCGATAACCCGCTTTTCAAAGAAAGAACGAGCCATGCTTTATCTTAAAAAACCTCATGCTCGATTCTAAAACAAATGTTTGTCACCAATTGTTTCCTTTCAAATATTTTTCCTTCTATCAATTCTTTTGGAAAATATTTGCCATCTAATGAAAACAAAATTGTTTTGAAAATACTTCGGACTCTATTTTTGAAAATCATCGGACTTATCATCGGTCAAAATCTCTATCCATCAATCAACAACTTATGTCATTGATTGAGGGAGAATAATTTTCAATTATTAAATCAAAGGTTATTTGTCATGTTTTACAATTGGTACAGACCTTGGTTTGTTATGTTTTCAAAAGATATTCATGCATGTTTAATCAATGGAGTTTAAAGTCTCAAAATCGATCCTTATCGGTTAAAATGTTTTCATAAGCAAGTCACAATTCTCCTCAAAAGCTTTCAAAATCAATTTAAATCTATAGAGATCACAAATCTCAAATGATTTGAAAATTGTGATCGGGGAGAATTTGTGATTTAAATTGGATTTAAGCGATAATTCGATAAATGGTTTCATAAGTGTTTAGCAAGCTTTCCTCCCGCATGTGCCAAACGATTTCAAATTTTCCATGCACATGTTGAGGGGCATCATCTTTTTAAACCACAAAGAATTGAAACGTGATTGATTTGTCTCTAAGTGCGGGTTCCTTCTAATATGTGCAAAACTCTTTCAAACCTCGAGGCACATATTGAGGGGAGCAAACTTATGAAAACCTCATCCTTCCCCAATATGCTTTATCTACTTGATTTGATCGGGAAGTGATGTTGATATCTTTTAGAAAATGGTAATCAAAGATTAATTCTTCCTCTTTTCAAAGTCCTCCTCCATGTGCCAAACGATTTCAAATACGATGCACATGTTGAGGGAGCTCTTTTTCTAAAATATCAAAACAATTAAGATACAAAATGCTTTGATAATATATCACAAGTATCTTGATTGATTTTCAAATGGTTTTCAATTGGTTTCAATGGCGGATGAACAATACCAAATAGACCGACCAAATTTACTTTATGTATGGTGATATAAGGATGGTTAGGTTAGGTATTAGTTCCCATGATCCGCCGAACCGGAGGGATCTACCGAGGACAATCCACTAGATAGTGTAAAGTCCTTAGGTATGATGAAAAAGGAGAAAAATGAGAAATGGGAAGAGTGCGGATGAGACAGAGCTAATCTTGGAATAAACCCAACAAGGTTCTAGTTATGAAGTCTCGGTAAGCTTGAAGGGGTTGAAGAATGAAAAAGAATTGGAATGTGAAAGGGTGAAAAGAAATAGCCCTCAATAATTCAACCTTAGGGCGAAACCGGGTTCAATACATATACTCTTGGTGGTTACCAAGGTAACACCGGTATTGAAGACAAGGCGTCATGGACCCGGTGGCGCTTGCACTAAACTTCCCAAGCTACTCAAGTTCCTCTTAAAGGGCTTGTTTCATTCTCACGGGAACCTACATAATCTATCGACTTTCTCTTAGAGATTGTTGATATTGAAGAAGGAGACCCTCTCCTAGTCTCCGACATAGGAAATCAAATGTGCACTAATTGAGTCTAGAGCCACGAGATCATCAATAAATCTCATTAGGACACTTAATTAATGAAGACTCACGGTTTCACACAATGTGGAATGTGAGAATATATTTTGAGAAGTCCTACGCATTATCCTTGTGGTATTGCCAAGACTTGTTGTGTCATCTGGACTTCATCAATGGGCGTTTCATTATTGAATCGTTCCTTGTCGAGAAAATGGATTGACGGATATCTTTGAAAAACCGGTCGGTGTGCTCAAAATTCTTTTCTTCAGCACGTCGACTGTGTATTATGTTTTCAAAATCAAAAAGGATATTTATGATTGATAATTGATTTTCCATAAAACCTTCGTTGTATTGCAAAACCTTTATATTAAATACACGATTGTTTTCAAATCACTTTCATCAATCAGTGAATCTCAATTCGTTGGTTCACTCACTCCGTGTTGTCTTCTTTGAGGCGTTCGGTTTGAGAACGGCTAGAGCATTGCGAAACCACATCAAGAAATTCTTGAATTATACGATCACGAGCAATACTTGTCTTGATCAACGAGGAACCGTGGGCGTGTACCTCAATTCAACAAAAGTGATCAAAGACACTACGTGCGCTTTATTGCTAAGCTGTTTTATGCGGGGACACCCGACATTTGCGGTGATCGAATGGAGAGGTCAATCCATAGCCGCATGCTCACACAACACATTCAATTCCTAAAGACATCATGATAAGTGCATCAACGACTCGATATTATCACTCCATGCTTACGCTACTGTTGCGCCAATATCATGAATCAACCAAAGCTTCCGCTACTCTGATGAAAAGATATCATGATCCAGAATGTGAGCATGTCGGTCCAAATGTCACAATATCATATGATGGGAATATAACAATAAAGGATGAGTCGGAGATTTAATGTGGCTGATGATCTCAAAGCTGGCTCAAAACTCATTATCACGTGGATCAGTTAAAGACCTCCACTTGGATTATCCAAACATGCAAAAATGAAGAATCAAAGACTACGAGCTTCAGAGCAATGAACTTTAACAAGAATCCAAGAACAATCTCAATGTAATATCTGTTTGTATTCAATGTAATTTGAGGTGACCTCCCTTAGGGGGAGATTGTTAGGATTTAGTAAATCCAGTTATTAAAGTGTCGGTCACCTCAAGTATATGTAATCGTTAGAATGCTCGTAGTCGTAGTTATTTAATGTTAAGTAGTATTTAGTTAAGTAACACCGTGGAGGACGGACGGGTCTTTACCCACTGTATGCTTGATCCACAGCCCGTAGGTGGCGATTTGTGTAAGACTATAAATACCCTCTACCTCCCAAGGTAGAGGGTTGGAGCTCATAATAATACTTTCATTTTCTCTCACTAAGTTCCCAAACCTCTAACTATTTCTCTCTAAAACCTTCAAGTGTCGCCTCTTATTGATCATGGTTTGATGTGTTTATGAAATCGCCTCTTATTGATCATGGTTTGATGTGTTTATGAAATCCAATATATTACTATATCCCAACAATCCTCCCCTAACTTGAATTCTACTTGCTTGATTTCAAGTTCCTTTTATATTTATCTTTAATGTCTTTATCTTCAGGAAAGATTGAGTCTTTATCTTCAAAGTTTTGTCTTTGTATTCCACATGCTTGTATTATCATCATCAAAGTAGTCTTTATATGTAATCACATGCAAAGAACAATCAACAAGCTCCATCTTTTGACAGAACTCGGCAACATATGGCAATTTTGTACATTAATTCATTAAGTTTCAGTCTATTCTCATCACTTCCAAGTGTGTAAACTCCTGTGAGAGGTGAATCATTGAAATTTTAATGGATTTTGATGTCTCTTTACCAAAGCCATTAACTCTAGAGTAGCCAAATGTTTAGGTGTGTAAGACCATGGTACATTGATAACCATATGATTTTTAGAAAATCATCAGCTATCATCAGATTTGATTTGTCTTTACCAAAAGCTGTACCATTTTGGACTAGTTAGTTCTTGCAATCATCTTGAACTAATTACCATATAAATGGTTTTCCAGACCTTTACCACAAGCCATTTTCTTGTGGGCTAGCCAACTCTTTACATTTCTTGATATGGTGAGTTGATTACCATACAACTTATTAGCAAGTTGTTAACTATATAACTGATTGAGATATCTTTACCGAGCCGTTTGCTCATGGATTAGCCAATCCTTTGTTAAACATGGTGGATTGATAACCTTTGTTATAACCATCTCAAAAACCATTTGTTGCTTTTTTCCTCTGTTTCAAAATATTCTTTACTTAATAAAGTTTTCTTTCAAAATCATTAGCGGTTTTGTGTTGCAAGCGATACTTTGGTTAAAGTCTTGTTTGTCTATGATACTGAATAAAGTACTTACTTTTCAAAAATTTATACAATTAAACATCATACCGGTATTTATGCTTCATCCTCGACCATAGTCCATTTGATATACAATTCAATAACCATTAGAAATTGTTTCATTCTCTTCGTCGACTTCCATTCCATGATCCAAAGATCCTTCTCATAAGATCTCTTGTCAAAGGATATCTTCTTTCAGCTAACATATGGATCATAGTTCCATGTTCCAATTCCAAAGCATGTACTCCTGATTCTTCAAAGAATCTCCAGCTTGTAATTTCCCAATTTTCTTGATTTTGCCAGAGTTCATCAGTGCTTGTTTCCTCAGCTTCAAAGATAGTTGTAGAATCTCCTAGTAATACTAAGCCAACTCCAATTGATGGAATATGTTCAAAGTATTCTTGCACTAACTGATATAGTTGAAACATATATGCTCTATCTATTATGTGCAGTATATCCCATAGCAACTGTATATGATCTTAACTCAATCTTCTGTGATGGCTGTTCAGCTTTAGTTGTTCTTTTTCTTTTCAAGCTTCTTTTACTAACATCATCCTTTTCAATATCATCCTTGAAAGAAATAATACTTTCAACTTGCTTCTGATAAGCTTTTGTAACATTTTCATACAAATCTTTCATCTCGATATAATTCAGCTTCTGTAATCCAGTATACCCTTGACCCTTTAGATAAGCCATCATGGCATTTCTTTCTTTAGCCTTACTCAGTGGTCTTCTAGATATAACAGCTTCAGGTTCCTTTACTGGTACAACAACTTCAACATCAAATTTAGCTTGTAATTCCCTAGCAGCTGCTTCATTCTTAGGTACCTGAATTGCTCTAATTTATGCCAAAGTAAGCTTTTTCTTCTTCTTTGTTTCCACCAGTTTGCCTTTGCCTTTGTCTTTAGGATCTAACACTGGTTGAGAAACTTGTGGTTGTTCTTCAGCAACTCCTGGAATACTAACACCTCTTGGTCTTGATAGATTTTGCAATATTTGTGCAAATGTCTCATCATCACTTGCAGTATGCTCTACCATAGGTGTAGCTTCCTCTTTTTTTATAATTGTTGAAGGACTAGCTTCTTCTTCATGATGACAGTTGAAGGACCAGCTTCTTCTTCAAAATCTAATACCCTTGGTGTAATTAGCTCTTGCCTATATGTTCCTTGAAAAGCAGGAGTACCTTGATCAGCAGCACCTTGATCATCAGTACTTTATACACCAGTACTTTGAACTCCAGTTCCTTTAGGCTCAGTACTTTCAATATTTACTTGTACTTCAGTACTTTGAGGTTCATCTTCCTTATCAACATGAAACTCAGCATCTTCTTCCAAATTATCTTGCTCCAGATTCCTCCCCAATTGGATAGAAGATAGCTGTTAAACCTTTTTGCCCTTTGAAGACTTCTTAAATTTCCTAACTGGCCTTCCTTGCTTCCTTTGAGACTTGACCCACAATATGTGATGTTGAACCAATGGCCAGACAAACTTCTTTAATCTTCTAAATTTAATTTGCAACATTTTGATTTGTGCAATCTGAGCTTCAAAGTCTTTCTTTAATCTTACTAGCTCCCTTGTCAAAGCATAGTTATCCAGAACTTGTCCCTCTAAAGCCACATCTCCCTCATCTCCTCTAGATGTTTGAATCCCATCTGTTGAAGTGTAATCATTGGGAGAGGATGGTGGGTTTACCTCTAGTTCTGAATGTCCATGAGTAGAGTGTGGTGAAGATGTAGAAGGTGAAGTTGCAGTACCTACTTGTGCAGCAGTACCTTGTGAAGAAACAGTACGTTGAGAAGCAGTACCTTGAGTTGATGCAGTACCTTCTCTTTCTTCACTTGTAGCAGCCTCATCTCTAATTGCTTGCACAATTTCCATCATTGAAGTAGTCAAGGGAGTGTTCCTTCCAGAAAACAAATCACTCTTCCTAGCCATGAAGGTGAAAATCTTAGCAGGTTGTACCACAACAGGTAATAGGCTAGAAGGTTTGGGTACATCATGAAATTGTTTATTCAAGAAAACTTGAATAAATCTTGGATACATCAACCAGCGTGATCCATGAGAGATGTGAGATAGCATACCATCTAAAATTAGCCTTGAAAAATTGAAAATACGATTTGTAGCCAATCCCACCAAAGCAGATGCTATATTGGATCCAAATTGCTCCCATGAAGTACTCTTAGAACTGATACAATGAAGTAGAACATGAACCAAGTACTTCCAATGTGGACTAAACAAGGGTTTCTTGAATGTTGTTTCTGTCAAAGACCCTTCATACCCAATATCTCTTAAAGTATCCTAAAGAAGCTGTTTATCAAAACGGATAACTCCTTCTTCATCATCAAATAATAGATCTTCTCGAATTATGGCTTCACTAACTTTGATAATCCTTCCAAAGAAGCTTAGCTTATATAGGACTCATCATTTTCCATGTGAGTTCTAGCGATGCATAAAAGCTGTTGAATCCACTCGATAATATCTGGTTCTACCAAAAGCGCATAGCGATTGGAGATCGGTGAGAAAATCAATAATGTCATGGAAAGCGACATTAGCTTGAGTTTTATCCAAATTAGCCACCATATTGTTTTTAGAAATAGTATTTCTATTCGCCATTGATTGTTTGTTTACAAAGAAAGTGGTTTGATGAATAGTAATGGTGAGAGAGAGAGAAATATGGAAAAGATTTGTAAGTATAAAGATGAGAGTGAAAATCGGAGGGTAGTTATTTATAGGTGAGATTTAAAAAATCATAGCCCATAATAACAAATTTACCGTTAGTTGAATTTTACCCTCTTTTTACCGTTGGAGCGATGCGTTGATAAGACAAGCGATTGCTTTCCACGTCGCGATGCTTTCAAAGCAAGATACTTTCGGTGCTGATACTTTCATATAACCAAAAGCATTACTTTTCGGTCTTATCTTCACAATGGCAAAACTTAAAATAGGCATTGGATTACCTCCCCTCAAGCAATGCATAGGACTATCTGACTAACTAATCGGTCCTCCCTTAAATGTAGCTTAGTAATTGATCATGCTAATACTCACCACCAAATGATTGAATCTGAAACATCAAATCCTTTTGTGTAAATCGGCTACATTATCATCTCATGTGAACCTTGACAACATTAATGAGCCTATGCTCATAACAATCTCGATAAAATGATGCCTAATCCGAATGTGCTTGGTCTTGGGTGATAAAATAGATTCTTCACAATGCAAATTGTACTCTCATTATCAATATTGATAGGAGTATTCTTGAAGTTGAACCCATAATCCAAGAGTTGATTACGCATCCACAAGACTTGTCCACAACTGACTACAATGACAACATATTCTCGCTCATGGATGATGTTCTGCAATATTTTGCTTCTTACATTGCCATGAGACTAATCTTCTTCCAAGATATTGGCATCCTCCAAAGGTTGATCTTCTATCATAGTTATCACTGCATAATCACTATCTGAAAAAGCCTCCAAGTGAAAAGGTGAATCCTTTGGATACCACAACCCCAACTTAGGTTGTTGTTTCAAATAACTAAAATTAAGCTTTCTTTGCATTCATATGGGAGACCTTAGGTGAAACTTGATATCTTGCACATAAAAAAAGCGACAAACATGATATCGGGCCTAGATGCGGTTAAGTACATAAGACAGCCCAATCATTGATCATGCAAACTTGACTTCAACAGGTTGACCATCTTCATCCTTGCCCAATGAGTTGATAGACTTGATAGGTGTAGTGACCGCTTCATAGCATCAAATTTAAACTTTTAAGAATGTCGAGACATACTTATCTTGACTTATGAAAATTCCTCCTTTGGTATTTAACTTGAAGCCCCAAAAGAATGTTAATTCACCCATAGAACTCATTTGGAATTCATGTTGCATCACCTGCTCAAACTCCTTCACCATGGACTGTTTTGTAGCTCCAAAGATGATATCATCTACATAAACTTGAACCAGCATGATATCCTTCTTATCTCTCTTGATAAACAAAGTCTTTTCAATTGCTCCCCTCCTATAACCATGTTGCAATAAGAAAGTAGAAAGCTTTTCATACCAAGCTCTAGGTGCTTGATGAAGACCATAAAGAGCTTTAACAACTTTGTATACTTTGTTTGGATGTGTAGGATCTTCAAAACCAGGAGGCTGTTTGACATAGACCTCCTCTGTTATCTTGCCATAAAGAAAGGCACTCTTGACATCCATTTGATAAACACAAATCCCATATATGATGCAAAAGCAAGGAATATTCGAATGGCTTCAATCCTTGCTACTGAGAGCAAACACTTCATCATAATCTACTCCTTCTTGTCTCAGTAGCCTTGTGCTACTAACTTGCTTTGTTCTTGATGACATTCCTCTTTCATCTCTCTTACTCCAACACCCATCTTGTACCAATGACTTTTTTCCATCGGGAGATCACATAATACCCAAACTTCTTGAAGTTTGAATTGAAGAAGTTCTTCTTGCATAGCTTCAACCCAACTTTCTTTAGATAATGCTTGAGCTATATTCTTGGGTTCTTCTTGAGAGATAAAACAAGTAAACAAGCATGTTTGGTGATCCTTATGATTCAAAGATGTTTTGTTTATACACAAAGCTAAGTAAAGCATTGTGTGGCGTGAAAATCCTTTAGCTTTTGTTCTAGTTAGCACTCACAGTGGAAGGTCCAATGATTTGACCGTTGGGATGATTCTTATGAACTCTTAAGATAGAGTCTCGTGGAACTTCAACATTATCACCCAAATTAGTGAAATCGGCATCTTCACGGAATCGAGAAAATACCTTCATCTTCAAACTCATCATCGATATCTTCTAAGCCAAGCATGTTAGGATCATCCATATCATCCAAAGTACTATCAACAGGTGCATCAGTACTTTGATCTAAAGTACTGTCATATAAAGTACTGTGAGGGTGTTCGGTAGACTTACCCTTTTTCTTTGCTTCGTCATAAGCTCTTCTTTGATCATCATCATAAGATTGTGCAATTGTTTCTTGAAAAAATATCCTAGCAAGCTCATCTTGGAGAGCTTGATCTTCAGCAGACATAATGGACTTTGGTTCATCAGTACTTTTCTCATTCTCAACAGTTATAGGTTCTTCATCAGGAACAACATCAGGTCTAATATTGACTCCATGAAAATGTCTGTAATTCATCTTCCTTGTGATCTACTTGATTTTCTTCTCTAATGTGTACATAATTCATAGAAAGAGTCAAAACCTCAAGATCAAACATCCAATCAGGACCTTTACCCTTCTGATTTTCTTGATCTTCTAAAAATTCAACATGAAGACAATCTCAAACCTTTTTGGTGACCCTGTTATACACTCTAAATCCTTTGCTATTGGTGCAGTACCCCAATAAGTATCCTTCTTATGACTTGCCATCAAATTTTCCCAAATTATCAATTGTGTTGAGAATAGTTAGAGGGCATCCAAAAGGTTTCATAAAACGAATTGTGGAAAACTAGAAGGGGGGTTGAATAGTTTTACCAATTTAAAACTTCCTTTTAAATATTTAGATCGACTTATGTCAATCTATTTGGTTGTTTATGTTGGACGTTGATAGATAGATATATAAACGTGTAATGAAAGATAAAGAGTAAGAAGCACATCACCACGACACAAGTATTTATAGTGGTTCGGCTACAAGGACACCTTCCTTGCCCTACTCCACTCCACAGAGTCACCTACTCGAGAGTTCAGTAAACACTACACCAACTCCTTATGGCGGAGAAGCCTTCACAACGCCGCTTAACCTTTTTCCAGTACAAAGCTAAATCACGAGTTCCTTCACACCAAGGCGAACCACACCTAACACAACGTCGCCTACCCTTTATACTGTTGCTAGGCTAACCACCAAGTTCTTTCACATCAAGGAGAACTAATCCTATCACAACGTCGCCTACCCTTTATTAGGTACTAGGCTAAGCACCTAGCTCCATTACTATGGAGGAACTACTACCCTTCACAACACAACACCTAATATCAAGGAGATCCACCTTGTTACAATACCATCAAGGATATCACCATCCTTGAAATAAACAAATACTTATATGTATAATGATGCACCTCATCAATTATACGACCTGAGCATTCTTCCCAATGCGACTTGATTTGATTCTTGACATCCTTCGCTAATGCCTTAGACATAACACTTGGCACCCTTCACTAATGCCTTCTTCTTGACACCTTTAGCATTCTTCACTAATGCTTTCATCTTGACACTTCGGCATTCTTCACTAATGCCTTCAACCCAACATCTATGGAGAAAGTAAGAACTATCAACAAGAGAACCTTAGTTATCTTGATGATGACTAATGGCAACTCATGAACTTGAGCTTGCTCGTCTTCAAGAGGTGGTGATCTTGCCTTTAAGAGGAACCTAGAAGATCACACAAAACAAAGACAAACTACATAGATCACTTGGATCCGAGGTTAGAGGTTATAATACTTGGGAAGTATGTATGTAAAGTGGTGAGTAGAAAGGAAGAAATGGCTCTCTATTTATGAGGAAATTCTCTCTTGTTCCCCGGATCCCGGATCCCTCCCTGAGGATCCGCTAGCACAAAGCAGGGATCCATGGAACGCTCCTCTTTGCCCATGGGTATTTTTGGTTATGGGTCATGGGTCATGGGTTGATCCATGGGTCTTTAGCTAGATACAATGTATCTCTTGAGTGCTCACCAAGGTTCAATGTATCTAGACATTCTCTTGAGTGCTCACCAAGGGTTCAATATATCTAGACATTGGGTATGGGTCAATACCATGGGTTATGGATATTATCCATATATGATATAAGCATGATGTCATGCAATGGGTTATGGGTCAAGCTCCATGGGTCATGGGCTTTGGGTTGTACTCCAACTACATTCAATGTATTTGCCCAATGGGTTATGATACTTAAGTTTCTACCCATTTATATTACCCAATATACTACATACTAGTTATGTGTATATTTTACCCAAATATGTAAACACTAGTTGTTGTACATATGTAATATTAAATCATAAAATCACTTATACTTGTTTTAGTGTTTTATGTGAAAATGTGAATATGTTAGAAACTATTAGTTCAAACCATTTCGTATTTTATTTGTTTCGTTAAAATGATTTTACGTTTGTTATCGACAAAACATTAGAAGATCGTAAAATATAAATAAGCGTTTTACTGACTTATTTGTATTAACAATCTCCCACTTTTGTTGATGACAAAACATAAAATTATTTTAAAGAAAAGCTAAAATTGTAAAAGTTTGAATTTGTAGTGTTTACTTTCTTCTCCCCTTTTTGTCGAAACAAAAGAGCCTTGAATAAAGCAACACATTATTTTTAAGAAAAACATGTGAAAGAAATAAAAAGAGGTAGAGAGCAAGTAACAGGAAAGGATCTCGTCTTTACTTCCCCTTGACGAGTCCATCCCTAGGTAAGAGCGTCAAGAAAGTAATACTAATCTAGTATGTTTGCAACTAAGTTTGCAAAAGATTTCGTCTAAGTGACGAATGTGCTCCCCCTTGATGATTGCAATTTTGCAAAGGGATGTCGATAAATGTAATCCAAATATTGCAAGTAATTTGCAATGTATTGTTTTGACACAAAGCTCCCCCTAGCTTTAGGGTGTCAAAGACTTCAAGTGTAGATTGAATAACTACAAAACAAATGTTAGAAAACAAGTATAATGCACAATTTCTGCATATGTGATCCAAGTTAGTAGAAAAATAGTTTCATCTCACGGATCCCACGGTTCCCTCCTAGTAGGGATCCGTCTAGGCAATTTTGAGGATCCATTATAGGCGATGATTAAATTCAGAATGGTGATGTAACAAGTAATGTTAACATCAAAATGAGATATGTATTCAACCAACAAACATATACTCAATGCAATATGGCAAGTAAACTATCATTCAATAAAACATAAGAGATGATCAACAAATCTCTAAAAACTAAGAGAATGATTTAACGATATTCTACTAATACTAATAAGTGACCAAAGCTTAAGAAGCAACAATGTGCTTGAGTCTAGGGATGAGTAGACTTGTTGATTTGGTCCAATCTTTCAAGAAGATGATTAAACATGAAATGCAACTCATTTTGTACTTCTTGAACAAGTCCTTGGGTGATTAGACAATTAGAGCAATTATTTTCTTGATTAGGAACAGGATGTTTTGAGAAGGTTCTACAAATGATGGTGGAGGTACATTGAGTAATTTAGGATGAGGTTCTACTAGGAATGAGAGTGGTGGTAATGGAAATTCCTCCATATGATCAACTCCTTGGTGGTTCCTTGTTTCCAACGATAGACTAGTTGGTGATGTAGGTGGTTCCTATTTTAACGAGAAGGTTGGTGAATGGGGAGTTCTCGGTGGTGAATGCTCTAATGAATAGAGAGAGGCTCGGTAAAGGAGTGTAGTCCATGCTCTAGGAATGAAGGTTTAGACGTTTTGCTAGAACTAGGTACGTTTGGTTTAGAGCTCGATGATCCCTTTTCTAACCTAAGAGGTTTAATGCTAATTATTGCGGTTCTCTTGGCAATTGTTGATTGGGTTTGTTGAGGTGAGATTATAGCACTATTATCTCTTATGGATGATGATTCGGTGGATGGGAAGTCCCCATTTGTGGGTTTAACCGGAGATGATTCGGTTGAGGAAATTTTGTGTACAACACGAGCAAGTTTCTTGGGTGGTTCTTGGTTGGATGAGTTAGCACTAGGAGCTTTCCTCATGATGAAATGACTAAGGAAAAGGTTTCTAAATGCGAAATTATGTTGTGTTTGATGACTAAGGGATTCTAGCAAGATGACTTATAAAGGGAAGGATTTAGCAAGTGCATTCAAGACTCAAGTCTCTAATATCCTTTGGAATGTGATGATTAGCATGCACAAGAGTCAACTTCGAGATTTAATTAGGATGAGGTGGGTGTTCAAGTTAGCAAGATGAGCTTGAAATGATTGTTCGAGCAAGAGTTGACATAAATCATCACCCGGATCCTCGGTTCCCTGAATGGGGGATCCGTCTCAGGCTAATCCTAGGGATCCGCTCTCGTGACTAGGAAAGGATAGAAGTGATGTTTGAAAGGTCTAAAGCCTATACCTTTTGAATGTTTCGAGTTCTCCTAAGTGTCTTTAAATGTAAGGGTACCTAAATGTTCAAGGGCGATGAGTGATGTAGCTAATGATTGCCTTATATGAAAGAAATTAGAACTTTCGTGAGTACCAATGAATGAACAAAGATGACACTAAAATCTTGAGAGTGTCAAATGGAGCTAGATGATCCTAGTGATCAAATAGTGACTTAGGATAATGTCTTGGAGAAGATCCTAAAGGTTTTAAGGTGGAAGAACTAGAATTTGATCCATTTCTACCAATTTTGAGGTAAGGATGATTATGATCAATTTTGCCATAATCGAAAGATTTCTAGGTCTAGATGTGAGGGATCATGTGAGAAATAATGAGTGATCTAGAGAGCGGAAGAGTAATGAGTTTAGGTGAAACGATAGATCAAAAAGCACTTTGAGTGTGATCCTTAATGAGCTATGAGTGAGTGTGAAGCTTACTAAGCTTGAGAAGGACTTAAGAGATCCTAAGGTATTAAGTTCAGCTAGTGTGAAGTAGTCTAGGAACATGGTTTGAGGTGTAAAGGATTGAAATTCCACTTCTATTCGCCTCGGATCCCACGGATCCTTGACTTGAGGATCCGGATAGTTACAAACTAGGGATCCGCATCCAGGACAATTTTACTTAACGATGGCGTTTGTTCTAAGTATCGAACTTAGAAGCTAATGATCTCTACATGTAAATATACATGTATACAAGTAAAACATACTAAGAGCATGTAGAAATAGCACATAAGCAATTAAATGAGATCTAGCTCACAAGTAACACATAAGTTTATCATACTTAACAACCGTTATTCAAGAAGCTTAAAATAGATTTACGATCTAGATTAGTAAATCGTTTGTATTAACAATGGCGTGCGAGTAGATGATGGTGTTCAAGACAATAGGGTTGTTTTGTGCCAACGAAGCAATGAACTATGTATAGTCATTACGGATGGTGATTAGCATACAATGAACTTCGTCCATGAAGTCATGTAGCTCTTCTCGATCAAAGCAAGATAATCGCTTGATGAGGCAAGTGGTTGTGATTAACTAAAGAAAATTTTATTTTACAACTTGTTTGATTAGTAATCCTAAGACAATGCAAAGTATTTCCATTGTAAACTTACTTTAGGAAAACATAGGAGTATAAATTTCCCAGTGAGAGAATGAATATGAGATCATTACTAGCGGTGCTCAATTACGGCTAAACACGACCATTTTATAGGTGATTCCACATACCCAAATTCTATCAAGGAATCAATTCAACCGTTACGTCAAATTGAGTTTCTAGTGCAATAAGTTCTCCGGTATTCATTCTCGAGTTAGGAAAATTTATATTCCTACAATGGCCTATCAAGAGTAACAATGATGATACTTTGCTTCGTTTAATATTATACTTGAGATAACTAAGGTGTGAAGGCGTCATGTTAAAATAAGTTTAAAAGTTGTCCATATGGTAAATAACAAAAATGGTTGGATGAGCTAGTTCAACATATGTTGTTGGAAAGCTTTGAGTTTGGACTTTGGATATGAACAATTATATTTGCGTTGCAAAATAATTTACTTGAGTATATCGGATAAAATAATCAAGTTGTCAATCCTACTATGAAGCTTGGAGAGCGATCATGAAAAGGAAAATGGGAGAGTACATCATCAACACAAGTGTAGTTTATGATCCGATGTACATTCTTGTTATTTTTAGAAAATGATACAAGAACAAAGGAAATCATATAAGCACATACGACAAACTCAATCAAAAAATCCATTTAGTGTGTTATATGTTTTAAACATTTTTCAACCTATATGACTTATCTAAATATCTAAACTAACATTTTCGACACAACTAGATGTTATCCCAAACACTCCTTCAAATAGCACATTGACTAGTAGAATATTACTAAATAGACAAATAAGAGAATGAATAGCAAGGTAAGGAAACCACATATGCTATTCAATCAAACAAGCACAAAAGCTATTTGAGATAAGCAAATAATCAAGTAATGCAAAGAAGACAATTTATCATTTAGCATAGCATACGAAAGTTGTTTTCATCGCTTTGTGTTAAATATAAACATGTATACCAAGCTTGATTAGTTTCTTTTATAGATATAAATATGATCAAAACCTTAATTTCAATAGAGGACATATTGTTATTCAAAATCGAAAACATCCGTCTCCAATTAGATCAAACGTTTGTGCAAAAGTTATGACCGAAAAATGACTTTCTATTATAAATCAATGATTCTGTAAATTATTGTTTTGAATCAGTTTATGAAATCATTTTTAAATAAAAGTAGACTCAAATACCTTTAAAACAATAGGTGGCGCGACTTCTAACGACTTACGGTTAAAAAGTTATGAATTTTGAAATTGAACAAAACATGTCTTCATTATTGCATCCCACGGATCCCTTGCTTGAGGATCCGTCCAAGTAACTCGAGGGATCCGCGGATCGACACGAATTACAAAATGTACGTTTTGACCCGACGAAAAGGTTTAGTCTTTGTAGACTTTTAGTGAAGTTATATTATCCATTTTACCTTTATTCAAGCTTGATTAACAAGATATCTAACAACAAAACTTCAAAGAAAAAAAATCACTAAAACACTTTTCATATTATGCTTATTATAAGATAGAAGCATATATCACCATTTTTTCCACAAGCAATTTAGCACGTTTTTGAAAAAAAAATGTAACTAAGAAAACATACCTTTGCTATATCCCCTTTTTATGGTTTTAGAAACCATAGAATCGAAATACTTTATGATCTTCTAAGATACCCAAATCCTTTGCTATATTCCCTTTTTATGGTTTTAGAAACCATAGACGCGAAATACTTCATGATCTTCTAAGATACCCAAATCCTAGTATGAAGACTTCTCAAAAGAAAATGTTAGAATGATCTATCACTATCCAACATATGATGATTTCTAAAAACATGACTTTTGTTTTAAGAAATTCCCTTCTTTGTAGTTTTCAAACATACACGGATCGTATCAAGTTTTCAAAGTACAATATACAAAAAAACTTGGTAACGAAGCTCGATGCCAATTGTGGAAAACTAGAAGGGGGTTGAATAGTTTTACCAATTTAAAACTTCCTTTTAAATATTTAGATCGACTTATGTCAATCTATTTGGTTGTTTATGTTGACGTTGATAGATAGATATATAAACGTGTAATGAAAGATAAAGAGTAAGAAGCACATCACCACGACACAAGTATTTATAATGGTTCGGCTACAAGGACACCTTCCTTGCCCTACTCCACTCCCGAGTCACCTACTCGGGGTTCGTAAACACTACACCAACTCCTTATGGCGTAGAAGCCTTCACAACGTCGCAACCTTTTTCGGTACAAAGCTAAATACCGGGTTCCTTCCACACCAAGGCGAACCACACCTAACACAACGTCGCCTACCCTTTATACGGTGCTAGGCTAACCACCGAGTTCTTTCACACCAAGGAGAACTAATCCTATCACAACGTCGCCTACCCTTTATTAGGTACTAGGCTAAGCACCTAGTTCCATTACTATGGAGGAACTACTACCCTTCACAACACAACACCTAATATCAAGGAGATCCACTCCTTGTTACAATACCATCAAGGATATCACCATCCTTGGAAATAAATAAATACTTATATGTATAATGATGCACCTCATCAATTATACGACCTAGGCATTCTTCCCAAATGCGACTTGATTTGATTCTTCGGCATCCTTCACTAATGCCTTAGACATAACGCTTGGCACCCTTCACTAATGCCTTCATCTTGACACTTTTGGCATTCTTCACTAATGCCTTCAACCCAACATCTATGGAGAAAGTAAGAACTATCAACAAGAGAACCTTAGTTATCTTGATGATGACGAAGCATGGCGACTCATGAACTTAAGCTTGCTCGTCTTGAAGGTGGTGATCTTGCCTTTAAGAGGAACCTATAAGATCACACAAAACAAAAGACAAACTACATAGATCACTTGGATATGAGGTTAGAGGTTATAATACTTGGGGAAGTATGTATGTAAAGTGGTGAGTAGAAAGGAAGAAATGGCTCTCTTTTATAGAGGAAATTCTCTCTGTTCCCGGATCCCGCGGATCCTTCCCACAAGGAATCCGGCTAGCACAAAGCCAGGGATCCGTGGAACGCTCCTCTTTGCCCATGTGTATTTTTGGTTATGGGTCATGGGTCATGGGTTGATCCATGGGTCTTTAGCTAGATACAATGTATCTCTTGGGTGCTCACCAAGGGTTCAATGTATCTAGACATTCTCTTGAGTGCTCACCAAGGGTTCAATGTATCTAGACATTGGGTATGGGTCAATACCATGGGTTATGGATATTATCCATATATGATATAAGCATGATGTCATGCAATGGGTTATGGGTCATGGGCTTTGGGTTGTACCCAACTACATTCAATGTATTTGCCCAATGGGTTATGATACTTAAGTTTCTACCCATTTATATTACCCAATATACTACATACTAGTTATGTGTATATTTTACCCAAATATGTAAACACTAGTTGTTGTACGTATGTAATATTAAATCATAAAATCACTTATACTTGTTTTATTGTTTTATGTGAAAATGTGAATATGTTAGAAACTATTAGTTCAAACCATTTACGTATTTTATTTGTTTCGTTAAAATGATTTTACGTTTGTTATCGACAAAACATTAGAAGATCGTAAAATATAAATAAACGTTTTCGACTTATTTGTATTAACACGAATGTTGGGTTTGTTTCCATCAAGACTCATAAGGTGTCTTCATCGAGGTTTGGTGGTGATACTCTATTAAGCACGTAGCAAGCAGTGCTTACGACATTTCAAAATTGAATAGGTAATAATGAATCTGCAAGCATTGTTCGGCTACTTTAATCAAAGTTCGTTCTTTCTTTCGCAACACCATTCGATGTGGAGTTCTAGCAATCTTGAACTCCTCTTGATTCCTTTCTTAGCACAAAACTCATCATAAGCTTGTTCTTGAATTCAGGTCCATTATCACATCTAATACCTCTTACTTTGAGTCTCGGTTGATTTTCAAGGGCTATTATAAGATCATGAATAGCATCACAAGTATCATCTTTAAATCCCAAGAAAAATACCCAACTAAATCTCACGCAATCATATGTCACAACCAGACAAGACTTCTTCTTGTTTAGACTAGCAATGAAACAGTCCAAACAAATCCATGTGCAAGCAACTCAAAGGTTCTCTAATAGTTCTTTCCTCAAGCTTCTTGCATGAAGCTTTGTTTTGTTTACCCTTCTTGCACGCCAAACATGGGTGATCATTCTTGTAAGTTTTGGAAGGTAAACCTCTAACTAAATTTCCTTTAACCAGTTTGTTGATATTCTTGAAATTCACATGGCCTAATCTTCTATGCCACTGATGTGCTTCTTCAAGTGTTGCCTTTGCGACTAAACATGTTGCTCTTCCAGAAGAGTGAAGCCTCTTCATATCCAGACTGTACACATCAATGGTTCTTGGTACTCTCAGTATTACCAAGTTATCATCAACAAGCTTGAACTCAGGGGAAAGAATGAGACATTCTGTGTCAGTGAATAACACATGGTGCTTCTTATCACGGATCCGAGAGGCGAAAAAGGTTGAACTAGAGCTCCTTCACATATCTAACATTCTCAAAGTCTATGATCCACGCCTTAATAGTTCCTTTGCCGCTTATTCTTCCTCCACTAGCATCATTCCCAAATGCAACTCTTCCTCCACAATAGGATCTAAAATCGGATGAAATTTCTTTGTCTCTGTCATGCTTCGAGCAACCACTATCCACAATTAAATGATCTTTAAGCTCCTCTTACGGGTTGCCCCGCACAAAGATAAAAGACTTAGTTAATTTTAGGAACCCAAGCCATTCTTGACTTGTGTTCCCTTGTGGAGTTACATACTTAAATTCCTTAAGTATGTAATTTCTATTGTCTTTAAGCACATGATCAATTATCTTTGGTTGTTCCAAAACTTGTGTTGGTTTTTTAATAAAAATCTCTGTTTCATCCAAGTTTTCTTTAGTATTTTCAACAAAAATTTGTGTTTCATCCACACTTGCTGAAAGTACTGTTTGTTCCCCATCAGTACTTTCCTTCTTAACCCAACATTTTTTAACTTTTGGTGTAGGACTCTTTGATCTAGATACTCTTTTTGAGGTGTAATGCCTTCTATATTGATAGTAATTAGATCTCCTAGGACTTCCATTCCAAAAAGTGCTAGCAGTACCTTGATTGTTTGAAAATCTAGCAGTAGTTTGAGAAGGTACTGCTTGAGAAACTTTTGGCTTATCAGTACCTTGAAAATTATTTAAAGGCACTGGTGGTTTTGAAAAAGGTCTTCTTTGGTGAGGGTACCTATAGTCTTGTGAGAAGTTGATATGGTTAACCCTATGTGAGTGATTCCAGACTGGTTTATTTTCTTTAGGCTTATGGTTGGTAGACCTGGTCTTTGGGAATTTGCTTAGATATTCTGAGTGAAAGTCACAGTTCTTAATCAAATGATCAGAACTATAACAAACAAAACACAATTTTTGACCTGTAATTCCAAAATTGCTTCCTCTATGTGTATGACCAAACCTATCCTGTCTTTTTGGTGAATGATGAAAACTGTTTTGACCAAAATTATCCCAAAAAGGTTTAGCGATATTTTGAAAAGGTTTTCTTGAAGGTGCTGTTGAGCGTCTGTGATGCTGAGAAGAAGGTACCGCTTGACTCTTAACACTATCATCCTTAGGTTTCTCAACTATTTCTTTTGGGGTGTCGAACTAGATGGACTGTATTATATTGACCAGTAAGCTTTTTCCTAAACTCTAGATTGTCTACTCCAAAACAAGACACATTTGTCCTAAGTGGTTGAAAACTACCAGTGGGATGAGGGACTGCATGATAACCCTTGTATTTCTTAAATTCAGGAGGTGTTAGACTAATTGATTCCTCATTACTAGATGTATCTACATAGTTAATGAGTTCATCATCACTAGTTGTTATATCCTCATAATCACATTCATCCTGATCACTAGGTGGGTTTTCTTACGTGCTACTAAAGTCCATGCCAAAACCTAATCCGGTTTTAATGTATGCTCTTTTACATTTTTCAACAAACCGACATGTGAAAGACCGATTTTCCCCAATGACAAACTTTTCTAGCAATTCATCCCTTTCTTTAGTTATCTTTTCTAGTTCGAGACCTTACATCCTAACTTCCATTCACTTAATTTTAGCCGATAATCCTGTTGTTCATACTTTTCATTGAAGCCATTTCATTATTTTCATGTGTTATTATTTTGGCTTCCATTGACTCTAAAGTAATTTGATAACCGACTACCTGCACCTAGCCCTTCTACGCTTATCTCTTTCGATTACATATTGATGGCACCTTTTGATAAAAATCATGACACTTAGAGCATACCTCGAGATAGGGTGAACTTGGTGAAGTGGCTACCATAGCAAGCGAGCAGGTTCATCTTCACTCTCCATGCTCCAATCAAAGCTTCCAAGACCATCTCGGATTCCAAAGCGACAAATCCAGGTTACTCATCAAAGTTGTGCTCCAATCAAACTCTTCCACCGATTCTTCCATCGCTACCATACAATAGGTTCTGGTTCATCATCAAACTCGGCCTCAGGTCAACCTCGATAGATTCTCTTAAGCAACCAAAGCTTTTGTTTGATGAATCGAATTTCCTTTAGATCAAGCTTAGGTTTCTCGGTCATCATGTTTGCACGATATTTAGCAAACTTGCATTCCCTGCAAAGTGTCCGGTCTTTTGATAGTTAAAGCATTCAATCTTGGACTTGTCAAAAGTGATACCTGTTTGGGTTTGAAGTCGATGCCTCTTCCTATTTTCTTCATGAACTTCTTGATCCTCGCAGTGATCATAGCAACTTGCCACCTTATATCAATTTCTTCAAGAGCATCTTCTTCAATTTGTGACAAATCTTCTTCATAAGTAACATGTAAGGTAGCTTGAAATAAGAATGAGCATACAACTTCATCAGAATGGATGGTGTTTGTTGGTGATGATGTGGGGTTGGTCATGGTTGTGATAGAATGAGCGGGATAAGCGATACTTTGACGAGCAATTACTTTGAGTAGGATAAGCGGTACTTTTAGTGGAATCACGCCTCTCTTTCGAGACGACGCCAAAAGCTATCTTGTGAGACTTTGAACTTGTTTGGCCATTCATCTCATGCTCATACACCTTGGATGGTTGTAGAGATCATCAAAGTCCATAGTGTCGAAACCGGGTTGTCCTCGATCATAGTAGCAATCACATGCCATGTAGATGGCAAACTCTTAAGAACTTCATATTTGCATCTTCAGCAGATACCTACGCTTTGTATAACTCCGACATCTTGAGGAGATTTTGGAATCTATCATAAGCGACATCAAGACCTTCTCTTTCACCAACAAAGAAAGTTTCAATGTGTTGCTTCAACAAATTTCATGCATCTTCTTGGAAGCATCATTACCTCAAATCTAGTCTTGAGAGCTGACCCATAAGCTGTTTTGCATCCTTAGCATCATGAAACTTGAGTAGGTGACCATCAGGAATAGCAACAAATAGTATGTTGAGAGACTTCTCTTGATTTCTTATTGTAGCAGCTGGCAAAACGGCCTTAGGTGGTTTAGGTTGTCCAGGAATTTCTATAGGATCTGCAACAACTTCATTACCATTGACAATTACATTCCATAGTGCATGGTGCGTAATAGCAATATCTTGCCTCATCTTCATACTCCATAGATCATACTCTCCTTCTTGATGATTGGTATTACGAGGTGAGGTGATGGATGGGGTGGTGCGACTTGATCGAAATCTTTAGGGTTTGTTGTTAACTAGGTTTTAAGGGTTTCTTCTTAATCGAGTTTCCACGCAAGCTCGATACCACTTGTTGGATCGATGTACTCTAACCAAACTAACTTATATAGCTTGTAAGGGTTTAATAACCTCGGATAAATCCTAAGTCACTAACAATGAAACACTGAACAAACTCTATTAAGTATGCGGAATTTACTTAACAAAGCTAAGAAGAATTAACTTTAACTTCAATGATTTTATTAATACTTAGAACCTGCTTGTTATACAGATTCTTTAACAACTCTAAAACTCTAATATCGTACTCTCTAAAAAACGTATGAATTCTTATCTCTAAAATTCGTATTTTCTAATGCCAACCTAGGGGTCCTTTTATAGGCTTAAGGATAACCCTAGTCGGTTTACAATTACAAACCTTGTACGACAAGTAATACTAAACTAATCTAAGAACATTCTAGAATTACATAATAATCCTTAACGATTTTGTATAATAGTCCTTTAAACATGCAGTACTTTGATGAATGAGCAGTACTTTGACTTTCTTCTTTAGCAGTACTTTGACTTCAGTACTTTGACTCTTCAGCACTTTGACTTTCTATATCCCAACAGAATTGGAAACGACAGGACAGTTTTTAAAATGCCTAGAACCGTTCCAAACTTTAAAAACTCGACCAAGAGGCTATTAAGTCACGCCCAACCACTTCTTGATATAAGCGATGAAGATAAAGTCAACGGGTTTAAACACCCGCACCAAAAGATCAAGAACTTTTACATAGGGTGCTTAAAACGTGAGGAATATAAGAGGGACGAAACGCTCATCGAATGGATTCAACGTGAAGAATGATATATCCACGAAATGACCAACAACCACTTCTAAGCCTCATGGCTTTGAGTCTAACTTAAAGACTTGTTAATAAACAAAAGTGTTCTCTTGGGAGACAACTCGAATTATCTCTTTTGTGCTTTTGTTTTAACATTTTTGCAGGAATTAGAGTTGAATGTATGGCGTTTAAGGGTTCTTGGATTCCATCACGTCAGCAAGTTAAAGCGTAACTTTCTCTTAGGTTACGCCATAACCATTCTTCAGTAGCAGTTCACTCCAGATTTTCAACCATTTACGGCGTAACTTCCATCTATTATTACGCCGTAACATGTCTTCAATATAGAAGAATTCCAGGTTCAAACATATTACGGTGTAACTCATTCATTTGGTTAAGCCGTAATTTATCCTGCAGCTTAAATTTTATTTGTAATATTTGCACAATAACCTTGTATTAGTTCTAAATGAACTTTGTTGGTATGTTCGTTGTAAGCCCTCACGAGACTACAGTCGTTCACTTGGGACACCAAGTAGTTTAAAAGGCTTGTTGCATATGCTAAATGAAACCATGATTCCTATGAAAGTGAATTAGGTTTTATTTGTTTTTTGTTTTTCCTTTTTATTTTTAGAATTATGCTTGTCGGTGAGTTGTGATTTCAGGGATTGATGTTTGCTCATGGATACTTAACGAAGGCAAGATTTTTCAACGTGGGCCTTCTCTCTTTTTAGGAGCAAATTTCAGGAAAGTTCTCGCTCTAATTCTACTTTCTCTTCACCTTTATATCATGTTTAGTACAAAAGGGACTTTGTACATCTCAAGTGGGGGGACATGAGTAGAATTATTACTTGAACTTATTTGCCCTCGTTTTTCTAGTTTATTTTGAAAAATTATGCCATTTTTAAATTTTTACATGTTTTTCTTAAACTAACTAGATTAGACCTTAGCAGAACACACAATAATCCAATTCCATGGTGAGATTTAGCTTATCCGTTTCCATTTATTTACCCAAATCCCTTAAATTATAACTGTGTCGGTAGCTTGTAAACTTTAGAACTTGGCCTTTACATCATTTCGAGACCATAAACGAGGTGTGTCAAGTTAGCTTGATATATATGGAATAATCAATTCGAGAAGGCAATATTTTAGGATTATCACCCAAATAGCCTATGTATGTGTGCATATCGATTTAGTCACCTCGACTATTCGACCGCCATGTTAAACCCTTTTGTTGCACTCATCTTTAGTGCAAGATACCTCTAGATTCACCCTTCCGAGCCATTCTTTTCATTTCATACCCTTATCATGTTTGTTTCGTTACACCTATTCGCCTTAGCCTACCGTGTAGTCTTAATTTATGGTCGGGAAGTCACTGTTTACCCAAGTTTGAGGTTTGAGTAGAGATATTAGGGAATCACGCCTACGTTCAAGACTTACATTTGAATATCATTTAAGACCTCCATATTCTCCATATATGTTCATCTCAAGTGGGGGGATGTTTATCTTTTTATTGTAATAATTATGATTAAAAAAAATTATTATCGTTTATTAGTTTATGTTATTAAAAGTGCAATGTTATAAGCCCTATGTTATGAGCTTATTAGAAATTAGCATCGAGGAGGCCACCTCGGTTACATTTAAAGATTTGAGTTGGTGACGTTATTACACCAACAGTTTAAAGAACAAGTAATGTGCTCATCATGATGTCCGCTAATGGCACGTTTACTTGATACATCATGATCCGTTTTCTTCATCTTGAAGCTTGAACTTTGGATGGACGATGGGCGGTGACAACTTGGTTATAGCTTAAGACTATTTGTTTGTTATTTTTTATTTTATATCAATTATTTCTCGTGTCTTATCCTACCCCTTTAGTCATGAAGCGTGTCTAAGTGATGAAGCGAGCAATCATTGGTATCTTGGCCATGGATTTGGTCATGTATCATTGATTTTTTCCACTTTTCCTTGACACATTAGTAATGACATTTCACCCTTAACCTTATAATGTGTTCACCGATATTGCCTTCAAGATTGTTTAGACCTTAACTCTAGTGGCGGAGATTTGTGTAACCGCCAAGCTTATGATAGAATACATGCTATAATTGTGCTTTGAGTGATTACCCCGAAATTGACACTTAGATTAGAGAGAGAGTATGAGTGTTTATTCCCATTTCATGAGGTGTTCGGCTTTGATTTATTCTAGCATAAGGAATTTTTAATCTCATATCTTCCAGGTAATTTGGGGGATATCTTTTTAGAAATTATTCTAATAAGGTCTACATGAGGGCAAGTAGAGTTCAAGTGGGGGATATTTGATAACATCAAATAATCCTGATTTTTAAGTGTCAATTTTCCCCGTTTATTCTCATATTTTATGTTGTTTATTTGGATTTATACTCTTATTCCTTTATATTTCTTTTCCAGGTAATATATGAGCATGGAGCTTAGAGACGCGGTTTTGGAGATATTATTAATGATTTTCACCGTAGTATACTCTTATTGAAGAAGCTACGACGTAACTTCAACTCTCAATTACGCCGTAGCTAGGATTACATTTTTGAAGACCAGGTCAACAGCAGTTACGGCCTAACTATCAACTTAAGTTACGTCGTAACTATCTAGGTCATGTTGAATTTCGCGCCTCCATCAACTACGTCGTAACCTCCAAACATGAATTACAACATAACCAGCACTACGAGACTTGAGTTTGGAGGATAATTAAGTTACGGCATAATCAACTATTAGGTTATGAAGGAGCTTTGAATTAAGGCGTAACTATTCTTAAGGTTAGACCGTAATCACCACTATGAGAGTTGAGTTTGGAGGATAATAAAGTTACGGCGTAACTACATTATTAGGTTACGCCGTAACTATGGTCGGGCCTATAAATACAAGCCCTAAAATATGCATTATGCATTATTCACTCACCACAAAAAAAGCATAGAACGTGAAGAGGCTTCCGAGGGCAGATCATATTCAGCATACGGAGCTATTTCCAAGGGAGAAATAACACCATATCGTCGATAAGCTTTAGCGATTTCTATTTCATTACACTTTAATTCATGTCTTCATTAATTATGTTAAACATTGAATTAATCGTGTGTTTTAATATGATCGGCTAATCACCTTTGGTGCTAGCCTAGTTATGATTCCTTGATTGTGTTGTTTATGTTTTCATTCTTCTAAAATTGTTTCTAGTGTATGCATGCATAGTTCGTTGGTAGTCACCCTAGCTTTGGTAGTTTTGAGTTGCTGTCGTATTTACTTGCTTAAGATAATTGACCAAAGGACCCTAGGGAAGTAGGTAGAGAGGGTTGGTAAGAATTGACCAAAGGACTATCAATCCCTCTTGTGCGAATTGACCAAAGGATCACCATTCGGAAGAAGGAACTTAAGAAGTTAGGGATGTGTGTCTAAGATGCTAGCACCCGGGCACACATTGTTTCGAATCTTTCATGTATGGTACTTAATGAGTTATCTTAGGTTGCTTGAGATCCCCGTCTTCCTAAAGGGTAGGCCTTTGACGTCGGGTAGGAACCTTTGTCTAACAGGCTATGACAAATTGACCAAAGGATTCTAGCGAATTGAACCCCCACTTGAAGCAATAGGAAGTAATTAGAAAACATAGACATAGCATAATAGGATGAATAATTAGGTTAGCACACTTTGTTCACAACCTCGTTTAATTTCCACATTTTATTTATCGCTTATTAGTATAATTAATCTTTCAACAATTAATCTTTTAAAAACCGTGACACTAGACTTAATTAGGATCCTCATCTATATATCTCTTGGGAATGACCTTGGCTTTACCACCTTCTATACTATGCACGATCGGGTTCACTGCTCTTCAGTGCAATAGGTAGACCTTAGATAGACGAGACCTGAGAAATTTAAATCCCGTTCGGAAATCTTGCATCACATAGTATGTATTCTATGATAGGCTTGGCATTTACACAAATCTCCACCGCTAAAGCTAAGGTCAAGATAATCCTTAAAGGCAACGTTGGGTGAACAAATTTAATAGGCTAGGGTGAATTGTCATTATTAATGTGCCACGGCGAAGGGGACAAAACCAATGATACATGACCAAATCCATGGCCAAGACACCAATGATTCCTCGCTTCTTCACCTAGACACAATTCATGACTAAAGGATAGGATAAGACATGGGATGAACATAAATGGTGAAAATAAAAATAACAAGCAAATAGTCTTAGCCTACAACCAAGTCATTACCGCCCACCGTCCATACAAAATCCAAGCTTCAAGACGCAAAAACTGGATCATAATGTAGCAAGTTAGTGTGCCATAAGTTGATGTCATATAATAGTGTACACACTAACTTGGTCTTCAACCAACTCATGTCTTCAAATGAATGCGACCGAGGCAAAATACTCGATACTAGTCCAATAAGATCAATCATGACTAAGGAATAGTGCTTATAATGTTTGCACTATCCTTTATAATAAACAAACTAATAATATTTTTTTCGATTAAAAACAAATAAATAAGTCAACCCCCCCCCCCCACTTGAGATGAATCATATATGAGGAATATGAGGGGTTTTTGATGATCTTCAAAAATATGTCTTCTATGTAGGCGTGATTCTTGAATCTCTCTACTCGACCCTCAAACTTAGGCAAAATTCCCAATCATAAACCAAGACTACACGGCAGGCTAAGGCGAATAGGTGTAATGAAACAATACAAAATATGGGTTAAGAAATAATATGAATGGATCAAAAGGGTGTCACTAGGGGTATCTTGCACTAAAGGTGACAAAAGGGTTTACACGGGGGTCGAAAAGTCGAGGTGACTAATCGATAAACATATACAATAATACACATATGGGCTATTTGGTGTAAATCCTAAAACATTGCCTTCTCGAACTATTGTTGAACCTTATACCTTGATAGATCTTAAAGCACTCGTAGATCGATAGTAATGCTTATGTAATCACAAACACACTATAAGACAGTCTCTATAACTTGTATTCAAGCGGAATTTAAACACAAGAACAAACACGAATAACTAAGAACACTTTGATCCTCTATGGATCTTTTAATAATACTAAAACTTTGTTTTTCAACTCGTACATAACTCATACAATTGTGTTCCTTTTATACACAAGGAACCCTAACCCGTTTCTCAAGAAACGTATAAACATAAAACTTATAAGATATACACTATAACTTCCTAATAAAGCTCATGCATATCCTAACTAACTATAGAATATGATAGATCTTTAACACAGCAAAATAAGAGGATTGTAGTCGAACATCAGCAGCAAAGAACCAAAATAATTACATCTCTATGATGACAAAACTTTGAAACGCCAAATCTTTGCAGCAAGAAATGACAAAATGTACATCAAAACATGTTAGTTTCATACTATTCTCATCACATCCAGGTGTGTTAACTCCTGTGAGAGGTGAATCATTGAAAATAATGGATTTGATGTCTCTTTACCAATAGCCATTACTACTGGAGTAGCCATATGTTTGAGTTCAAAAACTATGGTACACTGATAACCATCTGATTTATTAGAAAATCATCAACCATAAACGGATTTGAGATGTCTTTACCTGTAGCCATTTGCTCAGGACTAGCCAATTCTTAGGTGAAAGAATCCCCTTGGTGAATTGATTACCAAATATGGTATTCCACTGCCTTTACCACAAGCCATATACTTGTGGGCTAGCCAATTCTTGGATTCCAAAAAGGAATAAACCATGGTGAATTGATGACCATACAATCCTCAAAGAATTAAGCATGGGTGAATCAGCGACTCTATTATTTTGAGCAAACCATTACGACTATCAATGATTTGATGTGTCTTTACCAAAGTTGTACCCTTTGGACTAGCCAACTCTTTGATGTACACAAGGCACAGCTGGTGAGCCGATAACCATCAACAATGTACAACAAACCTGCAAGAAAAGTTAGACAAACAAAGAATATACATAGATTTTTTTTATTTTATTTTTTAACTAAGAATGAAACAAAGAATCAAATAAAACAAGTATTGCAAAGAATACAGGATACCATAATCAAGATGATGCTTGATGTTGCTGAAGCTGAGTCTTAATTAATCCAATCAATTGTTCAAGATGTAGCATATCATTCCCAACCGGATCCGGAGGAACTTCCAACTTCTTTCTAAGCATACTTTGCATCAATAGCATGCACAAAGGATAAAACTTATCGAGATAACATACACACACCATCCCACACTTTGTCTCCACCACATGCACGCAAGGCATAGGATAAAATCTCAAGTCTCAACCTTCCACTTATGTGAATTCTTCCAAATAGAAAACCCTTTACCATCCGAGATTGAGAGTCAAAGCAACTCAAGATCACCCAACAAGTATAAACGAGAACCATGGTGAATGATTATCACAATGCTTAGTGACAAGGCCATACAGTAGTTCAAATCTTGCCTATCCACCATATGAAATATTTCCTTCAAGAAGTTAAACCGCATAGAAGAATTATCCACCTAAAAATAGTGTTAAGTCATCCATCACCAAAGTCCAAGCAACAACATATCATGAGACCCTTCAAGAAAAACATCGGTGGAGCCTTCTTTAATGAAAGTTGATTCAGAGACTTTTAGATCCAAAGAACTACCCCCGTGAGATTTCTTAACCCTAGAGGTGTGTGTCGGTGATTTCACAAATCTCCATGAGAAGTGTGTCTCCTTTAGACATCCTTTCTTCCTCCTACCGTATATAAATCCCCATAGAGATAGAAGATGGTACCTTCGCAGATTCATCGAGAATATCTGGCAGGTGAATGGAAGAAGTAGAATGAATTGGAACGACACCACGTAATTCATACATTCTCTCAAGCACCTCTCTGGCCCTCTTAGCTTTAGCAGCTGCTTGTTCAGCTTTCTTACCCCAACTCTTCTCCTACTTTATCAACAGGCACAATATTTGGAATAGAAGCAGGCATACCCTTTGCATCAGAAGACACAACAAGAGGTTCATCAGAGTGAACCCTTTCAGCTGAATGTATAGCTTCAGTAGATACCTCAGCAGTAATAACAGGAGAACTCATCATTGGTGTAACAACATCAAAAGAATCTACAATCTCAACTTGCTTGGTTCTCTTTGCCTTTGGAGTATCTACATTACCAGCAACCCTCTTCAAGTTAGAAATTGGTGTAATCTGCTTCATAATCCTATGATACATGCTATTCAACTCGAATCGATAAAGCCGGACTTGCTTCTTTTTCAAACCAGATGATAGAGAGTTGTACTTTGGTTATACACTACGATCCTCATATAAAATTTCTTTTGAGTTGCAGTCGGTGGTTTTCTCTCTTAGCTTGAGCCTTTTTAGCAACAATTTCCTTTCTCTGCTGCAATGCATCTAGCTTATTTTGTTCCCCAAGAGCCACCATTTGTTCAGCAAAGTTGTCAATATCAAAAGCAACACCTAAGATACTTTGTGCAAGAGTAGGATTTGAGGCAGCTTGATGAGTATAAGCATCCCATTGCTCATCAGTAAACTTAGTGGATACTTCATCGATTTCTCTTTGTCTCTCAGGAGGCAAATTTGTAGTAAACTGAGCTTCAAGCTGTTGAGCCAATGCATGACTCTTCTTCATATATGTACACTCAGCTAACAATCTTGCTTGTTCTTGCCTTTCCTGTTCACTCACAAGATCTAAACCAAGCTCTTCATTAATCATTACACCTTTTGCTTTGTCAGCAGACTCCTTAGCAGAATCAACATGAGAAGTATCAATAATAGGAAATTCAGAAGAAACACCCAAGTTAGCATTAGAAGAAACATGTTGAGACAGATCTTCAACAGGTGTAGAAAAGACATCAGCATTAGGATCCAGATTAAAACTTCTTCCAGCAAGAAATACTTCATGATCATCTGCTGAAGGTGTAGGACATGATGGTTCTGGTATAGATGTATCTTGACCATGTGCAGAACCAACATCCATGATTGAAGCATCAACATTCTCATCAGTGGTTGCCACATTGTCCACACCTTGCAATTTTGAGGATTCAGTGGAATCCTTGCTCAAATACTGTCTTCTCTTTCTTCTAGTAAACAGAATAGGATCCTTTTTCTTTGAAGATTCATCAGCAACTGGAGAAGAAGCATGAGTCTTTTGAGCCACATCATCCAAGATGTCAAGTGAATCCAAATGAGTATCCGTTGGCTCCTCATCAGAAGAAACCACAAGCCTCATTTTGCTATTTTGCCCAAGTTGTTCCTCTAAATCCTGAACCTTTCTCTTTAACTCCACAATCTCACCACCAAGTGAAGATTTAGTCTTAGCAAGCTCCTTTTTAAGATCTGTAACCTCTTGCACAGTCTTGTTGAGCAAAGCATATACATATATAAGAGTAACAAGGTCCTCAGCTCCACTAGCAGATTGCTCAGTGGTATTGGGAGCTTCATTGAACCTTTCAGGAGAAATATGGTCATGCTCAAAGATAGGAGACCTTTCAACAAAAGGCTCTTTATAGGACTAGGTGTGGGTGTGGGTAAGGTGAAGGTGTAGGTTGGTCGGAGAAACATGTGATGCTTGGCGGTCATGGAAGGGCCTCATCCAAGGCAGCGATGGATTACCATCAGACAACATTGGTAGAGGGTGGAGGACCAACAACATTACCTCATCATGACCTCATTGCCTTGAGGCAACATAATCTGCTAGCAAAGGATGATGTGTCCCAACATAATTAGTTTTCATTGAAGCAAACACTTTAGAACTTAAAGCTCCAATGGAATGAAATACTCATCTTGGGTTTGTATGTCTAAAACTATTTGCAAAAACCTTGGATACGTAAGAAACTTATGCTTTTTCTTTTGAACATTGTCAACCATGTTATCAAAAATATACTTAGAAAAATTATAAGTTAAACCCTGTGAAAGACATACAATCCCACAACACAATTGAGTAGAAAACTGGTCCCATCCACCTGACTTATTACTAATGCACTGAAGTAAAGTGTGTACCAAAAATCTCCACATGGGGCAAAGCTTTTTTTTGCGCCACATATCAGTTCTAGCACTCTGATAACCTACAGCCCTTAGCCCAACAAGTATCTCCATAGAATTAGAGTGATAAACCCCATCTTCATCCTCCAAATGAAGTTGTCTCCTTATCAAACCCCAGTCACAACATACTCTGTTCCATCAATCGTCGCTTCTATCTCTGTGTCACTCCATTTTCTAGCAGAAGCCCAAAATTGCTCAACCAATGATCCATAAATCACATTTGGAGAGTGCGTTAAAGAATAATGAATCTTGGATCGCTTCAAGAACTCCACCATTGGTTCATATAATTCATGACCCTTTGCATTTCCCAGAAAAGCAACTTTGTTATGATCTTTCTTAAATTGAAGCGCCATGAGAAATTGTGATAATGGGTTATGATTCACGTAACTGGAAGTGTGTTTAACTCGAGTAAAGTGGGAATCAGTTATTTTTGGTGAAGATATGCGGAGATGGTTATTATTTGAAGTTACCCAATTATAGTCAAAAGTATCGTAACAAATCGTTGACCATATCTTACGTGTAAAATAACCCCAATTCAAAATTAACACTTCAGCAGAAACTATGGTCAAACTGCTGAAGAAGGTCAATCCGCAGAAACAACTCAAGTGACTTAGTATCTTTAGTAAATATCTTGAGTGTTACTGTGACACCCAACTCACATTAATTGTCATAAAACCTTGAATCCGCCTATAAAATAATCCCAATGCACACTTAACACACATCAATTACCCCCAATTATCTTCACAAACCCTAATTTCTCCAAAAACTTTTCAATCATCCACAATAACCAATGTCCACCAAACCAGAAGTAATAAATCTCACTTCCTCATCCTCATCATCATCATTCAGTGAAGATTCAAGCCCATTGTTTCGCTACCCCCATCAATATGAACCTCGACCATCAAAATCCCCTTTTCTTCCTTTTTCTGAAGATGATAGTGTGGTGAATCCAAGTGATTCATCTAGGGGTTCTGATGACTCCTCAGAGCGTCTAGAGCCACTCTTCAACAAAGAAAGGAAATCACACTCCCAACCTTCAACACCTCAACCTCAACCAAGGCCACGTGCCAGAAGAGAGGTGGTGTTAGCTCTTCATGCGCCATGTTTTAGTGCTTCATCTCATATCGATAAGGGAGAGGGCAAAAGGAAGATGGAGTGATTGCTTTATGGTGGAACGAGTAGATGGAACAACTGAAGATTTTTCTTATCACAAATCCATCTACCCATCCACCAGCTTCATCTTCGTTTTCATCAATCCATCCTTCCCATTTTTATCTTCAGCTTCTTCGTCGTACTGGTCATGTATCCACCAGCTTTTGTAATAGACGATAGGAACTAGTATAGGTTTGGTAGATCTTGTATAGAAATGGTCTTGTATTTTCATTTGAAGTTGATTGTAAGTCGTAAGTCAGTAAACTGCTTTCTTGAATAAATGAACAATTTAACTTGGTACTTCTCTTGATGGAAATAATTAGATCACTGCGATTTCTCTTGAGAAACAAGCTTTAAGCTTACTTGACCATATTCGCTTAACCAAACTTGGTGAACTTCAACTTATAGATGCATACTGCAAAACAGAGACAGAGAAACACACAAACCAAACCAAGACAAACAAAACTCAAAGAACATTAGCTGGTTAGTGTTAGCAAATATAAACAATAATTTACAAAGTTTACAACAAGAATCCTCCCCTGAGGTATATGCCTCCCTTGAGGCCTATGCCTCCCCTCAAACTTTGTAGTCAAGGGTTAAGCATCCCAATATTGACAACTAGGTGTTGAAACCTAGGTCCATCAAATGCTTTAGTCAATAAATCTTCCACATTATCATCGGTGTAAATCTTAACCACTTTTATCAAATGTTTTCATATGCATCTCTTATAAAGTGGTGCCCGATTTCAATATGCTTAGTTCTCTTGTGAAAAATCGGATTTTAACAATGCATATGGTACTTTGATTATCAATAAAAATTGTTGTGTTCAAGAAGTTAAACCCATAATCCAACAATTGATTTTGTATCCATAGTACCGACCACAACAATTGGAAGCGACAACATACTGCTTAGGTAGATGAGGTAGCCACAATAGTTTGTTTCTTGCCGCCAAGAAATCAATCTCTTTCAAGGAATTGGCAACCTCGGTTGTGGATCTCCTTTCTAGATTTGCACCAAAGATAATCACTATCACTATATGCTTCCAACTTAAAAGGAGACTCTTTGGGTACCAAAGACCTAAATGTGGTTGGCCTTTGAGGTACTTAAAGATCTTCTTGACGCATTCGGATGGGAAGCAAGTGGAGTGACTTGATGTCTTGAACAAACGCTTACTGACAAAAAGTAATGTCGGGGCCTAGAAGTCATTAAATACATCAATGAACCAATCATAGATACAGATAAGTGAACATTCACACCGGATCGATTCAATGTTGTTCTTAGGCTTTGGAGCTTCATAAGGTGTAGTGGCGATTCGATAGGTCTCCATACCAAACTTCTTCAAATGTCCTCACATATTTATCCCGACCGATAAAAATACCATCGGGTTTCTGTGAACTTGGAGACCCAAAAGAAAGTAAGTTCCCCACAAGACTCATCTCAAACTCTCCCTTCATCGCTCCTCAAACTCCTGCACCAAGCTTCTTTAGTGGAGCCAAATATAATGTCATCCACATAAACTTGCACAAGTATGATGTCTGTGGAATTCTTCTTTAGGAAAAGTGTTTTGTCAATGGCACCTCTTCTGTTAATACAAATATCGTCATTAAACGTTATTTATATTTTTGATCTTTGCCTAAGTTTTGTTAACGACAAAAGTAAATTTAATTTATAAAAGCTTAAAGCTTGTCAAGTTTAATAGATATTAAAACAAGCTTTCTCCAATAATATATTCATCATTCAAGCATTTACATTTGTGATTAGTGACATCTTGATATGACTCTAATCATTATGTATGATAGTAGTTTTTAGAATGTGTTAGGTTCTTAAAACCAAACACTACTTAAGCATTTGCATATTTCTAAAAATAGAAATACAACATATGACATCATGTATTACATCATGGAAATCATTGGAAGATTCCATTAGATATTTTGTGTAGATTTGTACTCTTTATATCTTGCACAATCTCACTTAGATAGAGTTGACTTTGGCAAGATTTGATATCTTGGTCATCGACCAGCGGTACCAAATGGTACAGGCGGAACCCTTTAGGGGTCCGCCGTCCGTGGACGCCTCATCCATTTGGCTATAAATAGCAATGCCAAGCCAAGTAGTTTCTTATCCCTTTCTAACATACTCTCATACATATCTTCTCTAATCTTTCTAACTCGGTTTCATATCATATTAGTGATCTCTTTTGTAGCAAAGAAGATCAAGTCATATTCAAGCTTCAACGAGAAGTTGGAAGTCTTGTTTGTTTATTGTTGTATGATCTAGTGTTGATCCATACTTCATTGTTGTATCAAACCATCATAATCTTGTGAGTGTGAGTGGTTAGTATTTTAGTCCTCAAAATACATTGTGTGTGGGAGTAGTTGTACCCTTGGAAAGAACTCGACATCTAGCTTAGTGTCGGAAATAGTGTAAGCGAAGTGTAAAGGTTTTCTCCGCGGTGAAAGGAGCTTGTTGACTAGTGAAGTTAAACTCTCGAGTGTGAGACTCGGGAGTGGAGTAGGGCAAGGAAAAAGAGTCCTTGTAGGCGAACCACTATAAACAACTTGTTGTGGTTTGATCATTTCTTTCCTTATTTACTTATTACACATTGCTTGCATATTTCATTAACATACTCAAGATCAATATCAATTGATCTTTCAATAAGTTTCAAAACAAAGTTTTTAATTGGTAAACTATTCAACCCCTTCTAGTTTTCTACAATTGGTACGAGCCTCGTTGCTCAAGAATTTCTAAAATAACTTGTATTTTATAAACTTGAAACGATCCATGGATTCTGAAAACTTTAAAGAATGGCAATCTATGCAAAGACAACCACTCTTTGAAACCAATGGATTTATCTATTGGAAAAACCGTTTTGAAACATATGTAAAATCAAAAGATATAGATCTTTGGTTTATTATTGTTAAAGGAGATTTTAGTTCTACAACAAAGGATATTTCCGTTGATGAACAAAAGAAATTAGTTGCTAAAAATAATGAAGCTAAAATGATGCTTTATAATGCTTTACCTAGAAAAGAATATGAAAGAATTTTTATGTGTGAAACCGCCAAAGATATTTGGGAATCTTTAATTGTTACACATCAAGGTAATTCACAAGTTAAGGATAACAAAATTGATCTTCTTATTCAACAATATGAACAATTTGTTATCCCTGAAGATGAAACCATTGATTGTGGCTTTACTCGTTTCAACACTATCATTACATCACTTAAAGCACTTGATGAATCTTTTCGTAGTAAGAACTTTGTCGTGAAATTTCTTAGAGCACTCCATCCCAAATGGAGAGCTAAAGTGACCGCTATTGAAGAATCAAAAGATCTCTCAATAATGTCACTAGGCGAGCTAATTAGCAACCTTAAAGTTCACGAAATGGTAATGGAGAAAGATTCGGAGATCATCAAAGGAAGAAAGGAGAAGATCAAATCCGTTGCTCTAAAAGCAAAGGCGGAATCAGCGATGATGATGAATCTTGTTCGGTAGTGAAGATGAGGAGTATGCCATTGCCGCTAGAGATTTCAAGAAGTTCTTTAGAAGAAGAGGAAATTTTGTAAGACAACCTCGAGAAGAAAAGAAGCCATTCGAAAGATCGGGATGATAAGAAGAGTAAAGGTGAAAGAAAGTGTTTTAGATGTGGTGATGCAAGTCATCTCATAGAGAATGTCCCAAGCCACCTAAAAGCAAAACTCAACGAGCTTTTGTAAGTGGTGCTTGGAGTGATAGTGAAGACGATGAAGAATCAAGCAAGGAAGAGATCGCTCTAATGGCACATGAGTCAAATGAGGTACTTTCCGACTCTTCTTATTCTTCTATAGATGATGACACCTTGCAAAACAATATAATCAATTGTGTGAGCTAAGTCTAAAAATCATAACTAAAAATAAATTTCTAAAATCAAAAAGGAATTTTGGAAAATGAAGTATATGAGTTGAAAGAAAAGCAAAACGACTTGAAAAAGGAAAAGCAAATGACGATGATTGTAAATCATGTCAAGAGCTTAATCTTGAAATAGAAAACTAAAGCTCACACAAGAAGTTCTAATAGAAAATAATTCTAAGTTTAAAAGGTTTAACAAAACATCGCTCTTGCCGATGAAATAGTTAAAATCTATAAAACACCGTGGAGACATGAATGGGCTAGGTTTTAATGAAGTATTAATTCCAAAAGTCAAAACAAAAGCGGCCGAAAAGGACGAACATTCTGTCAAAATTGCGATGATAAAGACGGACGAGACGGAACCAAAATAAGGGTTCCATCCGTTGTGCAAAATGGTACCGCGAGTACTTGAAGAGCAGAATGTTCGCAATCTGGACCGTCTTGAATTTGTTAAAGTAACAAAGAAAACCAATGATAATATTAAACTAAAACCACCGTTACATCGAGTAGGACTTGTTAAAATGAATTTAGATCAAAAACTACTCAACAACGATATAAAACTTCTTTTGCCAAACGCCTTTCCTAAGAGCAACCACAACGTTCAACCTAACTACCAACACAACGTTGGAATCAAAGCTTTCTAGACCATATCAAACTCCAGATTATATTCCATGGAACTCTTACCCATCATATCCATACATGAATCAAATAAATAGTATGTTTAACCCAAACGGACCCATGAGATATTGGGGACCAAATGCTTGAGTTATTTGCTTCTTAGGTATGCTTGAAAGTTGGATTGGAACCGATGAATGGATAAAAGATAGTGGATGCTCACGACACATGACGAGCAACAAAGTCTCTTCTCATCATACCAAGAGTATGACGGAGGTAATGTCACTTCGGTAGCAATCTCAAAAGCAAAATCATTGGCAAAGGTACGATTGCTCATAACTCCTAACTATTGAAAATGTTGCTCATGTGGATAGGTTAGGATTTAATCTACTTAGTATTAGCCAACTATGTGATAAAAGTATAAAGTACTATTTGATGAAAATGGTGGTAAAATACTAAAAGATGGTATCACCATAGCTAAAGGAGTTAGGAAAAATAACATATCGTCATGAAAATAGATAAAACATATAATGACAAACTTTGCTTAACAACATTAGACGATAGCTCATCTCTTTGGCATAGACGCTTAGGTCACGCTAATATGAGACTTATACAAAACCTATCTTCAAAAGAGTTGGTTAGGAATTTACCAAAACTAAAATATGACCAACACTTTTGCGACGCTTGCAAAATCGGTAAACAAACACATAGTAGTCACAAATCTAAAAATATGGTGTCCACATCTAAGTGTCTAGAATTATTACATATGGACTTGTTTGGACCATCCGCTATAAGAAGCTATGGAGGCAACTTATACACTTTAGTTATAGTAGATGATTACTCAAGGTTTACTTGGACGTTATTTTTGAAAACTAAAAATGAAGCTTTTGATAAATTTGAAATACTTAGCAAGAAAATTCAAAACCTTCTAGGTGTCAAAATTGTGTCGATCCGAACGGATCATGGTCGTGAATTTGACAACGAAACTCAATTTGGAAACTTTTGTGATACAAATGGTATAACACATAACTTTTCCGCTCCACGAACACCTCAATCAAATGGAGTAGTAGAGCGTAAAATAGAACAATTCAAGAAATGAGTAGAACAATGCTTAATGAACAAAACATTCTCAAAAGTTTTGGTGTAACGCCGCTTGACACTTCTACATATATTTTAAATAGAGTCTTAATACGTCCTTTCCTAAACAAAACACCATATGAACTTTATAAAGGTAAAAAGCCAACGTTCGGATATTTTAGAGTCTTTGGTTGTAAATGCTTTATTCTTAATACTAAGGATTATCTCACCAAGTTTGACCCAAAGTCTTATGAAGGTGTATTTCTTGGTTACTCTCAAACTAGTAAAGCTTACATTGTCTTAAATAAAGAAACAATGATAGTCGAGGAATCGTTGAACATAACATTTGATTTAAAGTCCACCTCCTCTAAGACATCACCTTTGGTAGATGATGACTTAGTTGAAAGTCAAATAATAGAAAGTCAAATTAATAATAACAAGGAAGATGAACCATTAAATAAGGAAATTATCAACATCAAAGAATCTAAAAGTCATCCTTTAGAAAAGTCATAGGACAACTTAATCAAAGAACCTTAAGGTCACAAGCCCAAAATCAAAGTAATCATTTTGTTTTGTATCCACCATTGAACCGAAAACCATAAATGAAGCAATAAAAGATGAATCATGGGTAATGGCCATGCAAGAAGAATTAAACCAATTCGTTTGAAATGATGTTTGGAAACTAGTTCCAAAACCCAAAGATCAAACTATAATTGGAACAAAATGGGTCTTCGAAATAAAATGGGCGAAAATGGTGTAGTATCTAGAAACAAAGCTAGGCTTGTCGCACAAGGTTATAATCAACAAGAAGGAATTGACTATGATGAAACTTATGCACCGTAGCTAGACTTGAATCTATTAGAATATTACTTGCTTATGCATGTGCTTATGACTTTAAATTATTTCAAATGGATGTTAAAAGTGCTTTCCTTAATGGGTTTATTAACGAAGAAGTGTATGTTGCTCAACCTCCGGTTTTACCGACTTTGAGAAACCACATCATGTCTTCAAACTCAAGAAAGCATTATCTGACCTTAAACAAGCATCTAAAGCTTGGTATGACCGTCTTAAGACTTTTCTTATTGATAACAAATATACTATGGGATTAGTAGATAATACTCTTTTACCAAGAAAAGGAATCACAAATTATTATTGTTCAAATATCGTTGATGACATTATATTCGGATCAACTTGTCAAGAACTATGTGATGATTTCTCTAAAATCATGCATGACGAGTTTGAAATGAGTATGATGGGTGAGTTAAACTTCTTTCTAGGACTTCAAATTAAACAACTAGAAGATGGTATTTTCTTTAACCAATCTAAATATATAAAAGACATGCTTAAGAAATTTGGTCTTGAAGATTCCAAACCAACTAAAACACCCATGTCCTCGGACACTAAACTCACCAAGGACAAAGAAGGTGAATCCGTAGATAACACTAAATATAGAGGAATGATTGGTAGCTACTCTATCTTACGGCTAGTAGACCCGACATTATGTTTAGTGTACGTCTATGTGCTAAGCTTTCAAGAAAACCCAAAGGCATCACACTTAGAAGCCTTAAAAGGATTTTAGATATATTAAGGGAACAACGTGTTTAGGATTATGGTATCCCAAAGGAACGGGTATAGAAACCATAGTGTATGCCGACTCGGATCATGCCGATGATTATGTCGATAGAAAAAGTACAAGTGGTATTTGCACTTTTGTTGGACATTGTCTCACCTCATGGTTTGCAAGAAGCAAACGGCTTTAGCCATCTCAACTCTTGGCCGAGTACATCTCGGTAGGAAAAGCATGTCAACAAGCTCTTTGGATGAAACAAGCTCTCGTAGACTACGAATTTATCTCAACGACATTGTGATACTTTATGACAACAAAGGAGCCATCGATCTCAGAAGAATCCTGTTCAACATGCTCGTACAAAGCACATTGAAATCCGTCATCACTTTCTTCGCGACAATGTTCAAAAGGAAACATTTCAATCGAGAAAGTATCCTCAAGACAACATTGCCGACGCGTCTTAACTAAACCCCTTAAACGAGAACCTTTTAATCTTCTTAGACTTGGTTTAGGATTAATGGAACCAAACATGTAGGATAAACATAGCCCAAAACATTAGAATAATCAAAACAAAACAATTTTGCCTTGTACACCATCTCACATGTACAGCAAGCGACAACAAAGGCGGAACCAAATTTTGGTACCGTCTCGGTCCGTGGTGTCTCTGAGCAAAAGCGCTATATCTGAATCATCCTCTTCTCAAACCCACTTTACCAAAACGTGTAAAACTTAAACCAAGCTCATTATTGTCATCTTCCCACTCACTAATCATGAAGATAACATCATTGTAAGTATCCTAACTACATTTCATCTCTTAATTACGAGTCTAGGATTCTTATTTATGCACAAAACTATCACAAATCATTACATGGGGTTTTATGTATGCTTTTATACCAAATATGAATTCAATTGGCAAATTGCATAACTAGTCATTGAAATTAGGTACTACATTATCATATTGCATAAACAAATCATGTTTCCCACTAATTGATAGATAATGAATATAAGGCCTTATTCAAACAACCAAACACCCCATGTCAAAAGTTTTGAAAAGCTTCTCACTTGTAGGAAAACAATTTTTTTCACCGCTAATACAAATAGAAACGTTAAATTTTCATCACTTGCATGCTCTTGAATACTAAAGGTATTGCATAACTAATATGCATTCCCGGTATATTCAAATGAAGCCACATTGAATTAGGAGCATTTGGGTTATCTCATGGTATTTACCAAACACCCACTAAAACCATTTTGTGCATAAAATGAGTCGAGATAACCGCAACTCAAATTGTTTGCATGTAGGCACACACTAGAATCAAAAACGTTAAAATTTATTCTAATTTTTTAATTCTTGTCCTTAGGAATAACCATGGTAGCCGCAAGATTCTATGATCACAAAGACACCCTTAACTACATTCCCAAACACCACAAAACTAAAGGACTTACCAAGGAACAAGTAGAAATATTTAGGGGTCTAGAATCAAGGTATTTCCATGAGGGTAGAACCATTCACTCATCCTTCCTTGAACATACCAATCTTCGTGAAGAACTAGCCGCCATTCAATTCGATTGTCTTCTTGACATCGATGAACCAATTGTCCTAGGTTTGTGTTAGAATTCTATGCTAGTGTGACCGGCTTTAGTGATGAAGACGATGATGAATTTTGTCTCGACTTTAGAATCAACCAAAATGACTACACCATCACCTTAAGCAAATTTGCTAAAGTACTAGGAATTCCCAACCGAGGAACTTGTGTCTACACGGATAAGTGGTCACTCAGCTCTTGATGCAATCAACGACCGCACTTCTCCCTATCTAACCCGTTTGGCCGATAAGGATGTCATCCGTGAACACCTTTTAACCCAAAAGGTGATACAACCCGAGTCACCCGAAGGGAAAAGAGGTAGACCGAGATCCATATGGAATGGAGCTAAATGAACTTAAGCCAATTTAAGAAATGGGAGGAGTTACTTAGAGCCAACGTCATTAGCACCATAGGAAATAGGGATCACATAAACCTGTCTTTGCCACATGCTCTACAACTTGTCCACCCGACAACCATTCAACTTAGCCTACTACATAGCTAGGAGAATGATTGATATTCCAACTCAAGGTTCGGTTGCTCTTCCATACGGGATGCTTCTCACCTGTCTCTATAGAAACTTCGCACCAATTCCACCAACCCCAAAAGGGATGCACCTTCACTATGAACTCATCCCTCACATCTTTGTACCTTTGAGTGATGCTCGAGTTGCTAAGACTAAAGGCAAGAGAGCTAAACCTCCAACTCCTTCATCATCATCATCAAATAGCTCGAGGATGGTCTTCCAAGCTCGTCTTCCACCTCATGAGTATTACTCGTCTCTTTCCGAGATCGAGAATGAATCAATGAGTTCAAACAAACTAAGGGAATGTTCAAGTGCCTTGGTAGGATGATGAACAAGATTTACAAGAAGTTGGACAAATAAGGATACTTTAAGGAGTGTTTGGAACAATGCACTTTCTAATGTTTGATACTATTTTGTTGTTTTTATCTTGTAGGATGATAATATAACTTCTAAAATTGTCGTTTGCTAACAATCTTATGCAGGAGGATAGCTAGTATGCTATCAAATTTTACCCTTTTTCACTATATTGTGGAAATCAAAATCCTTGCTCAAAATTTATGCTCCACTATGTTTATACATGTGTTATTTGCTTTTCCTAACTAGAAATGTTTAGTATAACAGTTTTGAGAAAAATTTAGTTTCGAAATGTCCCAAACACCTAAAATGTACTCATCCATATTTACGCACTCCACGGATCGAGGCGGCACCATAATTTTGGTACTGTCCTTTATGTATTTTAGTACCGCCCGTGCACATGCAGGGTGGACAGACGGCACCCTTTTAGGGTACCGTGCATGTATGATTTTGGTGCCGTGGATCCTCCGGGTAATTTTCTGAATTTCGACTCTTCGTGATTCCAAATTATCTTCCATCACTTATAAATCAATCTTAACTAGTTTATACTGTTATTAGAATTAGTATAATTCACTAAGGTATATAAAATCCATTTCCACCAAAATTCAAAATTTGAAAAATCCACCCAAGGAGCCCTTTGGCATAAAGGAAGGAACCAAATTTTGGTACCTTCAAATCCGTGGGTGATCTGATTGTTAGGAAATTCCACTCATTAGCACACATTTATTGCAAATCTTTTCTTCTTCACTCCATCTCTCTTGTATGGATTGACTTGGGTGGTATGACTAGCATTCAACCCACTTCCAAATCATTAGGAACCTCTCCTCTTCAATGGTTCAACATCTAATCAAACACATTTCTCAACAATTTTTCACTTCTATAAATTGAGAGGTTTTACCATGATCATCCTCACACCTTTTTCATTCTTACTATTATCTACCAAAGTAAAACCCAAATCAAAAATGACAAAATCCTCTCCAAAAACTTGCAAGAAGACCGTTAGAATTAGCGTTAGGCCTTGTTGCTTCGTTAACATTAGCTCCTCATCCGAGTCTTCTCCACTCACAATCTCATCTCCCATCCGAGATGATACAAGCCTCACCTTGGCTACACCAAATCAATCACACATTGTGATCACCACTCCACCACCTACAAAAACACCAACTTCACCTCCTCTGGCACCCATCCAAACATCCAAAACACCCTCACCACCTTCACCACCAAGGTCTCCAACTCTCATTCCTATGGAGTTATTTTCAACTCCACCAACTTCACCAAATCCTTTCCTAGAGGACTTGGATGACTTGCCTCCTAGGCCAAATCATCCACCACCATTGCCATCATTTGGCACAATTGAGCGGATTGCTCATGAGTCACCTCGGTCATCCCTTGACCCAAACGCCCCATTAGGGCCTAAACCTCTTCTCTTCCACCCCATTCACAAAGACATTCATGGTCCTTTGTATGGGACCATCCACTTCCCACATCAATGTCCCTCATCTTGAGGACATTGAGGAGTTTATGGGATGCCAATCCCACTAGAGAGGAGATTCAAGCGAACTCCACAACCTCCACCAATTCAAAGGCATGGTGGATTCTCACTTAAGTGAGACAATGCAAATGCAAAATGCTTTGCTTGCATCCATCATGACCACTCCAAACATCCCCAACACCACCAACACATCCACCATTCCACCACCACAACCTCCCCAAACATTCTACCCTCCAAGGCATGGTTACTCAACTTGAGCAAACGCCCCAAACTGTAGAACGGACCGGGTTATGGTCCATGACTTCAAGAAGAAATGAGGTTCATCCTCAACCACATCCTTGAGCGTCTCAACGCTCTTTCCCATCCACCATCACTTTAGGATGGTTTTAGAATAGTCTTTCTTGTTTTTACTTTCTTAGGATAATTTTTATTTCTTGTACTAAAAACACATCATTGTGTTCTCTTTTCATGATCTTTACTCATGAAAAAATTTTAACTAATGAATGTTGTTTATTATATTATTGGTGTCATTACATAGTGTTTGGAAATGCTTGTGAATGATCATTATTACTAACAATTTTTTTTGTAGCTTTATTTTCACAATCCATGAATCTTCCCATTAAAGCACCCAATTTAGGGGGAGCTTTGAATAAGGGGGAGATAATAGCTCGGCTCATTACATTCCATAGCCTCTTCTTTTGTTGAGACAAAAGGGAGAAAATATAGAACTTTGAAATTATTCATATTTGACTTTTCTGAAAAAGTCAAACAGGAACCCTCATTGATAATACTTGACTTTTCTTAAAAAAGTCAAACTGCATACTTTGACTCTCTAAAAAGTCAAACATCATGCATCAACTAGTGAACACTTTGACTTTCATAAAAAGTCAAACATCATACACTTGCATTATCATTTCCTTTTCAAGTTCTAAAACTAATATTTTTATAACTCTTGTACAAACTTTGTATCTTTTATAAAAATAAAATTTATATTTTGTCCTCAACAAAAAGGGGGAGATTGTTAATACAAATATCGTCATTAAATGTTATTTATATTTTTGATCTTTGCCTAAGTTTTGTTAACGACAAAAGTAAATTTAATTTATAAAAGCTTAAAGCTTGTCAAGTTTAATAGATATTAAAACAAGCTTTCTCCAATAATATATTCATCATTCAAGCATTTACATTTTGATTAGTGACATCTTGATATGACTCTAATCATTATGTATGATAGTAGTTTTAGAATGTGTTGGGTTCTTAAAACCAAACACTACTTAAGCATTGCATATTTCTAAAATAGAAATACAACATATGACATCATGTATTACATCATGGAAATCATTGGAAGATTCCATTAGATATTTTGTGTAGATTTGTACTCTTCATATCTTGCACAATCTCACTTAGATAGAGTTGACTTTGGCAAGATTTGATATATTAGTTTGTCGAGACCGGCTGGTACCAAAATGGTACAGGCGGAACCTTTAAGGGGTCCGCCGTCTGTGGGCGCCTCTGTCCATTTTGGCTATAAATAGCAATGCCAAGCCAAGTAGTTTCTTATCCTTTTCTAACATACTCATATCTTCTCTCTAATCTTTATAACTCGGTTCATATCATATTAGTGATCTCTTTTGTAGCAAAGAAGATCAAGTCATATTCAAGCTTCAACGAAGTTGGAAGTCTTGTTTGTTTAGTGTTGTATGATCTAGTGTTGATCCATACTTCATTGTTGTATCAAACCATCATAATCTTGTGAGTGTGAGTGGTTAGTATTTTAGTCCTCAAAATACATTGTGTGGGAGTAGTTGTACCCTTGGAAAGAACTCGACATCTAGCTTAGTGTCGGAAATAGTGTAAGCGAAGTGTAAAGGTTTTCTCCCGGTGAAAGGAGCTTGTTGACTAGTGAAGTTAAACTCTCGAGTGTGAGACTCGGGAGTGGAGTAGGGCAAGGAAAAGAGTCCTTGTAGGTGAACCACTATAAACAACTTGTTGTGGTTTGATCATTTCTTTCTTATTTACTTATTACACATTGCTTGCATATTTCATTAACATACTCAAGATCAATATCAATTGATCTTTCAATAAGTTTCAAAACAAAGTTTTAATTGGTAAACTATTCAACCCCTTCTAGTTTTCTACATCTTACATAACCATGCTTGGTGAAATCTTTGGCCGAGCATACCATGCTCTTGGTGCTGATGTAGTCCATAGAGAGCTTTTACAACCTTGTAAACATGTTTAGGTTGATCGGGTCTTCAAATCCTTTGGGTTGAGTGACATAAACCTCCTCTTCTATTTCACCATCTGTAAAAGCACCTTTGACATCCATTTGATATACCATAAACCCCATGTAGGATCATAGGCCAAGAATATTGAATGGCCTCAACTCTAGCAACAGTGCAAACACTTCATCATAATCAATTCCTTCCTCTTCCCGAACCCCAGCCACTAATCTTGATTTTTTTTTTAATCACAACCCCTTGCATCTCTTTTATTCTTCAAAATCCATTTTGTCCCAATTGCATACTTACCATCGGTAGTGGTACCAAGATCCAAACCTTGATTTTGGAATTGTTGCATCTCTTCTTGCATTGCTTCAAGCCAACTTGAATCTTCAAGAGCTTGAGTAACCTGGTTGGTTCCACTTGAGAAAGAAAACAAGCAAATGAGACAATGCTTAAAGTCCGTATGATTGTCCCTTTCTTGGTTTGAGACATAGGAAAGAAAAGCAACTCATCCATATTTAGAACTTGTCACGTCCTTCTAGTTCTAACAAAGCTAAAGATCACCAATGACATTATATTGAGGATGAGCAATGTTGATCCTTTTTGTAGCGATGGGGTGGACTTCAACGGATGTATCAAGATTAGTCGAGTTGGCTCAAAATCACCGTCATAGGAAGGTGAGGTGAAGATGCCGACTTTGGGTTGATGATTACCAAGATCCAAGGACTTGGAAATCGTGTATAAGGTTCTCCAAAGTCTGTGGACACTCTAGTAGAAATGGGAGTAAAGCAATAGGGCTATCAGTGATTTGGTGATGGTAGGAGAAACAGGATCACCGTCGGAGAATTATGGTTTCCATCGATCGCTTCTCTTGCAACCTCCCATCAAGTTTCTCGGCCTCAAGATTAGCCGCATACTCTTGTTTCGTAAGCCTAGCAAGGTCCTCTCATAGTGTGACTCATCTTCACTCACATCGAGTAACTTTAGGAGTATCACCCGCAAAATGGTTGGGGAGAAGGAAGGTACAACAATAGGATGTTCATCATCCTCAAACTCACAATCGTCAGTCGAGATCCATGGTACTGCATTGTCGGTGGGAGACTCTTGTGTACCGCATTTTGATTAGCCACATGTCTAGAATAACCCAGTAATCGGTTAAGTAATCAAGATCAAAGACCAAACATGACCTTGTCCTTGAACATTAGGCTTATCTTCTAGAAATATCGTGTTCGAGTCTCCTCAATCTTCTTAGCGATAAATTGTATACCTATAAGCCTTACTATGAGTGAGTAACCCACAATATACCCCTCATCGCCTTTCTCATCAAATTTCCCCAAAGGATCACCGGTGTTCGAATGGTCACTTGACATCCAAAAGGTTTGAGGTAATGTATAGCGAGAACTTTCCGGTGAGAAGTTCATAAGGTGTCTTGAAATGAGGTCTAGTAATGGATACCTGTTGAGTACATAACAAGCCGTGCTAACTGCTTCAGTCCAAAACATAGTGGGTAGTTTAGAGTCTGCAAGCATAGATCTAGCTGCCTCTATTAAGGTCCTATTCTTTCTTTCAGCTACCCCATTTTGTTGTGGGGTTCTTGGAGTGCTATAGTCCCTTTTGATCCCTTTAGACTTACAGAGTTCTATTAATACAACATTTTTGAACTCTGTCCCATTATCACACCGAATTCCTTTAACCATTTTGTTCAACTGGTTTACAACAAGGGTAATGAACTCTTTCAACACTTGAGATGTTTCATCTTTAGTCCTCAGAAAGAATACCCAACAAAACTTGCTATAGTCATCGGTGATTACGACAAAAATACTTGTGATCAATACTTGACTTGGGTTAGACCAAAAGATCCATATCGCACAAGCTCAAGTGGAGTGCGAAATAATGCTCACAGCTGTAATAGCTTTGTATGAGGCTCTGTGTTGCTTTCCTTTGTTGCAGGAAACACAGTTATGCTCATTGGTGAAAACTTTGGAAGGAAGTCCTTCAACTAGACCAAGTTTAGAAAGTTTGTTGATGGTCTTGAAGTTCACATGAGCCATCCTTCTATGCCATTTTGTAGACTCATCCAGGGATGCTTTAGCCACCAAACAAGTTAGGTCACCTTCTGGTTGAACATCATTCAAGTTGAATGTGTATAGATTGTGATTCCTAGGAACTCTCAGCAGAATAGATGTATCTTCTGGGAGTTTGAAGTCTCTAGATAGCACAAGACATTCATCCTCAGAGAAGAATACTTTGTTCTTGGTGTCACAAATTTGTGAGACTAAGAACAAGTTGAAGTGTTGCAGTTCCTTTACATAGTACACATTCTCAAAATCCAGTAGAGGTGTTTTGATGGTGCCTTTCCCAGTGATTCTACCATCACTTCCACCAAACGTCACATTGCCTCCTCCTGCTATGGGTACGAAATTATGCATCATATCTCTGTTTCCTGACATGCTTCTTGAACAACCACTATCAACAATGCCAACTTCCTTATGCTTAAGAGGATGATCCTACAACAACAACAAAATATACAAAATATTAGTACACAATGGAGACTCAAGTCATTACTGACTTGAGCCTACCTTGTGGATCACAAGATTTAGGCCATGTAGAAATAAAAGATCCACCATTGTTCTTGGACCTCCATTGAAAATTGGGTCCCTTTTTAGTCCTAGAACAACCTGTTGAGGGCTTCACAGCAGTATCCCAAGTTCCCATCCCATCATACATTGAGTCAACACATCTAGGACAATAACCATTTTGAAAATATGAACTTGTTGGTTTCACATAAGGTCTAGCAACAGATCTTCTCCAAGGAGAAGGTTTATTAGTTGCTTGTGGAATAAAAGATGGTATATCATTAATATTTGTCCACATTGGTCTAGATTTCTTTAGACCAACACCGCACCCATTCTTTGCTCATGAAAATTACAATCCTTAATCAAATGAAATTTGCTTCCACAAACAAAACATGTCTTCTTTTTAGAAGATTTATTCAAAGTAAAAGATGTTCTATTACATGCAAAAGCATTCAAACCACAAGAATTAATGTAATTGTTTTAACAAACTTAAAAGCATTATTGTGCAAAGAATTAAAAGACAAGTCTTGAAGAAACCGGCTTGGAAGGTGATTCTCAAGACAACTTTAAAAGGCTTGTAAGTAGTCTTGGGTGTAGGCTTGGCAAGGTCTTGGGAAGGTCTAACTTGTCATTTGAATCACACTGGTAGTAAGTAGACCATTGGTCGAGGACTTGTCCTTGTCACAACAAGAGACAAAGTCGAGAGATGAAGAATCGTGGTCTCGAAATTCTTTTAACTTTTGCCATAAAGATGGTGTGATCCATCAAAGTCAATCTGTGAGGAAAGGTCAACGGGCATATGTTCACCTCTAATAGGTCCGAGAGAAGATGTAATGTCCTTCTTTGACATAATTAGCTAAACCTGCTGGTGTAGTTTTACGCCCATCATGCCTAGCTTCTAATCCTACATACTTTTGAAAACCTAAACCTATCCCTGAGGTCTCAGATTGACTACTATAGATATGTCAAGCTAGATTATTACCTGAGATTAACCATTCTTTATGTCTAGCTACTTCATTATCTAGTTTTTCTTTTAGCACTTGATTTTCATAAACTACCTCAGCTTTTTCTTTCTCAGTACGTTTTAAATCAATTTTAGCACAATCTAAATCACTTTGTAACACCCTGATCTTTTCATCATAAGCCAATTGATTCTTTTGAAACCAAACTTTTTGTCTTTCTAATGTTTTTAAAGCTTTGCTTATAAGCCTCAACTTCTACATAACATTCATTATATTTAGGTTTCAATTCATCGTAGGCTTTTTAAGTTCATAATAACGTTCACTACAACCAAAAACACAGTTATGTACACGAGAGATGCCCATTAAGGCAACTTGATCATGCCTATCCTCCTCAAGTACGACTTGCGGTAATCCAATATTCTCGAACTGTGACTTTCATCATTCTCATGCTCATGCATCTTCCAATGACATGGTCATCCATAGTGACAGGAGTGTGGAGGTCCACCTTGAAGTTCCAGCTTCCTTTTGAATCTGCGATAGGAAGAATATCTCACCTCATCACCAACCTTCCTATCCTTGCATTCTCTGTAGAAGTGACCCATCCGCCCACAAGTAAAACACTTGACCTTGCTTCATTAAATCTTCTTGGATCTCTTCCTTGAAACCAAAATTTCTTCGGACTTACTCTTAAACTTCTTTTTGTTCATAGAGAGCATAGCCAATTGCCACTTCAAGTTCATCTCTTCCATGTCAAATGGATCCACCTGCTCGAGGTCCTCAGGCTAGTTCTTTGCCGAGTGTCATAATCGACAACAAAGAGTGAATCACATCTTCCAAAACACCACCGGATTTAGGTTGAGAACTTGATGAAGTGGTAGTGTAGGAAGATGATCTTTGAGGAAACAGGACTTGGAGCATAAGTCATCCTATTTGAGGAGGCCCCAACAAAAGTCAGTGACTAGGAGTGGATGAACGAAAGGACTTCTCACATCGTGCTCAAGAGATTTAAGTCTCTTGTATAGTTCATCAAAAGTGAGCATATCCACCCCACCTTTAGCTTTGAGGGCAATGCTAACTTGCAACCAAGATGAAGGTAAAGATCGCAAGAACTTTGAATTACAATCATCATTATCTCGCTTTGCCTTGGTGATTCAACCGACTCAATATCTTATGAAACTGTCATATCCTTGTGGATACCTTCTTCTTCGAGATTTGGAATTCTTGAAGCTGTTGTTTCAGCATAGATTTCCTTATTCTCCTGGACTCCTCATTCCCACCAAACCTAGTCTTGATTGCCATCCATATATCATTAGCATCCAGCATGTAGTGAAAATCACCCAAGTGATCTTCAGGTATTGCCTGAAGGAGAATAGTTCTCACTTTGTTCTCTCTTTGAACAACCAGTATCTCTTCAGTAGATTTAGGAGGAACAATGGTAACATTACCATCAGGATCTGTGATAGTCCTTTTCAAATTGTTCCCCTTCTTCACAATTTTCCAGAGATTCCAATCAATGTTGGAGATCCAGTTCTACATCTTCATAGCCCACAAATCGTACTCCTCCTTCTTGAGGTATGGAAACTTTGCGTTGCTGTTAGAGAGACTGAGTTGTTGCAGAGAGGTGTTGTTATAGTTGTTGGTGACTTCAATATCATCATCTGATCCAGGCATGGTGAAGGTTGTTTTGGTTGTATGGATGTAAAGATAAGACTGTTCTTAGTATCGTAGAGACTCTCCCGAGGCTCTGATACCACTGTTGAACCTTAAACCTTGATAGATCTTAAAGCACTCGTAGATCGATAGTAATTTTATGTAATCACAAATGAGACTATAAGATGCCTCTATAACTTGTATTCAAGCGAATTTAAACACAAGAACAAACACGAATAACTAAGAACACTTTGATCCTCTATGGATCTTTTAATAATACTAAAACTTTGTTTTCAACTCATATATAACTCATACTATTGTGTTCCTTTTATACACAAGGAACCTTAACCCGCTTCCCAAGAAACGATAAACATAAAACTAAATCGATATACACTATAACTTCCTAATAAAGCCCATGCATATCCTAACTAACTATAGAATATGCGGAACATCTATCTCAGTAGAAACCATCTACACGGTTTCATTACTTCAGCAGAATTAAGTCTTCAGCAGATTCCACAACACTTCAGCAGAATCTTCAGCAGGAATATCAGCATAATTCATACTTAGTAGAATTCCCAACAACTATCCCTCCCAAATGTATCAAGCTAACTTGACACACTACTCGTCGATGGTCTCAAAATGATGTAAAGAACAAGTTATAAAGTTTACAATACTATCGACACACTTAATATTTGGTAAATTAATGTCATATGAGAAAACGATTAGGCAAATCCTCACTAATGGAATCAAGGGTTATAGTGTGCTCGGCTAAGGTGTATTCTAGTTAGGTTAAGAAAAACTGTTAAAAATTTCAAAATAGCATAATTTTTCAAAATAAACTAGAAAAATTAAGGCAAATAAATTTGAAGTTATAATTCCACTCCCGTCTCCCCAGTTGAAATGTACAATATCCCTATTGTACGCAAATATAGATATTAAAAGGAGAAAAGTAGAATTAGAACGAGAACTCCCTTGAAATTTGACTGGTATGATCGAAGATACATGTGTTAAAACGTGTCCCACTTGGAGATCCATAAGAAAACTTCAATTCTCTGAATTAACTTAAACAACCAAATGCATCATACTAGAACAACAACAAGTATTAAAAATAAAGAAAATGAAAATTCGAACTCACTTTCGTAAAAATTACGGTTGTATTTAGCATATGCAACAAGCCTTTTAAACCACTCGGTGTCCCGAGTGCACAAGTGAAGTCTCGTGAGGGTTTACAAGGAACACACCCACAAAGTCCATTTACTACTAAAAATATACAAACATGGTAATTTGTTTTTGAAAATGGCTTTTAATCAGGAAGAATTTACGGCGTAACCCCATTAACTGAGTTACACCATAAGTCAAGTGACTTTTCAATTCATGTGTGCTGGTAAATAGTTACGGGCGTAAATACAACGATGCAGTTACGCCATAGAAAGTCCTTGATGCAAATCTCAGAAAACTAGACTTTTAGAACATTAAGAGGCCCCTCTAGGACTTCGCATGTATTTCTTCATTGTAAAAACCTGAAAAAATGATGCACAAACATACCAAGCAAAAAATCCCATAAAACTAAAGCTAAAATAAAAAGATAGGCATGATGTGCCTCCCACGAAGAGCTTGTTTTTGTTCGAGTCACGAGCTTAACTCCACCCTTATTTACTAATTAAAAAGGTGTTAATCCCCTCACATAAAATCAAGTGTGGGTAAAAATAGCAATAAACACCGTGAGGGTGTGAATTTGCTCTGGGATAGAGAAATGATGAATTATAGTCATACCTTAAAATGGATGTCATTTCCCTTTTTTCCTTAATTGATTTAATTGATTTCTTGGAAGATTGGTTCTTTCCATGTTGTTTTTGACTAACTGGCTTCCATGCCACATTCGTTTCTACAATGCCCATGTACACCCTTACGCCCTTAAAGAATGAAAAAGGGTCTTTTGAAAGCATTTGATCGAGATCTTCCATATCCTTTGTATGGCCACATTTGGCTTCCTCGTCAATCACGGAAATATCCAAGAGCTCATCTTCGAATTCCTTTAAAATCTCATCCAAAATCAAGTTGGTAGTTGGTGCTACATAACCATTATCGAGAGGTGTGATATGTGAGGTTAAAGGTTGCACCTCGTCATTCACAGTTTTGGCAACCTGTTTGGGAAAACTAACAAGGTCGTTAGTAAAAGAAATTAAAAAAAAAGTTATAAGTGATACCATTTTGTGTAGTATTCGATTCCACACTAGCTTGCGAAATTACTTCTTTATCCCGTAAGCTCATCTCTTCTATCTTTCTTGATTACTCCTTGTTTGGTTTGTCTTTCCTCACATCCTTTAATTGATTAGGATATGTAACCGGCGGCAGGTACGGTTGCATCACCGGCTTTGGGTTAAGTTTGGTTTGCACGGTAGGTGTTAGTAGTCGCCTAAGCCTGTCTACATCCTCTACCATGATACTCCAAAAATCATCCATATCCTTTTCATCACATTCCTCCTGAACTCCCTTTTTCACATCTTCATGGTCAATATCTCCTAACCCTTTGAAAGTCATGCTATCACTATCCACTACATCATACTCATTAGGAGATACAAAACCAGCTTTGGTGTATGGTCGAGGAAATTGACAGACGGGTTCTAGAGGAGGCAAACTTGTAAGAGCCTCCTTAGACGTGAACTCTTTCCAAAAATTCTCAATCTCACACTCCTGGTCTGAATCCGGATATTCCAGAGTTAATATGGTAGAAGTTTCCTTAGATTCGAAATCCCTCCAAAAAATTTCAATTTCCTCACCCGAATCCGGATATTCCAAAACTTCATTTTTCTTATGGCGAAAAGGATCAAAGTATGACCCCTCATATCTTTTAGAAATGCCCAAAATATTTGGATTGGGAAATGCAGAACCGGCCTTTATGTAAGGTTGTCAGATTAGAGATGAAGGTTTTAAAGAGGCCAATTTTGCAGTAGATCTCTTTGATCTAAGATTTCTCAAGAATGTATATGTCTTCTTGATCTCATATACCAAGTATTCATTCATTGTCATGTTATTAAGATCCAGCTCCATCTCCATGATTTCCTGAAATACAAAAGACAAAGAGGACAGAAAAAACAGGAGGAATAAAAATCCTAAAAACTCAAATTAAATCCTAAAATAGCTCCCCCGGCAGCGGTGCCAAAAACTTGATGTTGGATTTCAGACCATGTTTTACTATTTATAATTTCTCGTCTACCTAAGGTCTACCTATGCATTAACTGGCAGTGTACCCATTCATATGTAGTGTAGTAATTGGTAAAGCCAAGGTCGTCCCAAGAGCTATGAATCCGGATCTAACTTAAGTTCTAATGTCACTGTTTTTAAAGGGGTTGGAATAGATTAATATTAAACTAATTAAACGAAATGAAAGCAAATTAAAATATATGAATAATAAATAGGGAGAAATGTGTTAACCTAATTACTAATCTTTTTACGCCATATTAAGTTTTCATAATGTTTTCTATCGCTTCATGTGGCTGTAAATTTCACTAGACTCCTCGGGTAAAGTCGTCTAGCCTATGTTCCATAGGTTCCTATTCTGTAACCAAACGATTACCAGAGTTCGTGGGTTAACCTATGTAGAGTCATTAAGTACCAGCTGCAATCTAGACTTACTCTAAGGAAACCAGGCCTCATGGAACTCAGGTTTCGCCTTCACTTCTTAAGCATCTCCGTTTGATAGGTGATCCTATGGTCAATTCGCACACAAAATAGTAGTAGTCCCATGGTCAATTCTTACCACTAATCGCAACCTATTCGTCTAGGGTACGATGGTCAATTCTCCTAGCTTCCTAGATACTACCAAACATTAACACTACCAAAACAAAGGTGTCCACGAATAAGCACATAAAGCGATACAAAAATGAGAAAACTTAATCATTTTAATAACAATTTCATAACTAGGCTAATACATGAAATGATTAGCCAAACATTCTGTAAATTACATAAACAATAATGAATAAAAAAAATGATTGAATTAAACATAGTGTTTGATATTAGTTGATGATTAGCTAATACAATTTATGAATTGAAGTGAATTCCACCTTGAAAAATGGTGGATGATTGCTGGAAATTGCCTTGAGATTGTGCCCTAATCGTCCCTTAAAAAGGGAGGAAAAGACATGATGATAAATGCTGAATTGGGGCTATATTATAGGCCTCGACAAAGTTACGGCGTAACCTTGTGAATAGGTTATGCCGTAACCATCGTATCTCAGATGATCTTATCCATAGTAAAATATTTACGGCATAACCTTAACAATAAGTTACGACCGTAAAACTCTCGTAGTGAAGTAAGTATCTTGACCATAAAAATTATTCTAAGTCTGGAATTATATATGGCGTAACTAAGTTGTGAAGTTACGCCGTAACCTTGAACTGCGTTGACTTTGGTCTTCTAGTGTAAATCCTAGTTACGGTGTAAGTAGAGAATAGAATTACGCCGTAACTCTTGTCAGTCGGATAATCTTGTATATTTACTTTAATAACCTTCCAAATCCATGTTTCTTTGTTCCTATGCTCATTATTTACCTAAAATAATAAATTAAGAAATAAGAGTATATTTTCAAGTAAAACAATACAAATGATGAGCATATTAGGGGAAATTAACACTAAAATATCGTGGACTATTTGATGTTATCAGAACAAAACACCCTCTCGACACATGATATAGGTGCTTACTTTAAAAAATTAGAGAAAAAGGTGCATGTATACAAAAGATGGGAAAATTTGACGGAAACACATAACCCCATGTATGACACGGTACTTTTACATTGATAAACTCATCTTTTAATCTGGCATTTATGTAGAAACAATCATATTTGAAGCATCTTCTTCATAAATGTGTGACTTCATCAATGATGCTTCAAACGAAAGGATGAAATCAAGATGGGGAAATGAATGAAAAAGGTGTAGTGAGGGTGGTTATGGTTGATAAATAGCCATGTACTCTAATAGGGATGGTTTGTTCAAATTCACACTTGATTCATGCAAAGAGGCTCGAACATGTTTTTGATGCCCTTCTTCTTTTAGGTGACTTGACACACTTCGACACCGTGAAAACACTCATAGTATAATTTTGGTGTTTTAGAAGCAAAGTACCACCCTATAATGTCATCGCTTTTACCGCAACCATATTCTTGGAAATGTCAAAAACCGTAACAATTTGAACACCATTTTCGAGTTATCGGTTTCCATTGAACACCGTCGTTAACCTTAGTAAAGTGGTAAATATAGAGTAGCCGAAATATCATAAGTAGAGTTTAAATGGTGTTTAGTGGTAAGGAGAGTTTAAGATGGATATAGTGAAGTACATAAATTTAGAGTGGATTTATTGGAAAGAAAAAGCGACTAGATATTAATGATGATTTTGAAGTTCCCAAGTTTTATTAGAAAGGTAAACAAGTGTCTTGTCAACTCTTACAATCATTTGCAACATGATCTCAATAAACATAAAAAATAATAATAATAATAATAATAATAATAATAATAAATGACATGTTATGTTGAACCATTCATAATCGATTCGTAGGAAGTCGTCAGATAGAAACTGTTGGGTGATAACGGATCCGCTTTCTTGATCACTCTGTAATTGGATCGTAGCATCTTTGACTTCATTCCACCAAAATTTGGTGTGCATGAAAACGGACCAATCGGGTGCCATCATGCTAGGAATGAGACGTCAATGAGGATGGTGCAATTTTAGAGAAGAGTGGAGGTATGTGCGAGGAAATATGGCGATTATGTGAAGTTGAGGCCTGGGATGTAGTAGGCTATTAATTAAAATTATAAATATGTGAGAAATAGGTGTGCAATGGGTATAGAAGGTTAGGCTAGGCAAAACATGACTCGAGTGTCCTAGTTTTAGCTATATGCCACAAAGTTGAGTTTTGTTATAAATAAGTGTCATCTTGAGTCACAAATAGGTTTGCATATCAATATATGAAATCAAAACACTATATTGAAGCCCTAGAGTGCTCAATGCAAGATGTTACTTACCCCGTTATAGGCAACGTTTGGGCCAAACTGCAACGCTACTCGGGCACCCCGTGGTTGTGATAATAGCCATTTTTGGTATATCTTTTTGGAATGTAAAAGTTGTAAAACCCCCCAAAATATCGCAGCGAAAGATTTTGTCACTAGTATTACTTCTTAGTACACAATACAAGTTATAGAAAACGAACTCTAAATGACACGTTTTGTAAAATTACCATTCGATAAATAATATCAGAGTTATAACAAGAGGTACCAAAGTATAGCTTTACATAAATGTTTTATAAAACTATTATCGAATGGTGAATACAATCATTCATGTCTTCAAATCATGTCATGTGACTCTAATGCTTCAAGCCAATGCTAATGCCTTACAAACCTGAGATAAACATGCTAAAAAGTGTTAACACAAAAGTTGGTGAGTTCATAAGTTTACTAGTAAATTAGTTGATCACAAGATTTCAAGTTTAATAGAAAGTGGGTTACGTTGTTATACACCCATAATTCGAAAGCAGTTATTATTAAATGTAGATCACAAGATTTCCGAGTGTATGACTATTGTACATAAATACAATATCAAAAATAGAGATAGTGTCATCGTTGCCCTAAGTTCATGTCGCCGAAGCCTTAATTTTTCTAAGTTTTTGGTTTCTAGTTTCTGCTTATTTCACGATTGTACCAAGTCCGTTAGTTCGTCATTATACCAAGTCCATTAGTTCAACATTATACCAAGTCCGTAAGATCAGTATTATACCAAGTTCGTGTGATCAATATTATACCAAGTCCATTCGATCGAGATTGTACCAAGTCCGTTAGTTCATCAAATGATTCATAGCACATAATTTTAAGCACCTAATTCCAAGTACGTAATTCAAAGTATCAAGAAAGATTGATATAACACATAGTTTCAAACACATAATTCAAACTACGTAATTCCAAGTATCAATAAAGATTGATATAGCACATAGTTTCAAGCACATAATTCCAAGTATCAATAAAGATTGATATTACAAGATACAGTTTTCAAGCAATTGTGATCGTAGAAAAAGTAGCATGTATCTCACCCCAAGTAGTTTATAAAATAGTCAAAATGAGTAAAAGTGGGGCTATAAACTCACCGTGAGTAAACGATATTGAGTGTGCAACGAAAATGATAGATATGCCAAAAAAACCTATAGAAGCAATCTAGAATATTATGTCGAGTCTTAGGTTTTGAAATAACGTTGTGAAAGCATAAACGTCTATATAAGTTTATTATGTTGATCATGATGTTGTACATAGTAGTTTATAGTGATCGCGTATGTCGTTATAGAAATGGTTAATAGTTCATGAAACGTGTTTAGCTATTATCATACCATTGTTCGGGCTATCACAATTCAGAGGTCATGTAGCAAACACATGAGGAGTTAGGACACTTTAAATCGTAAATCCAACAACTCATCGATGTCTTTACCCTAGAGAGGCCCCTCACATGAATTTCGTACCAACATAGTACTTTATAAAATGTATAATTTGTACATATGTTTATATTACATAAGAGTTAAAACACCCACGTGGTCTATGAAATCAGTTGGTTATGTTTCGTTTAATGGTTTTGGACATACTTAGTGTGTTACGAAAGTTATAAGGGTTACAAGTCGTGAAAATGATCAAAACGGTCATAATGCTCGTTATTTGTGAAAAACAATATTCCGAAGGTCAAGTGAATGATTTTATTTCATGAAAATGATATTTACAAGTTATAAATGAAATCTGGTAACTTTGGTAATTTATCGTGTTCGGGAACTAGGTCAAACGAGAAAAAGATTTGGAAAACAAGTTTGGTCGGGCCCCTTTTAGCCGTCTTGTTTGTGTTTCACGACCCTACGGTTGTGTTGTCTTATGGGGTTTAGTCGTGGGATGTGGAAAAATAGTAAAATTTGAAAAGGTTAGTCGTAGGCTAAATGGCTTTGGTGGTAGTTTGTGAAGGCCGTAAGGCCTTTAGCCGTCAAATTTGAATAGGTTAATTGCATCTTGAGGACTTAGTCGTGGGTCGAGAATCTCGGTAGTGCAAATTGTATGAGTTCGTGTTGGTTTTGGTAACTCTTGAAAGGTCGTAACTTTTGATCTATAAGTCCGCTTAATCGATACAAAAGTCCACGTTCAATTACGATTTCCTCTATAATTCTATGTGTTTGTCTAAGTACTAAAGTCCATAGATTTTGCTAATACTTAGCATAAGTTTATTTGTTTCACAACTAATTTGTTGAATAAGGTCTTATATAATGTTTATTTTGCGATTTTGGCTATGTACAACATATAATCGTTTGAACGTATTATTAATATTAAAGTAGAAGTCGAGAAAATATAATGGGAAATGAAAAAGAAGAACCAAAGAAAAGAACTAAAGTAACAAAGTAAAAAATAAGAAAAATAGAGAGAAAAGAAGAAAGAAAATAAGAGTTAAAAGTCATTAGGAGATAAGTAGGACATCTTATACACATCTTATTGGTTAAGAGGTTTGAGCCTTTGAACGTATTTAAATGAGAAAAAATAAATGCACGACCAAAATATTTAACCGCATCTGAAAAGTTACTAAAAGGCTTTAAAATGTATTTATTTGTTTTTTTTAAACCAAGCGACACGGACCAAATTGTATTAATTGCGGATTAATAATAAGTCGGATTAAGATATTATTAAGAGGTTTTTTAAATTAAACAAACACAGCCAGAGTTTTAAAAGCTGTTCTTAAGATATAAGGATATGCATTATTATTTAATTTTTCTTTAGAACGACATTATATTTGAAATTCGATCCCCGAGTTAAATCATCCAAACGGACAGATTTCGGGACCCGAATCACTAGAAAAGACCATGAAAGAAAACCCTAAAACTGACTTTTACACTGGTTAAAAAACGAATTTTTGTCATTCGCGAGGCTTGAACTGGATAAAACTTCCCAAAGTTTCAGAAAGAGTTAAAGTAACCGATTGAGCTATGCCGATTGGTTAAGGATATGCATTGTTTAGTTGCATCTCGATGAACTGTCCCACCACTTTGAGATACCATCAGTTAAGCATTTTATTTTGTAAACATCTCTTGTAACAGCTTTATGGGTTATTTTCTACGGTTCAAATAATTTTCAACAAATGTTTGTAAGCTATCAATGTCGCGTGAAGAAAGGGGTAGAAATTTTCGTTCGCTCGTACATTAAATAAATATGTGGCCTAGACTTTTCGAAATATCCTCGGAAAGTGTGTTTGTACAAAGAAAAAAATACAGTAAAACTCAACTTGTATCAATTATTATTTGGTTTCTAATTGACTTAGACCTATTTACATTTGATTTAAAATCATTTTGAGGATAAAAGATTATTACATAATAAGGATAAATCTTGGCCATTTTTATTCGATCTAATGGATGACATTAATCTCAATGATTTAAAAACTCACTTTCGTTTTTTTTTCAATATTAATATCTTTCAAAGCCGTTAATCGTTAAGCGAAAAAAAATATATCATTCGACGATCGTTTAATTATCTTTCATAGATAAAGACTTTGATATCTTTACGACAAAAAAATTTTTCGTATTTTCACGTTTTTTAAAAATTTAGGTTTTACGTTCTTGAAATTTCGTTAAAAATCATATATGATAAAAGCACTAATTTGAATATCATATGTGATATTAGTGTAATATCATATATGATATGTAATATCACGTGTTGATATTAGTGTAATATCACATACGATATTACATATCATATATGATTTAACACCAATATCACACGTGATATTTAATTTAGTGTTTTATCATATACGATTTTTTCACGCAAATTTCAAAGAACGAAAAAACGAAAAATAACGAAAAACGTGAAAAAGCGAAAATTTTTCTTTTTTTGAAAATATATCAAAGTCTTGCCCTCCTCAGTAGGATAATTTAATCTTCGTCGCGATAATATTTTTACTTAACGATTAACGGTTTAAGAGATATTTAAATTATAAAAATAGGTGAAATAATAAAATCTTTTAATCTCGTAATTGATTTCTTTTTAGATGGATGTGGAAATGAGTCACTGGTATGTGAGAAAAAGTTTGATATGTAAAATAACTCTCCTCTTACGTTTGTATGAAAATGACATAATACTTGCGTTTTCTATGGGCCAAAGAAGATAGGAAAGTTACATTTGACTTATCTTTTAAATAGAACTCTATTAGTGTGGTCACAATGCTTCTGCATAGGCTAACATGACAATTTTTCTAGATTACTGTAATGCCATTTTGCAAATAAAATATCCTAGTATTTGATAAAAACACTGTATTATTTACAACCATTAAATTTAGTTCAAAGAAAAGCTCAATCGAAATTAATATTTTTCTGCATAATGAGAAACAAATTTGAGCCACTTATTTTACAAAAGAAAAGGGATTAAGGTATGTTTTAATGAAAACCACTTTCACCATTATTATTATTATTTGTTTTAAATTACATATGTAACACCTTAACTCGACAAGCAATGTCGCGTCACATTGTCATATACAAGCATAATACGAAATGAAAATCTTATTAAATAAAGTACCAAGTCATATAAACCAAATGACTTGAAAAGGAAAATACATAATCCAATACGTCCAAAATAAAGAAATATCCAAAACACAAGTTCTCCAAACTAAGTCCCAAATGATAGAAAACTAGGTAAGGCTCGGTTCACTCATAAGCTCCTACTCTGCCCATTAATGCCCAACATCCTCTTATTACCTAAGCAGAAAAAGAAACGTGGTTGAGCTTAAAAAGTCAGGTGAACAAATCTAACGAAACAAATAATCGAATCATAAGGAATGTACGAAAAGAAATCAAAATGATCTGCGAACAAAATCATATATCATAAGGAGCAAGCATAATGAATCATAAGAGAATCAACGAAGTCAAACACATAATCATAATCATAATATAACACGTAATTGCCCAACGAGATTAGATGTAACCACGACATATCATAAGTGTACAAGGAGGGAGACCTCACAGTACCAAAAGTGGAATTGGGGTGCGAGACCCGCACAAACCAATAACTAAACTACCGCCACACCAAAACATATACATCTGTCACACCAAAACATATACCTAGGATGCATCCATACGCTTCTGCAAAACAAAATACATATGCCAGTACTAGACTGAACATACATATACATAATGGCCAAGTGATCACATAATCATACATAACAAAAGAGAACGTCGTGGACTAATTACACCGCCACAGATAGTGTCATGCCATTGTTGCCTCAATGACATGGTCATGGTACCTCCATGAGTAGTTAGCTCGGGCAATGGAACAAACAAAGCAAAGCAAAGCTATCCATAAATCAAACGAAGTAATCATAGCATAATCAAAGCATATCAAATGGTTACAGAATATCATATCAAATGAGATAGCATAGCATCACGAATGTCATAACAAAATGGATAGCAAACGAATCATATCATAGTGAATCATATCAAAGGATCATGTCAAACGGATCATAACATAGTAACGAATCAAAGTCGAGGATCGAAGTCATGAGAACCAAACCTCATCGAGAAAGGGTAGAATATTTGTACCTCAAATAGCAAATGCAAATAACTAAGGAAGCACAAAGAAAACCGAAGCTACTCCTCCTCTGCGAATATACACGAATTAATGATCACGTCTTACTTATAAGTTCATTTTATAAGTTTAATGCTTATAGTTATCTGGATTACATAATTAGGGTTTCTTTCTATATTTAGAAACTTTTCATTTTTAGTAACTTTCCATATTTAGTAACTTCGAGTTATAATTTATAATTAATCAACTTAGGGTTTCGATATCGAAATTAGGTCAACATATGACCAAATATATCATAATCATCATTTAAGTACATTTTAAAGTCCAAACACATTAATGATATGAAATCACAAAACTTTTAGCTTTTTAACAAATTTTTTATTTTAGTATGTTTCAGCGTTGACTTTACGAATTTTAAAACCATACTTAGACTCTTATTCAGAAGCCACCATAATTTACCCAGGTAACTATATGTCTTATGAGCTTACATGAATTTTTACAGATTTTATTATTGAGTTCAAATACCATTCCAAAAATCACTTATCCATACACGTCCATAAAATTAACTACATGTACACCCCGAAAGTTTATATTTATTTAACCTGTTTAGACCCTTCATAAAAATATGCTAAAATTCCAGGAAGTCACACATAACTTAAATATTACTTCTGTAAAGGAGAGATCTTAACTCCTCGTGGTTTGAAAATGAAAAATAAAAAACATCTACTGATTTTAAGCTCCTAGAATTCAAATTTGACAAATGATCCCATAAAATTCACAAACATGATCAATACGACACCAAATCACTCCAAACCAATTGAAAAGCTTAAATAAGATATTAAAATAGGTTTACATGCAAAAACCCAGAATCAAACACTTATGAAACATTGAAACTCAATTTATAACGCACACAAATTCAGCCTACAATTTTGTCTGATCAAAACAATCACAACTAAACCCTAATTCCTTTTATCTTTAAACCCGATTCATACCGATCAATTATACATGTTTTATACTGATTTAATTAATCATAAACACACACCAATGCTATTCATATGAACCAACCAAGATAAAAAATTAATTCCATTAAACACATATATATGAATACACGTTTTATAATTTCATGTGACATGTATTTCATTCGAATGTTCATATAGACGAGTTTATTAGGTTAGGTTTCGGGTTTTATACCTTTATACACTTCATACAAATCAAGAAACACAAGAGCAATAATATGATATCTCTTGAGGTGGGATTCAAACGGATAAAACAAGAACAAAAGAACCAACTAAAAACCCTTAGACTTCAAACCTCACGACCAAACCAATCACGAACGAGCACCCAAAGGTTTACACCATGATCACCAACCTTGATCACCCATGAACCTCTTGATCTTCTTGGATAAAAATGGAGATGCCATATATTTTTTTGTTTTAGGGTTTATGTGTGAAAGTTAATGTGAGATATCGGTTTTAAAAAAGAATGGGATATGGGTTGAAAAATGCCGAGACTTGTGGATAGAAGAGAGACCAAATCCTTTCCATAATTTAAATTATTATTATCATTATATCTTTAGTTAAGTAGTGTAACAAATCAAATTAGGAAACCTTAATTACTACTTCGCTTAATTTAGGATTTAATTATCTAATTCATATAACCTAAAGTTTTAAATTCGTAATCGTAAGTCCACAAAACTTAGGAAAAAATTCAAATTAGATGCAAAATTTTGAATCTAAAATTTAGGGTTTTACAACTCTTCCCCTCTAAAAAGAAAAATTTTGTCCTTGAAATTGAAGTCGCAAAGTTAGACGGAGACGTATCTATTTACGAAAAGAGATGACCATAAATAGCCTCACGCTGGAGAGGTTCTTCCAAAAGATCTTAACAAGCGAAATTTTTTATTTCTCATGACCCGATCCCGACGCTCCAACATAGTCTCGTGCTCTTCAACAAAGACAAATCAAAACAAATCGATCCAACGGATACAAAACATATCTGAGTGGATGATAATTACATGAAACACAATCATGAATACGAGACAAATCTGAAGGTAAAGCCAAGCGATAGGAAACTTCATCAATTAATTCCAAACTTTAAACGAACAATAGAAACTTACAAATGATCCGAAGCATAAAGCGAGTATCAAAGCATAATGGAATGGGTATAATACCGCACAAATGAAAATAAAATAAAGGAACCATGAACCGCGACTCACTTTCCTTTCCCTTGCTTAGGATACTCCCTATCCATATGCTCGGTCGATCCATAAGAGAAACATGCACCAATAGCCTTATAACAAGTCCTTTTAGGGTGAAACTTTCCACAAGAAACGCAAGCAGTAGATGAAGCATGATATGTGCCACCCTACATCGACGAACCCGAAGAATGATTCTGCTGATAACCACGAGACAGGTTTCCTCTGTCGCGCCACGACCTCTGATCGTTGTTGTTGCTGTCGCCATGCCTGTCATAACCATGCTGATCATTACCCCTCGAATCATTACTCCGCTGATTGTTTCACTGAATTGGTCGCACACGATCTCCGTCACTATTTCTCTTGATACCATGTCTCGCCCTCTCCTGCATGATCTCGATGTTACGGGCGACGTTGGAAACCTGTGCCACATCTTCAAACTCGGTATTCACAATCCCATCCAAAATATCATCCCTAAGTGGCCCATTAAAACTCCTAGCACACTATTCCTAGGAACCGCCTTGTCCCCAAGAATCCGGCCAAATGAAGGAACCTCTTCACGAACTCGAAATAGTTTTCTTTTCAACTGATGAATCGAATGAAACTCTCTCTCAAACTTCATTTCTCGGACCTCGAAAATCTTGAAGAAAGAAAGTATCACGAATGGGCCCGGTCGGAGTTGCTACAAAAGTATCACCGCCTTAGCATGCTTATACGCTTTCCACCAACTAAGAGTGTCTCCTCAAACTTATAGCTAGAAAGCCGAGCTTTGAACTCATCATCACACCCAAAACTTCAAAATCTTCTCGATATCCATGAATCTAGTTTTCCGCCTCAACTGAATTTGGAGGCGAGTTAAATGATCAAGGCTTTTACTTACCAAACCTCTCTAGCCATGTATGAATGGTGGTGCAGAGCTCCACCACCGAACTACCTGAACCACTCACCGTGTTTTGTCAGATCTCATTTGTGATCACGAACACCGAGATCCGTAGCGATCTTTGCAACTTCACGAGCAACAACGATAGCAAAGGCGGGATCGAACTACTATCACATGTCCTACGTGTAGTCACCATCTCGAGCGATTAACAAATGAATCAACAAGACCAAAAGAGTATAAGATCTAAATATGGAAGGAAAGGATCATATGTAAGGAAGAGAGCATAAAAAGGAAGCTTAATATCTACCCAATCCTCGCGGTCATAGCCTAAGTTCTACAAGACGAAACCTAGGCTCGATACCATAATTGTAACACCCTAACCCGACAAGGGTCAAAATGTCACATTATGGTGTCATACAAAGCATAATCGCAAGCGTAAGTCTTATTAAATAAAGTACCAAGTTATATAAACCAAATGACTTCAAAAGGAAAATACATAATCCAACATGTCCAAAAGAAAGAAATATCCAAAAAAATGTTCTCCAAACTAAGTCCGAATGATAGGAAACTAGGTAAGGTCGGTCCACTCATAAGCTCCTACTCTCACCCATTAATGTTGAACATCCCTCTTATTACCGCATGAGAGAAAAGAAATGCGGTTGAGCTTAAAAAGCCCAATGAGCGTATATATATGAAACAAATAAATGAATCATAAGGAATGTACGAAAAGAAATCAAAGGGATCTGTGAACAAAATCATATATCATAAGGATCAAGCATAATGAATCATAAGGAATCAAAATGAAATCAAAGAAGTCAAACAGAGAATCATAATCATAACATAATACAAAATTGCCCAACGAGCTCGGACATAACCTTGACATATCATAAGTGTACAAGGAGGGAGACCTCACGGTACCGGAGTGAATTGGGGTGCACCATGCACAAACCAATCACTAAACCACCGTCACACCAAAACATATACCTCACACACCAAAACATATACATAGGATGCATATATCGCTCCACAAAAACAAAATACATATGTGAGTACTAGATCGAACATACATATACATAATGGCCAAGTGATCATATAATCATACATAACAAAAGAGAACATCGTGGACTAATCACACCGCCACAGATAGTGTCATGCCATTGTTGCCTCAATTACATAGTCATGGTACCTCCATGACTAGTTAGCTCGGGCAATGGAACAAACAAAGCAAAGCAAAGCTATCCATAAATCAAACAAAGTAATCATAGCATAATCAAAGCATATCAATTGGTAACAGAATATCATATCAAATGAGATAGCATAGCAAACTGAATTTCATAACAAAATGGATACCAAACGAATCATATCATAGTGAATAATATCAAAGGGTCATATCAAATGGAATCATGTCAAATGGATCATAACATATTAACGAATCAAAGTCAAGGATCGAGAAGTCATGAGAACCAAACCCTTACTATGAAAGGGTAGAATATATGTACCTCAAATAGCAAATGCAAATAATTAGGGAAGCACAAAGAAAACCGATGCTACTCCCTCATCTGCGAATCTACACGAATTAATGATGACGTATTACTTATAAGTTCATTTTATAAGTTTAATGCTTATAGTTATCCGGATTACATAATTAGGGTTTCTTTCTATTTTTAAAACTTTTCATTTTTAGTAACTTTTCATATTTGGAAAACTTAAATAAGATATTAAACTAAGTTTACATGCAAAAATCCAGAATCAAACACTTATGAAACTCAATTTATAACACACACAAATTCAGCCTACAATTACATCACGATCAAAACAATAACAACTAAACCCTAGTTCCTTTTATCTTTAAACTTTGATTCATACACGATCAATTATACATGTTTTATCTTGATTTAAGTAATCATAAACACACCAATACTCTTCATATGAACCAACCAATATCAAAACAAATTAATTACATTCAATACACATATATATGATTACACATTTTATGATTTCATGTGACATGTATTTCATTCGAATGTTCATATAGACGAGTTTATTAGTTTAGGTTTCGTGTTTTATACCTTTTGTACACTTCATACAAATCAAGAAACACAAGAACAATAATGGCATAAAGCTTGTCAAGATTAATAGATATTAAAACAAGCTTTTCCTTAAATAATATCTTCATCACTCAAGCATTTACATTTTGAGTAATCATATATCAATTAACTTTGATGTTCCTCTAAACCTAATGTATGTTAACATTTTTAGATCAAGCATGTTTTAGTTTCTTAAAACAAAATTACATATGTATTTACATTTAAGCGTATTTCTAAAATAGAAAAACAACACATGACATCATGTGGTGCATCATTGAAATCTCTAGAAGATTTCATAAGATATCTTGTGTGGATTTGGACTATACATATCTTACATAATCTAGGTTGGATTTGGCTGACTTTGGTAAGATTTTGGTAATCTTGTTGTCAGACCCCGACGGAACCAAAAGTTAACATGGGCGGAACCAATTTTATGGTTCCGTGGTCCGTGGTGACTACTGATTGTTTTGGCTATAAATAGCAAGCCAAACCAAGTTGTTTTCTCATCCCTTTCTAGCATAATCACATACATTCCTTCTCTCTAACATTTCTAACTCAGTTTCATATCATTATAGTGATATTCTTTTGTAGCAAAGAAGATCAAGGCATATTCAAGCTTCAACAAATAGTTGGAAGTCTTATTTGTTTTGTTGTTGTATGATCTAGTCTTGTTCATACATCATTGTTTTACCAAACGATCATAAACTTGTGAGTGTGAGTGGTTAGTATTTTAGTCCTTAAAATACATTGGTGTGGGAGTGGTTGTACCTTTGGAAAAGAACTCGACATCTAGCTTAGTGTCGGAAATAGTGTAAGCGAAGTGTAAAGGTTTCTCCACGGTGAAAGGAGCTTGTTGACTAGTGAAGTTAAACTCTCGAGTTCGAGACTCGGGAGTGGAGTAGGGCAAGGAAAAAGAGTCCTTGTGAGACCGAATCACTATAAACGACTTGTCATGGTTTGATTGTGTCTTTCTCTATTTACTCTTTATATATTGCTTGCATATTGTTTGATATCTTTGATCAATATCAATTGATCATTACAATAAGTTTGAAAACAAAGATTTTAATCGGTAAACTATCCAACCCCCCTTCTAGTTTTCCACAGAAACCTTAATTACTACTTACCTTAATGGGCGATGAGTTGAGTTCTAGAGAGAAAGTAAAGAGAGTTGGGAACTTAGTAATGAAAAGAAAATGATATTGAAAGCTCCAACCCTCACCTTGGGAGGTAGAGGTATTTATAGTTTCTTACAAGACACGCCTCCTACGGGTACATGGATCGGGCATCTGATGGGTAAAGACCAACTACTTACTAACATTAAATAACTACGACTACGAGCTTTCTAGCGAATACATATACTTGAGGTGACCGACTCTTTAACTATCGGATTTTCTAAATCCTAACAGATTATGAACAATGCTCTTCATTGATATTCGGAAACCAAAACATCATGAGAACCGCGAAAAGGATAGGCTCGAGGGTTAACTAGGGTATCGTGTACTAGAGATGAGTACATCGCAGGGTGTGGGAAAATTACTCAACCAATGAGGATGGCGTAATTAAATTACGGTGTTTAAAACAAGGGTTATCCTATTGCCTCTTATCATTTAGTTAATACTAACTACACGCATGTAGTCTCACTAGCGATCTCGAATGCATCACAAAACAAGTTTTAGAATCTATTATACTACTGGTACACTCACTAAGCATTAAAGATGAATGCTTTTATTCCTAAAGATCTAGAGGCAAACCTCCCATTTTGGGGTGGAATTTGAGTGGTATACGGTTTTGTGCTAGTCATATAACTCCTATCCATGAGGCGCTTTATTAAGACTAAAGTTGTACTCGTAAGTGCCATAAAAAATTTAAATTTGGTGCTAAAATTATTCTAACAAATATTTCTCATAGTTTATTACACAATTTACCAAGGGCAAGACAAAAATTAAGTGAGTGAATAGTTTCTAAGTTCCGCTTTATTCTTCCTCCCTACACTTAAACCGAACATTGTCTCCAATGTTCCCTAAAAGTATCAAAGTTATGATAAAGGAAGGTGTTAATACAAATAAACCGTAAAACCGTTTATTAATATTTTGCGATCTCTTTGTGTTTTGTTGATAACAAATATAATGTTATCTTAAGTATAATTATAAAGGATACATGTTAGTTTTGTAAAGCATTTACATATAGCAATTTAAATACAAAAATGTAGTAATTAAGCATTTTTTGTAATAGTTTATTAGGATGGTAAATATCATAACCCATGGACCATAACCCATGGATCTTAACCCATACCCAAAGAGACTTGATACAATGTATACTTAGATACATTGAATCTAGATATAACCCATGGACCAACCCATAACCCATGACCCATAACCAAAAACCCATGGGCAAGAGGGCGTTCCACGGATCCCTAGGATTACACTAGACGGATCCTTGTGGAAGGGATCCATGGGATCCGTGGGAACGATGAAGAAATTTGCCTATAAATAGAGAGGCATTTCTTCATTCTAACTCACCCTCTTCTTACTAAATCTCTCAAACACTCTCATTCTCTTCTAACATATAGATCACTTGATCTAGAGAGTTGTTCTTCTTTCTTTCTATTGTGATCCTCATATAGGTCCTTCTCTAAGGCGAGATCACGAGCATTCTACAAGTCATCCAAGCAAGGGGTCCATGATTGATTTGTCTCTCCAAGATTTACAGGCGAAGATCTTGTATTTGATATTTCATATATTTGTTGTGTAATAGTCGTGTTGGTTTGGTCCACCGTGTTACGGACTCGGTATCTAGCTTTGTACCGGAAAAAGTGTAAGCAACGTTGTGAAGGCTTCTCCGCCAAGTGAAGGAGTTTGTTGACATAGTGCTTGAACTCTCGAGTACGTGACTCGGGAGTGGATTAGGGCAAGGAAGGTGTCCTTGTGGCGAACCACTATACATCGGTTGTGTCTTTTCTTTCCTTCGCTTTACTTTATTTACTTACTTTATCATTAGATCTATACTTTCTCTACATCCACAAGATCTCACATATCAACGAATCTAAAAGTTTTGAAACTAACTTAAAATCGGCAAAACTATTCAACCCCCTTCTAGTTTTCCACAATTGGCATCAAGAGCTAAGTTTATAAAAGTTTTAAAATAAAATTGTATTTTAAAACTTTTCGATCACTATGGGTTCGAAAATTATAAGGAAGGGCAATCTATGCAACGACCACCACTACTTGAAACTAATGGTTTTATATATTGGAAAAATATATTGAAACATATGTGAAGTCTAAAGATATTGATCTTTGGTACATTATTGTTGAAGGTGATTTTGAGGCTACCTCAAATGATGATAAAGGAAATTTAGTTCACATACCTCATGATAAACTAAACGATGAAATGAAGAAAAAGCTTTCTAAAAATAGTGAAGCAAAATGGTTTTATATAATGCTTTACGAAAAAGGAATTGAAAGAATTTCTATGCTTAAAACCTCTAAAGAAATTTGGAATTCTTTAGTTGTAACTCATCAAGGCAACCAACAAGTTAAAAATAATAAAATTGATTTATTTGTTCAACAATATGAACAATTTTAATATCGGATGAGGAAACTATTGATCATTCATTTGCTAACTTTAATACTATTATTACATCTTTACAAGCACTTGATGAATCTTTCTCTAGCCGTAATCATGTTAGGAGATATCTAAGGGCACTTCCATCAGTGGAGATCCAAGGTACGGCGATCGAAGAGTCAAAAGATTTGACAATTCTCACCTCGATGAACTCATAGGCAACCCGAGAGTCTGAGCTTGTCCTTGCTAAAGATTCCAAAGCTTCAAGGTGAAAGAAAACACAAATCTCTTGCCCTTAAAGCCAAAAAGGCTCTGAGCGATGAGAGAACTCCTCTTGAGTAGTGACGACGAAGAGTCTGTGATGGCGGTAAGGGACTTTAAAAAGTTCTTTAGAAGAAAGGAAGATCGTCAAACAACCGTATGACGATAAGAAAGGCTTCGGAAAAGCAAAGAGGACGAAAGCCAAAGGATGATCGTACTTGCTTTAAATGTGGGGACCCAAACCACTTTATTAGTAAGTGTCCCAAACGGGATGATCAAAAGGCGTTCGTGAGCGGCACATGGGGAATGAGCGACGAGGAGGATGAAGAAATTTGTCTCATGGCAAATGACGAGGTATGTCACGAATACTATAGTAGTTCATCACTCGATGACGACTCATTTCATAATGAATATGACAAACTATGCAATATTAGCTTAAAACTAATTAACAAAAACAAACTTTTAAAGAGTCAAAATCAACGTTTAGATAAAGAAGTCATAGAATTAAAAGCAAAACTAAAACGTTTAGAAAAGGGTAAAATAGCAAGTGGTGAATGTGAACTTTGCGTTCAACTTCAAACACTAGTGGATAACTTAGATTCTAAAATTGCTAGAATGAGTACGAACACGTTAGATACAATACTCGAAGGTGTTAAAACCGATAACAATCAAAAGGGTCTAGGTAGTCAACAACTTGATCCATCAACTAGTGAAAGTAAACAAACAAAATTTGTTAAGGAACTAGAAGAACCACCACCATTGTGGCGGATCCTGGATCCCCAAAAGGGAACCGGCTAGTGTCTGAAAGGGATCCGTGGATCTGCTGTGTAACAAACGATAGCAATAACGTAGCTTCCTCATCTAGAACGAGTTTGTTATAGTTAATAGGAAGAAACCAACTCATGTCACCACTAGACAACCACCTCCAAAATATAATCCTACTTTTGCAAGAAACAAAGCTCCATCTTTTCAAAACCTAATTCATTTAGGAGACCTAATAACGTTTACAAAAAGTAACCATCAAATGGGATGGAATCGAACATGCAAAAGCGGTTTTCATTTTCAAAACTTTGCTCCATGGAATGCATACTCATCTTATCCATACATGTCTAATATGAATGGAATGTTTAACACTAATGGACCCATGAACAAATGGGGACCAAACTTTGAGTTTATTATTGTTTTAGGTTTGCTTTAAGGTGAGCCTAGACCCCGATGAATGGGTCAAGGATAGCGGGTGCACAAGGCGCATGACCGGCAATAAGGATCTATTCTCCACATATGAATCCTTCAATGGAGGTAATGTGGTGTTTGGAAATAGCAAAAGTAGAATCATCGGTAAAGTACGATTTCTAACAAATCTCTAACCATTAACGATGTGTGTCACGTGAAAACCAAAACTTTAACCTCTTAAGTATAGGACAAATATGTGATAAAAGTGCAATGTACTTTTCTTGAAACCGATAGTAAGATACTTAAAATGGCATAACCATAGGAAGAGAATTAGGAAACATGGAGTCTATGTCATTAAAATCGGTAATGAACCTAAAGACAAACTATGTCTTACCTCTATGGATGATACTTGACCTTATGGCATCGATGATTGGGTCACGCCAACATGCGACTTCTTGATCGCTATCATCCAAAGATCTAGTAAGAGACCTACCTAAGTTAAAATATGAACATCATTTTTGTGATGCTTGTAATGTAGGAAAACAAGCTCATTCGAGTCATAAAGCTAAAAACATGGTGTCCACAACTAGGTGTCTAGAATTACTACATATGGATTTATTTGGTCCATCCGCTATCCAAAGTTATGGAGCAACTACTACACTTTGGTAATAGTGGATGACTACTCTAGGTATACTTGGACAAAAATTTTAAAGAACAAAGCGAAACCTTTAACTATTTTGAAATATTAAGCAAAAATATACAAAGACAACTAGGAAGACCCATAGTGTCTATTAGGACGAATCATGGTAGGGAATTCGATAATGAAGTGCAATTCGGAGCTTTTTGTGACGCTAATGGTATTACTCACAACTTCTCGGCTCCACGCACTCCACAATCGAATGGGGTAGTAGAAAGAAAGAATAGAACTCTACAAGAAATGAGTTGAACCATGCTTAATGAACAATCCATACCTCAAAAGTTTTGGTGTAATGCCGTTGATACTTCAACATATATACTCAATCGAGTCTTGATTAGACCAATCTTAGGAAAAACTCCATATGAGTTACTTGAGGCAAAAAGCCTCGTTAAATCACCTTAGAGTCTTTGGTAGTAAATGTTTTATTCTTAACACTAAAGATTACCTTACAAAATTTGATCCTAAATCAACCGAAGGTATCTTTTTAGGTTATTCGCCAAATAGCAAAGCTTACGTCATATTAAACAAAGAAACAATGAAGGTAGAAGAGTCATTAAATATAAAATTTGATGAAAGTCCACCCAAACCCTCTCCACCTCTTGTCGATGACGAGATTATAGAAAGTGAAGCCATAGTAATAAAGAAAAAGATAAATGAAGAAGAACCTCTAAGTGATGTAATAGTAAACATTAAAGAGTCCAAAGATCACCCCGTAGATAAAGTCATAGGAAAACTAAACGAACGAACATGAAGGTCTCAAGTTCAAAACCAAAGTAGCTTGTTTTGTTTCATTTCAACCTTAGAACCTAAGAATACACAAGAAGCCATAAAAGATGAAAGTTGGGTAATGGCTGTGCAAGAAGAACTAAATCAATTTGTTTCTAATGATGTTTGGACACTTGTCCCTCCACCTAGTAATCAAACCATAATAGGAACCAAATGGGTTTATAAAAACAAATTAGATGCAAACGGAGTTGTTTCTAGGAACAAGGCTAGACTCGTTGCTCAAGGGTATAACCAACAGAGGAATAGACTTTGATGAGACCTATGCCCCGTGGCTAGATTAGAGTCTATAAGAATACTTCTTGCGTATTCTTGTGCTAATGATCTAAAGTCTGTATCAAATGGATGTCAAAAGCGCTTTTCTAAATGGTGTCATAAATGAAGAAGTATATGTAGCTCAACCTCCGGGCTTCATTGATTTTGAAAAACCCAAACATGTGTATAAATTAAAGAAAGCCCTTTACGGTCTTAAACAAGCTCCAAAAGCTTGGTATGATAGACTCAAGTCATTTCTAGTTAAACACAACTACACCATGGGGTTAGTTGACAACACACTTTTTACTAAGAAAAGAGAGTCACATATAATCATAGTACAAATATATGTAGATGATATTATATTCGGATCCACTTGTCAAGACATGTGTGATGATTTCTCTAAAATCATGCATGACGAGTTCGAGATGAGTATGATGGGAGAACTTAGTTTCTTTCTTGGTCTACAAATAAAACAAGTAGAAGATGGTATCTTCTTTAATCAATCTAAATACATCAAGGAGATGTTAAAGAAATTCGGTCTAGAAGAGTCAAAACCAATTAGGACTCCAATGTCATCCGACACCAAACTCACAAAAAGGCGAGGACGGAGAATCCGTTGATAATACTAAATATCGTGGCATGATAGGTAGCCTTCTCTACCTCACGGCAAGTAGGCGGATATCATGTTTAGTGTTTGCTTATGTGCTAGGTTTCAAGAAGACCCTAAAATATCACACCTAGAAGCCATAAAAGAATATTTAGATATATTAAGGGTACAACACAATAAGGATTATGGTATCCTAAGGGCGGGAGTAGAAACAATTGTATATGCAGATTCGACCATGCGGTGATTACGTTGATAGAAAAAGTACAAGTGGGGTATGTACTTTTATGGGATGTTGTTTAACATCATGGTTTTCTAAGAAACAAGCGGCACTTGCAATATCAACAACCGAAGCGATGCGTCTCCGCCCGGCAAAGCATGCCAACAAGCACTATGGATGAAACAAGCGTTAGTAGACTCGACATCCATCTAAGCGACATAGCCATCCTATGTGACAACAAAGGTGCAATCGACTTAAGCAAGAATCGGTATTACATTCTCGCACAAAGCATATAGAGATTCGTCATCACTTCTTAAGAGACAATGTTCAAAGGGAACATCTCTATTGAGAAGGTTGCATCCGAAGACAACATAGCGGCGTCCTTACCAAACCGTTGAGCGGGAACAATTCAACCTACTTAGTCTTGGTCTTGGTCTAATGGAACAAACGTCGTAACTTATTTGACTCTACAAGGTATGTAAACACTAGTCTTCTTCTTTACGAGTCTAGGATTTCTATTTCACGCACAACTCACAAACAATACGGGAATTTTCAAAACCCAAGATAAGTCTTCCACTTATAATTTTTGTTTTGCAAACACATAACTACATACACATTTTTAAAGAAAATCTCTTTTCAAAATGTTTTCTAAAAGGAATGATACCTTCCCGTATCAATTTCACAAAAGCAATTTCTCGCGTCTAGGACAAATCGCGTTTTCATTATTAATACAAAGTAAAAACCCGTTTTATTGCATCTCGTGTCTTTTGAATGCTAAAGGGAACACATAACTAATATGTGTTTTCGGGTACATTCATTTAAGCAAAATGAATTAGGAGCATTGATAACACAATATTACGTACTTATGTACTAAATGTGTGTTTTCGGGTTATCTCAATAGGATTTTTCTTTCCTCTAGTTATTTTCCTTTTCTTTTTAAGGTCGAGAAAACCGCAACTCCAAATAGTTTGCATATAGGCACACAATAGGCAAAAATATTTCCAAAAGAAAATTTTGTCTTTGCTGAATCACGGACCCACGGATCCCAGCCTTCATCTGGGACGGATCCCTCAAGGAAGGATCCGTGGGATCCGTGAAGGCAGTCGCTTTTAACTTCTATTTTTTCACTTTGGATGAAAAATCCACATTTGCTTCATTTTTGGGAGTATGCTCTTTAATGCTTGTGTTCTCATGATCACATGCCTTGAATTCATATCTAATCATTAGATTTTAATCCACATTTTGGGTCAAGCATTCATTACAATGTTTTGTTTTCCTATATATATAACTCCCAAAATGCTTGCATACTCCATATCCTTCTCACAAACACACTTCATCATGTCATCCAAAAACCCTTTAGGAGAATCATCTAGTACAAACAATCATGATATCCAAACCTTTGTACTTCCACCATCAAAATACCACAATCAAATGCTAGGATATCCATGCGGATTAGTATCCTATCTTGTTGTTTAGCAAAACCAACCTCAAATGATTCATCCTCAACAAAATAACTCACCACAAGATGCTTCCATTATAGCACCACCCTCATCACCAACAAGTTGTTAGGTCACTAGTTTTACAAACACAAGCTTATAAGAAAGAGATGAGGCGATTGAACAAGTAAACAAACACACACACACGATAATAGTAATATGGTTTACGCGTAGGAGAGTGAATGAAAGAAAACTTGAACAACCAACCTTCAAATGAAGGTTTACATAAGGTATTTATAGGAGGAAAGCTAGGCAACACTCCTAGTTTCCATCCTTTCTTTAATGGGCTTGGGCCTAAGCTCATGGGCCTTCTACATAAGCTTAAGGCTAATAAAAACATAAAGGCCATAATAAAGCTAACTATACATATTAATTACAAACACTTGATTATGGTTTGGAGTGATTCCAACAATCTCCCCTCAGTGTTGGTGATGAGCGGTGAAGGCGTTGATGTAATAGTAGCTCTTGGCGTCTTCGACATTCTTCTTTCTTGTGAGAAGAAATGCCTTGATTTGAACAATCTCCCGGTGTAGAAATTGTCTTCTTTGAGCGGTTATGCTTTGGCGTCATCTTTAACTTTGTTCTATGATCATTGTTCTTTGTGGTGAAAGTGATAGTATGTTGTTATGCATCGATGCACTTCTCAGTGCCTTGTTTGCTCAGGTGTCTCCACGTCATTCTTCAACATGCTCACACGCTTTGACGTTGGAATTCAATCTTGATGAAGTTCTCTAAGTCTTTAACTTTGTAGATTCTTTGGTTTGATGAAGAATCATTACAGCGGTTGTGTTGCTTTTGAATAGAACTTCCATTAGTGATGATGTTGGCGTGAGCATGAGAAGAATCGACACGATCATCCCGCTCGGAGCTTCCATAAGAAGAAAACATTTCAAGCGGTTAGTAATAAGCGGTTTCCGCGCTTACAAGTTTGAACTTGAGAGTATTAACGACATAGTGTGAAAACACAACTCTAATTCTTACAAGGCCGTTCTGAACGGAGTCCCACAAGTGGGATAACGCGATGTGCAAGTACATCTACATTCGAGATAGTCGTTGGTACAAAGCATCACCTCTGACGATAGACCGTTTGAGACACACTTGGCGTAATCCACGGGAGTTACCGAGTGACTGCTGTCGGGGCTATTTGATGTTGACCTGGCGGGAGTTTCCATTCAATCACCGAGGATCACGGATGTGAACCTCCTATAAATGTTCTCGACGATTGCTAAGATCATGAAGGACTCGATATGAACCACCGATAATCTTATTTGTTGATCAACAAGTGATGAAATGTCAAGTGTTCCTAAGAGATCTTTTGATGAATCTCGTGGCTCTAGACTCAATAGTGCATTTTGGTTTTCTGGCGGAGACTAGGGAGAGGTCTCCTTCTTCAATACCGGCGATCTCTAAGAAAGCCAATAGTTTACGTGGGTTCCTGTGAGAATGAAACAAGCTTACATTGAGAGAAACTTGAGTGGCTAAGAAGGTTTAGTGCATGCGTCACTTGGGTCCATGACGACTTTAATCTTCAATACCGGTGTCACTAAGTGACAACCGGTAGCATATGAATTGAACCCGTTATACGCCTAAGTTGAATAATTTGGAGGCTATTTCTTTTCACCCTTTTCTTTACATTTCTTTTTAATTCTTCAACTCCTTCTTTCTCGATTCTCATTTTCTCCTTTTATAATCATACCTAAGGACTTCTAAGTACTAACTATTTGTGATGTCCTTGGGTAGATCCCTCCGACTCTGGCGGATCATAGGACAGTTATTCCTAACCTTAGTCACCTTATAACTCCATGACTAACCTATGTTGCCATTAAAACCACGGTTGTGAAGAATCTCTCAAAGGGTTTGTTAATGAAAATCATGTTTGAACCATCGAGAGATAGGATTTGCATAAATACTCCCCTCCACATGTGCTTAAGAGTTTTAATGGTTTAAATGCACGATGAGGAAAAGCGCGCACATTTTGAATTGATCCACGGAGATAGACAATCCCCATGAGACACGGTTCGTTGCATAGTTAAAGAGTTACATTGTCGACTTTTAGGTGACAACTAGCTCTAATAACTACCTTGAAGGTGTAGACAAACCTCGAAAGGTTGTCATACCCGTCGAGTTCATGTCTACCAAGAGTTTCTCGAATGGTACATTCTACTTGGACAAGTCCTTTGCGAGACACGTTTACATTACTAGCGAACTAGCTTGAAATTATTACCCGTCCGGGACAAGTCTTTTCGAGTTACTAACGCTTTAGTACCGTCAATTCGTTGGTTAAGTCACGAAGTACAGATTCATTTGCATTTTGCACAACATATTTCTTATCACACAATTTTCTCCCCTCAAAATGGCATATCAAATGTTATTTTTGAAAAGTTGACAATAAATATGACCATTTCGAGTGTTGCGGGAAGATGACCACTATGAACAATTTGTGAACAAAGTTTTAATGCAAATACTCCCCTCGACAAGTGATATAAGCGGTTGAGGTTTTGAAAACTTTCGGAGAAGTACTTGTTTTTGAGCAAAACCTTGAAAAATGAAAGATTTAATAGGTTTTACTCAAAAATAAAAGCTTTAAGCTCCTTTTATAAGGATTGTGGCAAGCGTACCACGGGGTCCTTTCTTGACAATTACGGGTTGTACATTATTATGTGTGCACAAGCCATGAGACAAATATAATCACACATCAAATGTATAATGAAAGAAACAATTCAAGGGGTACCGGGAAGTCCGATGATTTCGCCAGAGTGCGAACAAGGCGTTGATAGCGGTGATGTTGATCCTTGGTCGACCACCAACAAAGCTTTCCAGCGTTACGAATCGATCCTTTGAAACAACCTTTCATCAATCATCTTGATGATTCTCCTCACATCCTGCGATCTTGAGAATTCCATCGCTAGGAGACCCGATCTTTTGGCGTATGTCCTTGACCTATAGGCGATCCGTCCCAACCATCTTCAAAGTGTGATCCCCGAACTTGTGAAGTTCACTACACGCCATTAGCGGTTTCTTTGTAGTTTACTACGGTGGCACGACGCCAAAGGTTTGGCGATGAGTGTGTATTGTGAGCTGGTTGAGTCGGGAAGATCTAGGCGAGGTGGAGTGAAGTTGACACGGTGCGATAAGATTCAACGACCATCGGAGATCTTCTACGTTCCTTGATGACTATCGTCGATGAAGATGAGCAATGACTTGATGAATTCACGTTGTACTTCGGTTGAAAATCGTCTCATGCGACCTTGTACTTTAGCAAGGTACATGTCTTCGATGTCGTTGATAGACAAATTCTCAAAGTCGACTTCAGAGAATGCATAATCCCTTTCATCTTGTCGTTTGACCACGATATTCTTTAGGAATGTAGTCCCAGCTTAGATGATGAACAACATGTTTGATGGCAACGATATCCTTAGTCTTGAACACCGCATGTTGTGACTTACGAACTGGCGACCGTAGTAGATTCGTTGGCGTTTGACGATGATGAATCCGTACATTGCATCTCGGTCGTATGCTTCCACGTTGTTGGAGAACAAGTGATTGTACGTTCCTCGATGGCTATGCGATTCGAGTATATAGTCTGCGGAATGGAAGTGTCAACGATGTAGCGTATTTCCTTGAACCATCGCCACCATGTAGAAGAAATTCGGTCTTTGTTGAAGAAATATCTGAATGGAATCCTTGGTTCATCTGGTTGGCCAATTGTTGGTAGAGGTTTTGACCGATCGGTGTAGTATGGAGGGTTGTCCGTTTGGTGAAGTTGATGTTTGCTTCGGGTTGAGCCAATCCATGTTGTTAGACATAGCTCGAGCAATGTTCTCAAGGTGATATTCGACCTCGATGGCACTTTCGAGCTATCTTTCCACGGTTGAAAAGCTTCATTCTTGATTCGCCTCAACTCGGTTTCGTCATCTTCTTCACTGGAACTTTTCTTGCAAAAGTTTTGCATGCTCCAGTGTATTACCGCTCACCAAATTCGACCTTCTTGGGGTAGGGAGTGTTGTTAACAAGAGTAGAACCATTCAAAGTCTTGGCTTTATCGTCATCTAGCCAAGATATGATGTCGATCGAGGCATCTTCTTCTTCTTCTTTTGAAGGCCTAGATGATGATTCGGTTTCGAACTTGTTTGGGAGAGGTGGGTTGTTTAGGGGCCCAAGGACCTCTTCATCGTCACCACCCGTACACTCAAAGTAATCACCGGTTTTACGAGTCGGGGTGGTAACTCGGAATCGCCCCGAGGTTTATTTGTAGAAGAACGAGGAGGGACTTTTGTTGAGTAGAAGTCCATTGGAGAGGAGGTAACATAGAAGATGATTCACCGGACTTCTTCTAACGTTTAGCTTTATCATGCTTATCCCGATCCTTGTCTTCATCGTCTCTAGGACGTTTAGACTTTTCTTCTTCGAATCTACATGCTTCTTTGAGTTGGTAGTCCAAGAATGCTTGAAACGACTTTCCTTCCTCGAGTAAATGTCCCGGATCGTGTAGACATTTGTGTGACAAGCTTGGCTACCAATTCATTATCCGAGAAAACTACGAGATCGGATGGATTGATTGTGACGGTTAAAGGTGTGGATCTTATAGTTTGCTTGCTATCTCGCATAAGATTCGGATATAGTTGTCAGTAAACATCTCCTTTGTGACTTTAGGAACGAAATCTTGAAGGTACTTGTTAGTGTAACCTTGATCATTTCGTTCGGTTCCTCTTGACGATGACTTTTCATGAATTCTGAATAAACTTCCTTTCTCCTTTTATCTTTTCATGCTCGTCATACGGATGTTGTATGTGATCGACATAGAAATTCAACTTCTTTTGGAGAATGTCTTTCTTTCGATTTATTGTGACATTCCCAATCGTTTATGAGCATGAGATATCCATGAGCGAGGTGGTTTCTTCACGATTTGGATGTTGATTTGGTTGATTTCATTGATGGTGGTGATGAGGAATGAGATGATGAATCGATGAGGAGGAGACATGAGGAGGCTCGAGGTCCTTTGGAGGTGCGTAGTATCCTCCTTGGAGCGAGTTGAATTTATTGAGAAGAAAGTCATCATAATTCTCTTCGTCATCTTGTCCAGTTAGCCTTTTCTTCCGTCGATCCTTAGCTTCTTCATCGATTTTCTCTTTCTCGCCTTATCCTTTACGGTTCCTCAATGTTATGTTCGATGAACACCTCCACAAGCGTTTGTTGTTGCACAAGAGTGGTGGCACGGATCCCTTATCGGTCGATTAACCGCATCGGGATCTCGGTGAGGTGGCGGCACCACTTGATCCTCCGGGGCCACCCATTTGGTCTTTTGCAAATTCTTGACCTTTTGAATGTGTCTAACTAATTTAAACTTCTTCTGTAGGATTGATCCGAGCTCTCTTCTTCTTGAGCTTTCATCATAGGGCACAAGTCAGTGAGTCTTCCTTTCCTTTATCGACTTGAGGACTTGGGCGTTTTGGTCTTGAAGGATTGTCATCCTTGCGGTTTGAGTAGGTAATCTCTTCATCCGTGTCGGTTACCTTGAGCTTTCGTCCAAAAGCTTTCTTTGCGATTCGGGTTTAGGGATTGGGATGGGAGTAGCTTCCTTAGAGGAGCAGTCCTTTTACGAGGAGGATTCCTCTTGGGAAACTTCCTATGACTTTCGAACTTCTTGCACTTCCAAGACTTCCTCTTACGGTTCTCCGGTAGGAGTCCCTCAAGCCTTTTCATCAAGATGGCCAACTTTTCCTTCTTTTACGGCTGCCCGATACCTTTTATGCGTTTCGACTTTTGATTTCCTTTGTAAGAAGGTGATCGGGCAACTCAACACCTGTTTCTTCGTGAGCGATTCTTTGATTCGGCGGATAGTATGGGCTCGATCAAGATGTCATGATTATCGGGTCATTGAGTCTCCCGAGGATATCGGGATGAAGTCGAAGAGCTCTACGGATCAGCAGTTTGGTGTATCGACATAGGGACTTTTGGAGCCAAGCTTCTTGTAAACGACATCATATCTTCCATAGCAAAGGCTTCAATTATAATGTCCTTCTTGTTGATCAACGACCGGAAAATTTACGATTCCATGAGCTTGGGATGCTCATAGCCACCGTCACGACCAGAGCCGATTTGGTGATGATCATATAGAGTGTCCTCCATGGTTGAGGAATATTCTTGACTCCACGTGAGAGTGCTTAGTAATGATTCTGTAGCTTCATTATAACCAATATCTATCAAGAATTGTAGGGCGGTCTCTTGATGGGGTAGCAAAGAAGTCGGTTGGGCGATGTCGGAATGATGAGAGCGGCTCGTAAGTCATCGGGAGTGATAGTGACTTGTTTGTGATTAAGAGTCACATTCACGACATTTTGACCGGTGATCCTCTGCACGAATCCCGAATTGTTGAATGTAGACCTCTGAACGTGGCGGTGTGAGAGCATGTTCGGTAGGGATGATTCACGAGAATATCCACCGTGAATGAGACAAGAAGATTACGAGCATGTGAGGGTGTCAAAGTCAACCCTAAGGTTGTTCTTTCCAAGCTTTCTGGATAACCCTCTCGGAAGATATCGGCAATTGTAAGAGCTTCGATGCATCCACATTCATTTGTTCGACCATGTCGTGATGCGAAATAACATTAGCCAAAAGAACCAACATATCGAAAGACATAATGTTAGTCAACGGAAGGTCTTATTGTCTAGTTATTTGAATGTACGGTGTCAATGATTGTTCTGAGTCCTAAGTCACTTGTTTGTCCAATAGTCCAATGATGTCGTGAAATATTTCGTGAGTTAGTTAACTTTAGGTTTTAAAGTTTATGTTATCACTTATGGTTCACAACATATCAAGCGTTTAAGTTTATTAGTGACATTATTGGATTCGTGATGATATGATAAGTTTATTAACAAGTTTGTACACGTAACAACTCATAATGAAGGTCAATCAAGGCTTAAGCGTAGTTTTGGCAAAGTTAAGCGTAAAGAGATGATATCGCGTGAGCTAAAGCTTCGCGTGGGATCCTAACTCTGGCGTGGAAGGGGACCTTATGCGTGGAGAGCTTATGCGTGGCGTATAAGGACCTTACGCGTAAGGCTTACTCGTAGATTAGACCTTATGCGTAGAGGTCCTTTGTTTACGCATATCCTTCACGGATCTGCGTGGTCCCATTGTAGAACCTTACGGCGTAATAGTTATGCGTGGGATTATTCTTCGCATAACTTGACTACGTGTGGGGTAATCCTTATGCGTAGAGTTGCAAATGACCTTGATTACGAATATTAAGCGTAGCAAAGCACGAAATAATTTCATCAAATCATTATCATTAACACAAAACTTCATTTTATCAACAAAACATGGCATGAATCATTCGTTTAAAGGTTACGGCGTAGAAAGTCTACAGCGTGGTCAAACCCTAAGGGTTAAGATTTCTGCGTATCATTTCTAGCCATGGGATTTGCACCAAACAAATTACGGTAGGTCTATGATGTTGAGAGAGTCTATGAAACAAGTTATAACATCTAATTCGTTGAGAATCAAGATTACCCAAAGTTATGAACTTTAAACCCTAATTCCAAATTGTTAAACATTTAGAGTTTACGGGTGGTTAACAACCTTGAAATCATCAATTCATCAATATGTGAACATAACCCAACAATCTTTTGACCAAAACACTTCACATTCGAAAATACCCAATTCGACTCAAGAACCCTAGTTTTCAAAAATCATCAATACGTGTTTGGGTGGGTTTTGATGGTTAAAATGATATCCTTGATGTATTATAACCGTTTTGACACTATCCATTAATCCAAAACACACACACAATGATTGTGTGTTCATACGCTATCGTAGAACACATAATCACGTGTAAAACACGTTTTAGCCGTAGGATTAGCATGAAATTTAAAACCTTAGCTTAAAAACATGTTGTAATCACAAAACTACTTACAAGATGATGATCAAAAGGACGGATTTCTTGGTTGAATTGTAGGCGTAGATTAGTTAGGTTGAGAGAATTAAATGAGAAGTGAATAAGTTAGGTGAAGGTATTTTATTAAAATTAACTTTAACATTTTGACAGTTTTGGTCCCTCCACCTTTTCCTTTTTCAAACAAAGCCATTTAACTTCCATTTTGGTTACCAAACAAAGTTTTTAGGAAAGAAACTTGACGACACTCCCCCTCGACTTAAGAAATAATGAAAGGTTATAAATTTAGTCCGAGGAGTGTGATTTAACCAGAAACATTTACCACCATTGATAAAAGAAACAACCAGGATATAATAACATGCAAGTACACAGATGTATTAAAACAGTTAAGTGAAAATTTTCTCCCCCTCAACACTTGATCGTAAAAATACTGAATTTTGAAAGATTATAGTGTTGAAGGAAGAAATGTACTTGCCATATTAAAATATTATAGATTAGAACAATATTTTTGTTGTTTTATAAGATTTTATATTTTTGTATTTTGTTTTTGAAAATTTTATTTACAAAAGAGAGTTTTGGTGTTTGACGGTTTTTAAGATCGTTTTAGAGGTCATCCAATTCCTCTTGAGTCAAACATCTCATACCAATCCGTGGATCGACTCATTAAACCTAGCGGGAGGCAAGGCTTTGGTGAGAAGATCGCCAATTGGTATTCAGTACCCACAAAGTATAATTCAGCGGTACCTGCCCACGTGGTCTTTGATGAAATGATATCGTGGATCGATGTGCTTTGATTTCGAGTCTTGAGCGAGGTTGCGAGATCGCAATGGCACTACGATTGTCGCGATACATCGGGATTCATCAAATCGTAACCATAGTCTTTGAGTTGTGTTCTCATCCATATGACTTGAGCACAACACGCGGACATAGCTACATATTCGCCTTCGGTTGATGACGGCGATGTACAATCCTCGCTTCTTTGATTGCCAAGACACGGTTTATCACTAAGAAATTGTAGAGCTCTGAAGTACTTTTCCTTGAGTCTAAGCATCCTGCGTGGTCGACGTCTGGCGATTAGTTCAAAACCGAATCCTTGGATACGGATCCCAGTTAATGGTTCCCTTGATGTATCGGAGGATTCTTTTAGCCTCGAGAGGTGGGTTTCATTGGTCGTGATCGATAACGGAGCATAGATAAGCGGCAAAGACAATATCAGTGCGCTAGCTGTTAGATACATGAGACCCAATAATACTTGGTATTTGGTAGGGTCAACTAATTTCCCATGTAGATCGCGTCTAGCTTCTTGGTATGAGTCATTGGTGTGGCATAAGTATCACATGTTTTCATTCAAAATTTGTTTAACAGTTCAAGGGCATATTTGGGTGACTCAAGAAAATACCGGGGTGATTGATGAACTTTCGGTCCTAGAAAGAGCGCGAGTTCACCCATCATGGACATTTCAAAATTTTTCTTCATTAGTTTTGCAAAAGCGGTTGAAAACTTTTATGTGTAGACCCAAAATGATGTCATCCACATAAATTTGAACAATTAAGATATGTGCCCGTGATATTGTATAAAAGAGTTGGGTCAACCGAGCCTTTGGTGAAATTATTAGCAATGAGGAAAGATGATAGCTTATCGCACCATGCCCGAGGGCTTGTTTGAGACCATAAAGAGCTTTGTTCGGTTTGTAGACATGGTTCGGCACTCTGGATCAACGAATCCTTGGGTTGGTGACATAAACCGTTTCTTCGGTTGTCCGTTGAAAGCAGGTTTGACATCCATTTGAAAGACCGTCATATTCATATGAGCCGCGAATGCGAAAATATCTGAAACGACCTCAAGGCGAGCAGCCGGAGCAAAAGATTTTCAAAGTCTATTCCTCTTCCTAACGATAACCCTTAGCAACTAGGCGTGACTTGTTTGAGATGACGTTCCTTGACATCAATTTGTTTTCCAAATCCATTTTAGACCAATGGCGTAGACCCGTTGGTCTTTCAACCGATTCCATACTTCAAGACGTTTGAATTGGTTGAGTTCTTCCCGCATGGATTCAATCCGGTTGTCTTTTGTCATTGCGTCTTTAATGTTTTAGGCTCAGTTAGCGAGCGGTGAGTGCATAAATGCAATGTTCACCATCGTGTGAAGACGTTGTCTCGTAACGGTTGGTTGATTCGGGTTGCCAATAATATTAGCCGAGGATGGTCTTTTGTCCATCGATGTGTAGAGGTTGATGTTGGTATACATTGTGCGGTTCGAGGATTCAAATGGTTTGTTGAAGATTCCGCGACATCCGGTGCGCGATCTCATTAGCAAACGGGTTGAAGAACGCATTTGGGTCAAAATCTGCGGTGGAGGTACTTCATTCGAATATCATCGGTTGGTTCATCATTGTTGGGCGGTGTGTTCAAGCTGCGTGTTGGAGTCAATCGGTGTAGGTGCATCTTCAACGATGAGTTGTTGTAGCGGTGTATCGGTATAGGAATATTATCGGGTTGTGCGGTGAAACAGTGGTACACAGAGCACGTTCATCAATATCGTCCGAATGAGGAGCAAATAACCTTTCCATTTGTTGTGAGTTAGGCGGGGCTTTGTTCGGTGATGATGGGGTTGAGGAAGTTTAAGCGGTTGTGACCGGGTTCTAAGTTTATTATACTCGAAGCCATTCTTTGTTGTACCGCATAGAAAAATAGAAGGGGCAAGAAAGAAAAGACATAGATCCCCAAGTGTAACTGGGTTCCAGTGTTAGAGGCATAAAGATGTAGTGTCAATTATCTTCTTGACACCTCAACATGCAAATTGATGATTTCCTTTCACCTTAGGGATGGATGTAGAGGTTTCACACTTGTTATGGTGCAACTACTTAATATCTTGCTCGAGAATCCACCTAAGACCAGCAGTGTTGAAAACTCTACCGTTGGTGTCCATCTAAGGGATGTTGAAACTTCTTTTGGGAAGAATTTGCGTCCTATATTGATCCACCTATTAGGTTTCTCAAATTTTACGTTTAGATCAACGGGTTTAGTTCTAACTGTTTGAGTTAACTTAGGTTTTGGTTTGCTACTACAAGCGTGTTCGATAACATACTCGAAGGTGATACACTAGGTCGTGAACCTAAGATTCCATCCTTTTGGAGTAGTGCCCTTTCCTAGCCTTTTCTAGATCACGCAGTTCTTGTCTGCGTCGGTTGAATCATATGAATCTTTACGTTTAATGCTCGGTTTAGACACGGTGTTTGAACTAGTCCTAGATTGGCGGGAGGCGACCACTTGTTGAGATATAATGAAACAGTATATGAAACATGTTTAATAAAGCGAAGCATTATTCATTGGCCGGAATGTGGGTGATCGGTTTTATCAAATGATTATTCTCAACAACTTGGGAGGAAACCGTGGTTTTGACGATTTTGAGCGTTGATTTAAAAGCGGTTGGTTGTCTAACAAGCGATTGGTTTCGATTGGTTTTAGAGCGATTTCCCAAGATTGTTGGTTTTGCAAAATTAGTATCCACACTCTTGTCGGTTAATCTTCTCGGTTTGTTTTGCAAAGCAACATGTGCAAGCCCTTTGCACGAAGTTGGGCCTTTAGATGCTCATTTTCTTTTACTAATAAATCCACACGATTACTTTGTTCATTTGAAAACCCACCATTGTGTTACGAAGAAAAAGATTTGTTTTGTACTTTAAGTTCAAGAGATGCAATGTGCCTCTAGTTTTGAAAAATCTTTATGAAACCGATCAATGGTCTTTTGAGAAGAATGATTTTATTCAAGAGTTTGATTTGACGTTTGAGTTGAATTGTTAACAAGTAAGGGCTCGGACATGAGATAGTTATGCGGACATTATACGAGACCTGGTCAACCTCTCCTTCATTCTTGAATTCGGGTTGCTCGATATGTTGAGTCGCATTTGCGCGAGTGTGAACAACGATGGATTGTACCTCGACCATACATTACGTATCGATGTCATAGGTGGGTAAGATATCTTCTCAACCATTTGTTCTTAAATCCACGGTTGGGGTTGGTGTCGTAGTTAAGTATTATATCTTCTCCGGATCTGCTTCTTTGTCATCACTGCTTTTCAATGCTACAACCTCATTGTCCGCATTACCTTGATTCGATAATCACAACATTCTCAACGTCCATTTGAGCATTCCTTTCATGTCTGAAAATTCTTGCACCTTATACGATGCGGGATATTGGGAATTAGATCTTTGTCGGCGCTTGAATGCCGAGATATAGCCATGAATCCTTCTTGCAATGCCACAAATGGATCTTTATGATCATAATCCATTTCACTTTCTGCGAAGAATCAAAGAGAAGAAAAAGGTCTTGAAGGCGATATAGCACACGGAAGGCCGATATAGAAAATTTCAATTTCCTCAAAAATAATTTTGAATTTTTTTTTTTTTTTTTTAATCTCAAAATTTGAAATTCACTATAAATTCAATTCTAAGGATGTAAGAAAAATTTGAGTTATGGCAATTTTGACGCTAAATTTTACCCGAAAATTTTGAATTTAGGCCCAAAATTTGAATTTTGACCAAAATTTTCATGATTAAACCAAAATTTGAATCTCGTAAAAATTGAACGTTTAGTCTCCTCGAAAAATTAAATTTTACTCAATTTTTCCGTCAAAAACTTTTTTTTTTTTTTTGATAACTTGTGTTGATGGATCTTTGTAGTCGAATGAACCTTTGTTGATGAAGTGTCCTTAGGCGTACTAATCACGTGAGAGCAATATAACACTTATCGTAGAAATCACCAAAGTTACGCGTAAACGGTACAAGTTACACGTAGTTTTAGCTTCACTGCGTGGCGGGGAAAAAGGCTAAAGTTATGCGTAAGCAATAAGTTAGGCGTAGAAACTTAGGCGTGGGATTACCTTATCGTGGGACTAGGTCTCGCGTAAGATGAATCTTAAGCGTGGGATTTCTGGCGTAAGCTTATCTTATGCGTAATTTTGGGTTTTACCAAATGATCTTTACACTATCACGGTGCAAAGATATCCAAAGTCGACGTATTTTCGGGCTTATCCAAGCAAGAAAACACGGAGTAAACCACAAAATGAAGATCAAACCAAGGAAAATCTTACGCGTGGTTTTAGGGTTTTGCTACGTGGGATTACTCGTAATTTTGATTTTGCCCAAAGATGTTTCTAAACCGGTTTTTGTGTGATGAAATAGCTTCAATAACACCAAAAGACACAAAAGTGTGAAACTTGATGAACCAAAGCCACTAAAAGCGGTAGCAGTAGGATGAAACCCTCGTTCAAAACTAGATGAAAAACAATGATCTACACATAAAGTTTGAAACTTTTGCCAAAAACAAGTATTTTAACACCTTAAAGCGTTGAAAGTACAAGAATCTTGGATTAAAAGTGTAAAAACGAGTTTTAAGCGAACCAAAGTATCAAACGTTGTTCTCGCGTAGGACCATAAAACCCTTCACGAAACAACGATTCACCCAACTAGTTAGGCGATTGATACCATTGTTGGGTCACTAGTTTTACAAACACAAGCTTATAAGAAAGAGATGAGGCGATTGAACAAGTAAACAAACACACACACACGATAATAGTGTACGGTTTGGCGTGGGAGAGTGAATGAAAGAAAACTTGAACAACCAACCTTCAAATGAAGGTTTACATAAAATATTTATAGGAGAAAGCTAGGCAACACTCTAGTTTCCATCCTTTCTTTAATGGGCTTGGGCCTAAGCTCATGGGCCTTCTACATAGGCTAATAACAAACATAAAGGCCATAATAAAGCTAACTATTACATATTAATTACAAACACTTGATTATGGTTTAGGAGTGATTCCAACACAAGTACACCAACTTCATCACCACCTAAAATAACTCTTTTGGAACTCCTTAAGACTCCAACAAGATCTAATCAACCTAAAGAAAAAGAATTAGTCTTTTCAACACCCCCCACATCTCCAAAGACTATATTTCAAGATCTTGAAACATCACCACCATTAGCTCCCATCACATCACAAGAACATCTAGGTTCTTTTCCACCACCATTTACTAACATTCCGGATATTGATCCATATTTTCCTATTTTTCCACCACAACTTCCGCATAACTCAAATCAAAACAAACCGGAAAAATTCCGCACTCACCACCCACATCATTTACATTGTGAACATTGCCAATCCACTAGGGAAATTGAAATAGAAGTTAGGGAAGAAATGCGTTTCATACTCAACCTCATCCTTGATCGCATCAATACCATTACTCATCAAAACCTCCATCCATAACCTTATGCAAGCATGGAAGGAATCACTACTACTACTTTTCTACTTTTAAGTATTATTTTTGAAGTCATTTTCAAGAACAAGTCTTGTTCTTATTTTTACATGCTTGTAAGTGGCATACATACCACTACAATTTGTTGTTTTATTACAAGGCCTTGTTTACATACCTTGGCTCCCAATCTTGATTCTCGGCAACCACAAGATTATATAAGCATGTTACTAACCTTTCTTTTGTAGGATTTTTATTTTTCTTCACTTGACGCCCAAACAAGGGGAGCTACCGTCGAGGGGAGTTAAGTTTGTTTATTTCTTCCAAGGGTTAACTTTTGTTTCGACAAAAGGGGAGAAAAGTAAAACTTAGGGCTTTCAAAACTTACATCTATTCTTAAGTTTACTCATCATAACATTATGTTTTGTCATCAACAAAAGGGAGATTGTTAATACAAATAAACCGTAAAACCGTTTATTAATATTTTGCGATCTCTTTGTGTTTTGTTGATAACAAATATAATGTTATCTTAAATATAATTATAAAGGATACATGTTAGTTTTGTAAAGCATTTACATATAGCCATTTAAATACAAAAATGTAGTAATTAAGCATTTTTTGTAATAGTTTATTAGGATGGGTAAATATCATAACCCATGGACCATAACCCATGGATCTTAACCCATACCCAAAGAGACTTGATACAATGTTGATAACGCTACACGTCGTTCGGGGTCAAGGAAACTTCCTTTTCTTGAGCAAGTTTTATAACACCCAGGCGATGAACCTAATCGTTGTAGTGTAGTAATTAGGGTAAGCCACGGGTATTGATATCGTTCTCTGGGGAATAGTGTCGTTAGGTGAAGTATATGTCGATTTAAGTCTAAAGATGAGGATGATTATTTTGTATTTTTATATTTTATGAATCTCGGTTTTGGAGGGAGGGTGGAATTAGTTGCTAGTCAACTATCCCAAAAGATACTAACTAACTAAGGGATCTACCGATGCGTGAAGCGTATCTACTTATGATGTATTACTCCTTGCTAGCTATCGAATTCTACCCTCTTGAATTGTCACGTCCTATTGATGGTTGAATTGTCACGTCCTTATTCCTAGTTGCGTTGTGTGTCTAAGGTTGTAGGGTATGCGTTTTCCTAACTCTTTGAAGTCACCTTTAAGTGTAGTAAACAAAATCCACTTATTCATTCATAAACTAACTTTAAGGTTATCTTTGATTTAGTAAACGAAATCCACCAAGTCATTCATAAACTATCAAGGATTTATCAAGTGTTAAACACAACGATAGCCTAGTCGCACTTCCTAAGCCAATTACAATTAAGATAAGAGACAACCAATCAAACAAGAGACAGTAGGATGCAAGAATTATAAACTAAACCAATTAGACTCATTGAAATTGTCACGACCTAATGATGAAGATAGACACAAGCATCACTAAGAAATCAATAAGATCTAAATAATTATATACAAGTTTCACACAATCATAAGCAAACACTAGATGAATTAGCCAAGCATAATTAATGAAGAGCAAGCAACAATTATGATAATTGAAGACATACCATAGGATTGGATTAACAAACAAACCAACACACAATGTTTATAGAGTGTTTGGAACCCTTTAAGTTCTTTGGAAAAACACCTACCTAAACCCTAGAATCGGACTTAGGGTTTAGGGCTTACAAAAAGTGAAGTTATAATGTTATATTTATAGGCGATTTTCATCGGCAAGAGTGACGACGTCACACTTATAGAGTGACGTCCACGACCATTTCGACAAATTGTAGATTTTCTCGTTCGGTCGCGTGGGCTTTTGAACCACCTAAATCCGAGTTCGTATGCAAAAGTTATGGTCAAAACAATATCAACTACTTGCCGCATCTTGTGATAGTCTTGATCACCTTGTGTGGCGTCACCTTATGTTTCGTGACACCGTCGTGTCGCCGTCATTAGGGTTTCGTCTTGGCACGTTAACCTTGCGACGGCGTCACCTTATGACCGTGACGCCGTCCCTTCACTCGGCGCCGTCTTGGTCGCATCTAGGCCGTCCCGAGTAACGACGGCCTACTCCTTTAGAACTGGCGTCGTCCCTTGAAAACATGCAATTTAAACCGACCGTCATAAAATTCCTTCCGACGCGTCAGAGATATCGATGCCGTCGCCTTATGTTTCAGCGACTTTGAGTGTCTCGATTCGACTTTGGCCATTTTCTTCAGATATTCGCGCTTTTCGTCCAAATAAGCATCATTCCGGCATTTGCCTTCAAGAGACCTAAAAGTGAAAAGGAGCGATATTAAGCAATAACGGATCAGAGGTGATCGAATAAGGGCTTAAATGACCCACAAAAGGTACCTTTTAAAACCTTATCAAATATCCCTACACTTGGTATTTGCTTGTCCTCAAGCAAATGTGCTTTTAGCCAATTAATTTATAAGTTAGGGTCATGAAGCATTCATTCAAAACGGTCCACAACACATATAAGCCCCAAAAAGTCATAACAAGCACGGAATTACATACTAGCACCTCGCATGGGGTGTTTGGATACTCACATCTCTCTCGGGTGTATATATGAAATATAACAAATAGGAAATGGGATATAAACACTCATTAACCGGTCCTAGTACATAGATTACCATAGGCTTGAGAATAGATCAAACCTCCATCGCTTTGGCGTAAGCACCTAGTAAAGACTATCAAAGAGGTCTTTTAAAGGGTTGTAATGTTAGGCTTACGGTACGGAAACAAAGGGTTTGGTGGGATAGGCTATTTAGTGGTGGTAAGTCAAAAATCTCTATGTTAAATGCATATGAAGAATGGCGTTGCTAAGCCAAGACTCGATACTTCTAAACTCTAGATAACTGAAATAAACAAACATAAAATTAAAGGATAGATGTAGGATGGTAGCAGTATGTGTTTTTTTTTTTTTTTTTTTTTTTTTTTTTCATCACACTCTATTTTTTTTTTTTTCTTTTTCTATTTTTTTTTCGATTTTTTTTTTTTTCATACACTTTTACTCTACCATCCTCTACGATAACATCAAAATACTAGGGATTTATAGGCACATCCCTACACTTGAGTTTTATTACTCTAACACTAATTTGACCCGAATTGAAAAGATCAAAACACTTGGGGTACATTATTATGCAAACAAAGGAATTTGAATTTAACGTTCCTTCCGTCATTTCATAAACTTTAACTTTTCCCATGAATCCAATCGTCCCAAAATCGTATACAAAGGATATGACTCGACTTAGCAACTTATGCAAGCAACGGATAATTGAACTAAGGGTTTTGGGTGATAACATAAATTGCACTAAAGTGAGTGCAATAAAGGTAGGCTAAAGCGATTTGGGTGTATATTTGGGGTGGGGTGTAAACAATGCTCTTCATTGATATTCGGAAAAACCGAAATATCACGAGCTGCGAAAAGGATAGGCTCGAGGGGTTAACTAGGGTATCGTGTACTAAAGATGAGTACAACGCAAAGGGTGTGGGGAATTACTCAACCGATGTGGAAGAAGTAATTATATTACGGGTATTAAACAAGGGTTATCCTAATGCCTCTTATCATTTAGTTATTCCTAACTACACAAGTGTAGCCTCACTTGCGATCTCGGAATGCATCACAAAACAAGTTCTAGAATCTAATATACTACCGTTCACACTCTAAGCATTAAAGATGAATGCTTTAATTCCTACTAATCTAAGGGCGATCCTCGCATTTTGGGTGGAATTTGGGTGGTAAAGGGTTTTGTGCTAGTCATGCAACTTCCTATCCGTGAGGCGCTTTTGTTAAGACTAATGGCCCACTATATGTCATGAAAAATTTTAAATTTGGTGCCAAAATTACCCTAACCGATATTTTCTCATGGTTTATTACACAATCACAATTGGACAAAGCAAATAGTCAAGGATAAGCATAGTTTCAAAGTTCCGCTTTATTTTCCCTCCTACACTTAAACCGAACATTGTCCCCAATGTTCCCGAAAGTATCAAAGTTATGATAATTGGAAGGTAATTAAAAGCGAAAAAACTAGTACTCCCGATTAGCTCGGTAAGATCCGTGTAAAGTGGTGGTTAAACTCTTTTCAAGAAGAATTTATGCGTGAAAAGCTCCTTCCAATCTTATGTAACTTCTTCTTGATAAATTAAACACGCACACTTGAAGAAAACAAACAACCCAACGCATCAAACCGAACAAGAAAAATCACAACAAGATGTAATTCGAGACTTAAATAAGATATAATGCTTGTGGAATGGATGTTTGCGATTTTCTAGAAAATTAAGACTTGGAAAATTCCAAAATTTATAAGTTGCCTGAAAACCGAGAAAAATAATCGATGTTTTACTCCTTCCCGGCGCCAAAGTTGCAATCTGACGCCGTCGGTTATCCCGACAAAAGCGGTGCGATTTTCGGAAAAAATTCGGAAAATTTATATCTTTAGAATCGGAAAAATTTCGCAAAAACATCCATTATGACTCGATACAAGCATTTGACTCGAACAAACAAACATATATATCTTTTAGTTAATTGTTATTCTCATGTTTACGTTTCTTTTGAAAGCGTGTGTAATCTTCCCTACACTTATCCCTTATGTAAAATACCTTTATATGTAATTAAGGCGAGATTAAAGACAAAATAAAGCATTTTACAAATTCAAACATGAGAATAAACAATCAATAAAAGATACACGACACAAAATAAAAATAAAAACAAATACACATGGGTTGCCTCCCGAAGCGCTTGTTTTTGTTCGAGTCACGAGCGACTTTACCCTTATTTAACAGATAAAGGGAAGTTTTCCTACACTTAAGTTTAAGTGCGGGTGATAGTAGCGATACACACCCTTAGGGTGGAAATATGCCACGTGAGGTGAAGGGGTGTGTGAATGGCTTCCTTCATCCTAAAACTACCGGACTAAATTGGTTGATGGGTGGGTCGGTTCTCGTTTATTTAAGGATGGAAGTAAAGATTGAGGTTCGGCTCATCAACACTATGAAATTCCCTAGAACTAAGAGTAAGGCCGAGACTACAAGTATTCAAACCTATATTTTCCGATTGCGTTTGGTTCAAATGTTCAACCTCCATTGGGATTCCTAAAGTCTCTTCTACTACTTAGGGTAAGTCACGTGCGGTGTGTATGCCTTAAATGATGGTGGGACTTTTGGGATACCTTGTGGGTCTAGAATTTTCACCTTATCCTCAATCACATCTGCATCATCTATATGCTCATCATGTGCTATTTCCTTAGGTCGTGATGAAACCAAACTTAGTAATTGATCCAACTTATGGTTTAAAGCTTGGTTGCTTTCCATAATATTTTCACAAATTTGGTCAGTTCTCCTAAGGGCCTTACTAACAATAGTTTCTAAACATGGAGGTTGTTCACAAAAGTCTATCCTAGGTGAAGGCTCAAATGAAGCATCGGTTGCACTAGATGAGGTACTTTGTGGGCTTGATGGAATAGTGAAACCCTCAAAAGGTTTATGGAGTTGGTTACTTTCTTCCCACCATCTTGAATAATCCGCTTTAGTAATATCATAATTTCTTATGAAAAACCTAATCGCGAATATAGTGGATTCGCGTTCTCCATAATGGTGAACGGAAGAGTCGATGGACAAGTTTTACGAACAAAGGCACAAAGAAGGGGATAGACTACAAGGAAGCTAATAAAAAGAAAAAAATCTCACTGATAGGAATCTTGTGAGTAGACCTAAGCGAGATAGAAATCAAGCCTAAACAATAACTATTCCCGTGGCGCGCCAAAACTTGATAACGCTACACGCGTCGTCGGGGTCAAGGAAACTTCCTTTTCTTGAGCAAGTTTTATAACACCTAGGCGAGTGAACCTAATCGTTGTAGTGTAGTAATTAGGGTAAGCCACGGGTATTGATATCGTTCTCTAGGGGAATAGTGTCGTTAGGTCAAGTATATCGATTTAAGTCTAAAGATGAGGATGATTATTTTGTATTTTTATATTTTATGAATCTCGGTTTTGGAGGGAGGGTGGAATTAGTTGCTAGCCAACTATCCCAAAAGATACTAACTAACTAAGGGATCTACCGATGCGTGAAGCGTATCTACTTATGATGTATTACTCCTTGCTAGCTATCCAATTCTACCCACCGAATTGTCACGTCCTATTGATGGTTGAATTGTCACGCCCTTATTCCTAGTTGCGTTATGTGTCTAAGGTTGTAGGGTATCGTTTTCCCTAACTCTTTGAAGTCACCTTTAAGTGTAGTAAACAAAATCCACTTATTCATTCATAAACTAACTTTAAGGTTATCTTTGATTTAGTAAGCGAAATCCACCAAGTCATTCATAAACTATCAAGGATTTATCAAGTGTTAAACACAACGATAGCCTAGTCGCACTTCCTAAGCCAATTACAATTAAGATAAGAGACAACCAATCAAACAAGAGATGAGGGATGCAAGAATTATAAACTAAACCAATTAGACTCATTGAAATTGTCACGACCTAATGATGAAGATGACACAAGCATCACTAAGAAATCAATAAGATCTAAATAATTATATACAAGTTTCACACAATCATAAGCAAACACTAGATGAATTAGCCAAGCATAATTAATGAAGAGCAAGCAACAATTATGATAATTGAAGACATACCATAGGATTGGATTAACAAACAAACCAACACACAATGTTTATAGAGTGTTTGGAACCCTTTAAGTTCTTTGGAAAAACACCTACCTAAACCCTAGAATCGGACTTAGGGTTTAGGGCTTACAAAAAGTGAAGTTATAATGTTATATTTATAGGCGATTTTACGTAAGCAAAGAGTGACGTCACACTTATAGAGTGACGCGCCACGACCATTTTTCGACAAATTGTAGATTTTCTCGTTCCGGCCGCGTGGGCTTTTGAACCACCTAAATCGAGTTCGTATGCAAAAGTTATGGTCAAACAATATCAACTACTTGCCAGCATCTCGTGATAGTCTTGATCACCTTGTGACGGCGCACCTTATGTTTCGTGACACCGCCGTGTCGCCGTCATTAGGGTTTCGTCTTGGCCACGTTAACCTTGCGACGGCGTCACCTTATGACCGTGACGCCGTCCCTTCACTCGACGCCGTCTTGGTCGCATCTAGGCCGTCCGAGTAACGACGGCCTACTCCTTTAGAACTGGACGTCGTCCGCGAAAACATACAATTTCGCCCGACCGTCGCAAAATTCCTTCCGACGGCGTCGCGAGATATGCAGTGATGGCGCCGCCTTTATGTTTCAAAGACTTTGAGTGTCTCGATTCGACTTTGGCCATTTTCTTCAGATATTCGCGCTTTTCGTCCAAATAAGCATCATTCCAAAGATTTTGCCTTCAAGAGACCTTAAAAGTGAAAAGGAACGATATTAAGCAATAACGGATCTGAAGTGATCGAATAAGGGCTTAAATGACCCCAAAAGGTACCTTTAAAACCTTATCAAATGTATACTTAGATACATTGAATCTAGATATAACCCATGGACCAACCCATAACCCATGACCCATAACCAAAAACCCATGGGCAAAGAGGCGTTCCACGGATCCCTAGGATTACACTAGACGGATCCTCGTGGAAGGGATCCATGGGATCCATGGAACGATGAAGAAATTTGCCTATAAATAGAGAGCATTTCTTCATTCTAACTCACCCCTCTTCTTACTAAATCTCTCAAACACTCTCATTCTCTTCTAACATATAGATCACTTGATCTAGAGAGTTGTTCTTCTTTCTTTCTATTGTGATCCTCATATAGGTCCTTCTCTAAGGCGAGATCACGAGCATTCTACAAGTCATCCAAGCAAGGGTCCATGATTGATTTGTCTCTCATGAAGATTTACATGGCGAAGATCTTGTATTTGATATTTCATATATTTGTTGTGTAATAGTCGTGTTGGTTTGGTCCACCGTGTTACGGACTCGGTATCTAGCTTTGTCTGGAAAAAGTGTAAGCAACGTTGTGAAGGCTTCTCCGCCAAGTGAAGGAGTTTGTTGACATAGTGCTTGAACTCGAGTAGGTGACTCGGGGAGTGGAGTAGGGTAAGGAAGGTGTCCTTGTAGCGAACCACTATACATCGGTTGTGTCTTTTCTTTCCCTTCGCTTTACTTTATTTACTTACTTTATCGTTAGATCTATACTTTCTCTACATCCACAAGATCTCACATATCAACGAATCTAAAAGTTTTTGAAACTAACTTAAAATCGGCAAAACTATTCAACCCCCCCCCTTCTAGTTTTCCACAGAAGGTAAATAAAAGAGAAAGAAACTAGTACTCCCCTGATTAGTTCGGTATGATATGTATAAAGTTGCGGTTAATTCCTCCTTCAAGAAGAATGAGCAAGTAATACGTGTTGCTTCCATCATGTACTTCATCTCTTTGTCTAATATAACATGCACACTTATAAGAAAACGAAACGAAACCTCAGATAAAATCGGTGGTGTAAACTATATATATATATAAACTATACTAGAAAGCAAGTAAGATATAATGCTTGTAGAATGGATGTTTGCAGATTTTCTGAAAAATTAAGAATTGGAAGTTTCCAAAAATTACAAGTTAGAGAGAAAACAAAACTGTGAATCTGTTTATACATTGCCTGACGTCGTAGGGCTTTAGTCCCGGCGCCGTCATGTTGTTCCGACAGAAAGGGTCTGGTGCGTTTTCCATAAAAATTATGGAAAAATTACTTCTTTAAGGACCTGGAAAAATTCCTGCAAAACATCCATTACGACTCGATACAAGAATTTGACTCTAACAATCACATAAATATATACAATTCCAGTTATTGTTAATCTCATGTTCATGCAAGTTCTTAAAAACATATGTGATCTTCCCTACACTTATCTTTTTGTAAAATACCTTTATATGCTATTAAAACGAGGTTAAAAACAAAAGGGATAATTGTTTGTAAATGTAACGATTTACCACTTTTTGCTAAGTTGTGTATGTATCTATTAATCCGTCTAAATAATACAAACATTTTATTAATCATACTATTATGTGTAAAGATTAAGGTTGCCTATTTTTTTGCTGATGTGGCATGGATTATCACAATCTAATTGTTTATAAATGTATCGAAGTTTCCACTTTTTACTAAGTTGTGTATTGTGTTTATTTTGGTTAGAATTAATTACATAAATCGTCCTTGTGGTTGGGCTCAATTGCAAGTTTCGTCCGTCATCCCAAAACACAAGAAACCAATCGTTACCTTTTCTTCTTCAACCATCATTTTTTCCGGCAAGCCACGACCACCCCTTCTTTTTCTCTTTTTCTTTTCTATCAAAAGAAAAATAAATAAATAAAAAATCCAAATATCAACCAAGACACAAAAACCAATACACAACCAATAAATAAACCTTCTCTTCTCCATCCTCATTTTTTCCGGCTACCACCAATGATTTCCGACCATCACCATTTTTAATCCGAAGTGATCCGATCACCTTTTTTAATCGCCAAGCAAAACTAACAATCCAAAACCCTCTTTGTTCTTTAATAATCCACCGTCACTTTCAACATAATCTTTCCCTATTTCTTATTGCATTATTTCAATTTTAATACATTTTTTCATAATAAGAAAAAAAACATTGATTAAAAAAACACACATTCGAAAATAGTAACCTTTGTTAACAATTATTCTTATTTTCTCCAAAAGTAAAACTCACATTAACCAACAATTTCAACATCTCAAAACCCACCATTTTCGAAACCAACACCGTAACACCCCGCTTATCGGACCACAATATTGTTCGCTTTGCCCGCGTGCTCACGGCTTTATTTTGTGGCCTCATGCGAAGACTTCCGGCGGTCACCCAAGCCGACTACTCTCACATCAAGACACTTAACTACCGGTTCCTAAGAACTCCACCCGATGAGACCACAAAACGTTGTGTCATTGTAAGATTTAATGTTATCTTATGAGCCAAGATCCCTCCGAGCCACGGCCGATGTGGGATTTGCCTGAGGGTGTTACAATCACCCCAGGGACTCATCGTCCTCGATGAGGTTTGCCCCACTATCCCGAACGGCTCGGGGTGGCTCTAATACCACTTGTAACATCCCGCCTATCGTACCACAATATTGTTCGCTTTGCCCGCAGCTCACGGCTTTGTTTTGTGGCCTCATGAAGACTTCCGGCGGTCACCCAAGCCAAGAGTACTCTCGCATCAAGACGCTTAAGCGCCAGCTCCTAAGAACTCCACCGCAGATGAACCACAAAATCGTTGTGTCATTGTAAGGCGAATGTTATCTTATGAGCCCACATCCTCCGTGCCATAGCCAATGTGAGATTTGCCTAGGGTGTTACAAACACCATCTTAAAAGTTACAACATATCACCTTCTTAAAACCAACCCCCAGAACAACAGTGGCTGGCTATTGATTCCGGCGAGCAACATCGGTGGTGGATCTTGTGGTTGCAGGTTAGATGGTAATGGTGGATCTGATGTTGACGAGTCCTAAACCCTAAACCCATCTGATGTTGACGAGTGATGGTGGATCAGAATCTAGTTTTGGTAAGAATTATAGAGAGAATGTTGGTGATAGTGATTGTGTATGGTGTTAGCGAGAAAATAGAGTTGCAGATTTGAGGAAAAAGATTGTGTTAGGTTAACAAGTGAGTGTTTGTTTGTCTGGTATGGGTGAGTTCTAAAAGTGACGGACGAAACTTGCAATTGGTCTTAACCACAAGGACGATTTATGTAATTAATTCTAATGAAAATAGACACAATACACAACTTAGTAAAAAGTGGAAACTTCGATACATTTATAAACAATTAGATTGGGATAATCCATGCCACGTCAGCAAAAAAAACAGGCAACCTTAATCTTTACACATAATAGTATGATTAGTAAAATGTTTGTATTATTTAGACGAATTAATAGATACATACACAACTTAGCAAAAAGTGGTAACTTAATTACATTTAAAAACAATTATCCCAAAACAAAATAAAGCATTTTCACAAAATAAACATGCGAGTAAACAACAATGAAAAAAGATATATAAAACACACAAACAAAATGGAAAATAAAACAAGGAAACAATTAAACATGAGTTGCCTCCCAAGAAGCGGTTCTCTTTATTTATGAGTCTTGTAGCTAGACTCGAAGTCATACCATACGTGACTTCATTTTTCCTCATCATGGCATACCCTATCATGTTGACAAAGTCTTCATCGACTCTATATCTAGGCCCTAGGGTCAAGCAATCCTTATAGTAGAGTCTCCTTTTCTCCCACATAAAGTCCATACCTTTTTCTATATCTTCTTTGCTCTTTTCCTCAAAGGCTCTAATGTTATCCCTTTCAAAGAAGGATAGAGGACCGTATCCACTAACTTTCCAAATTCATTGCCCCCTTCCGAAAATCTAACTGTTGCTTCAGATTTGTTATAGCTTAGCTTAGACTTTTCAACAAATGGTTTTCCTAACACTACATGGGACAAGTTATAGGCGATGACACATCCTACATCTTCTAGGATCATAAAATCTACTAAGTAGGCTAAATTCTTGACAAAGACGTGTACATCCTTGACCATTCCAACAAAATTTCAAACCCCACCGGGATACTTAGGGTCTCTCCTAGTCTTAAGCTGTGCGTTCATTATGTTATTGTAAACAACTGAGGACATCACGTTGATAGGAGAATCTACATCTATGTAAGCATGCTCAACATGCCAATATCCAATCATACACGAGATCTTAATGTTCCAAGGACTACCTATCCTAACTTTAGGATTGATTCTAACAAAGGGTGGCCGAGGGTTGTCAATTATGTAATTGTGGTATGCGATTTCTTCCTTAGTGGGATAAAGGTCAAAATATGCATTAGTTCCCCCATCCTTACATTCTTCTATTATCTCAGTGACCTCAATGTCACCTTCTCCTAAGTCATCATCCGAATCATTGCTAACCATTGAATCAATACCTGATGCGCTAGCCGCCTTTGCAAGTGCATTCTCAATTATATTCTCAAGTAACCTATGTAATTTTTTAAGCTCGTCGATTTCACTAGTGATTTGGTTGCGAAGTAGATTAAAGGAGTGTCGGTCAAGTGGTTGGCTTGGAGTGGGTGAGACGTGTGGTGGTGAATTTGGTGGTGGTAACGGATGATGTGGTGGTGGTGGATTGTTGTTGGGTGGATTATCACCCATGGTGAAAAGTGACAAGGCTACAAACAAAAACACAAAGAAGAGGGATAGATTAAAAGAAAGCAGAGAAAAAAGAAAAAAGCTCACTTGATAGGAATCAAGCAAGTAAACATAATCGAGATAGAAAACTAACTAGCTATTCTATTCTCCGGTAGCGGCGCCAAAAACTTGATGCGTGAGTTCGGGGTTGAAAGACTTCCTTTTCAACAAGCAAGCTTTACAACCCACTAGGCAGTGTACCTAATCATTGCAGTGTAGTATGGGTAAGCCCAGGGGGTTGATCATTCTCTAGGGGAATAGAGATGCTAGTAGAGATGTATGACGAGAATGTGAGGTTGAGGGTGATTCTTTTTAGCTTTTTATATTTTTTTAGAAAACAAGTAAAAATCTCGGGGTTTAGGAGTTAGGGGGGTGGTACTTCTACCAATTTTAACTAATTACTAATGAAAACTAAAAACTAATTTACTAATGAAAAGGAAAAGATAAGCTATGGATTGATTGGTGGTTCTTATAATAATTAAAAGCGTGTTTACTTAGATGTTCTTACTCCCTAGTTATCTCTTATTGGTCGGTTGAATTGTCACATCCTCATCTTAATTGGTGCGTTGTATTCCATGCTGGTCATAGGGGGTGCCTAATTCCCTAGTTCTATGAATCGTAACTCTCCTCTAAACTATCTGGGATCGCAAAGTACCATAGTATCTCTCCCGAATACTCTAATATCATAAAGCTACAACTCACGCAATAAACACAACGATGGCTCAAGTGCACTCTCAAGCTTTGTGCTATTTAGGACGTTCAAGCTCGCAACAAATAAAGAAGAAGCTAGTTTTCCTTACTCTAGCGTCTACCAATTAAAACAAGAGACAACCTAACAATAATCAACAACTAGGTTTCATAGATCTAAGCAAACACAATAATAACTTAGCTACTCATGATAGATAAGCATGCACGCACACAAAAAATTGAACATAGGATAAACATTATGATATAATGGATTAACAAACTTATTTTTGAGTGTAAAAAAGGGTTTGGAACCATAAAATTCTGCCTAAGTCAGAATCTGAACGAACTAGGGTTTGCTCTCCAAAATATTACACTTTAAATGCAGAAAAATCAAAGTCTATATATAGACTTACAAATGCGACAGTGTCGCCTTTTGATGGTGACGCCATCTGGTCGCCGTCATTAGGGTTTCGTTTGGGCCAAGTCATCGTTAGGATGACGTCAGTTGAGGAAGTGTGACGCCGTCTGGCTTCAATAAGGACGTCGTCTTGGAATGAGTCTTGGTCGTCTGGTGTAAGGCGTGACGCCGTCATGTTGTAGAACCAAAATCAGGTCTGAGCCGCCGCTTGAAATTTTATTAGAAAACCTTCTTAGCGACGGCGTCGCCCTTTGGGTTGGGACGCCGTCAAGTGTAGAAATCAGCCTTATTTCTTGACTTTGTCGTTTTTTTTCATGTTTTCGCTTCTTTTCGTCCAAAAAGTGCTTGATTCTAGCATTTTGCTTCTAAAAGACCTAAAATGTGAAAAGGAACGATTTTAAGTAGTAACGGCTATAAAATGTATCGATTTAGGGCTTAAATGACCTCCTAAAAATGTATGTTTTAAATCCTTATCAAGCCCATTCATGATATATTGAATACGGTGTATTCAGAATAGAATACGCCGATTGGAGTTGATTTTAGAAACCTATAAATAAAGCCTTAAACACGAATTAGAGCATCATTCTCTGCACTCTAGTTGACTCTTGGACGATTTTCAGAGGCAAAGAAGACTAGGAAACACCATTCCACCATTGAATAACATCTCGTATCATCGTGTTTAGTTTAATCATTCGGTTAACGTATCGTTTTCATTGTGAATTATCTCAGTTTGTATTTGATTCATACTTTGTCCATTGCTACTGAGATTATGGGCTAACAGCCTTTGATGTTAGCCAAGTTTATGACTTCTTTGTTGATTTGATCCGTTACTTGATTTAATGCAATTTCCGTTGGATATTTAATATGTTTATTGTTCGTATTGTTCGTTTACTTGTTTATTATATGCCGTCTATTGTCTAGATCATGAATTATTAGATGACTATTATGTGATTTATGATCCGTATCATAGTGGTTAGGGGTAAGTGATAACAAAGCTTCACGAGCTTCGTCATTAGGATTAGAGTTGGACCAAGCCCCATGTTAGACGAATTATGACTAAAAAAAGTAACCAGCGCGTATTATCTTATAGATGACCATTCTTGGGAGAATAAGTATATTTTATGACCATTAGGATGTCGAGATAAATCATATAGAGTAGTTGAAACACTTAATGCGTGTTTGGGACTTATTAACACTGTGACCATCGGGTTAAGGGTTGACATACATAAGACTAGGTAACCGTGACAATCTGACCTAGCCTGCATTAGATTCACCAACAGAAGTAACATTAGATCATTGCACTTGTAGACGAATTAGGAAGACATAATAGGATGAACTTGGCTAACACGTTCTTCTCTCGTTGATCACTCTCGCATTTGACTACTGTTTTTAGTTCTTTATTAGTTTAAGCAATTAAATCTTGCTAATCTATCACTTGAACCCCCCTTTTAAGTGTTTATATTAGTTAGTAATTTCCACTAGATTTAGCATTAGTCAATTCGCTTCTCACGAACGACCCGTACTTACAAATCCTAGCTATAATTGATCGGGTATACTGCCCATTAGCGTTAGTCTATAGGTTAGTTCGACTTTATAAATTTAATACTAGATAATAACACATAAACGCACGCAAACAATAAACTACTATTAAGCAAGGTTGTAAAATCGCTAGGCGCTAGTGAGGCGGTTGGGTAGGCTAATGATTAATCGGATTGGAATTTTATGCACAAAAATATAATTTTAGATATTATATTATTTTATATATATGAGATAAGTGTATTGCATCAAAGGTCAAATATTTCTAGTGTTCAAATATAGACATAATACATAATTATTCAAAGTTCAAAGTCAAACATAAATATTACTCGGTTTGTTGACCATTTTTAAGTGACCTTTGACCGATTAATCGGTTTGTTGACCGATTTCTAAGTGATTTTGTCCGATTTTTAAGCGATTTTGTTGACCAATTTTTAAGCGCTTTTGTCCGATTAATCCGATTAGACCTATTTTGTCCGATTAATCGGTTTGTTGACCGATTTTTAAGCGATCTTTGACCAAACCAATTAAATAGGCCGATTATGATAAATCAAGGCGCTTAGTGAGCGATCAGCGATTATGCGAGGATTAATCGGCCGCCTGAGCCGATTTTTACAACAGAGCTATTAAGTCAAATACGATTATATTTCCGTTTAAACAAAAAAAATAATATGATACTACTATAAGATAAGTAGATCTTTGTGCTATCTTAGATCTTAAAAATCAAATCAACAAATAAAATAAAAGTTAAAATAAAAAACGTTACTGATACAAATTTGTATACCAAAACAATCGATTCATATAAACACTTGGGGTGTTTGGCATTGCGTTTGCTAGTGGATTATTTGATTATCACAATTTGAAAACGCAAATAATCATTTTAAAGTGTTTGAGTGTGCGTTGCAAACTGTGTTTTTATCCCTGAAAACGTGGTTTTTCAACTGCTAATACCCCCTTACTTTTTGAAAACGTGGTTTTGATATAAAACGTGATTTTGTGATAAGCAATCCCAAACACCCCCTTATGTACGATATAAACATATTAAGTTTTTCCATTAAAGGTAAAGACTTGACTAATTTTCGTATAGCAAAAGTTCAATATAAATCTCAAATTTACCATAGATCCAATGAGTCAATCATAACCATTTATTTTTCTAATAAAAAAAATAAAATAAACTTTTACCTTTTTTAAAATTTAAATATCTCAGAAACCGTTAATCGTTACTGTGAAAAAAACATATCATATAGCGAGATTAATTATCTTTCATAGATATACACTTATATTTTAACGATTTTTTCAAAATTTACCCGGAAAAATCATATATGATTTGTGAAAATCATGTGATTCGATTTTTACAAATCATATATGATTTTTGCAAATCATATGTGATTTGTAAAATCATATATTTGAAAAATCACATGTGATTTGATTTTTACAAATACATGTGATTTTTGAAAATCATATATGATTTTACAAATCATATGTGATTTTTCCGGCGAATTTTTGAAAAAAGTTTGCTTAAATATAGAAGTGTATATCTATAGAAAGATAATTTAAATCTCGTCGCGATTACAGTATTTTTTGTAGTTTGAATATTTACCGTTTGCTTGTTTTTTAAAAAAAGGGTAAAAATGGTCTTATTATTAATTTTGATAGAAAATGAATGGCTAATATTATCTATATTGATCTCAACTCATTTTCGTATACACCCGCATTTTAAAAACTAGCGGGTACCACCACAACGCGGCGATAAGTATAGTTATATGTGTTTGCTTACCCGTTTAGTGAATCTGTTTCACAACACTTGAATGTATATGTGTTAGTTGTAAGTGTTTGTTTGGGTTATCCCGAACTTTCCGTAGCTTTCCGCCGACATCATTATTCCCGACATAGAAATACCCTCGCAATCTCTTACGCGTCAAACACTACCCCAAAAGTATATGATTTTGACGAATCAAGATTATATTGATTGAAATAAATGAAATAAAGGTTAAAGTTGTAAAATTTGAATTAAAATAAAATAAACCAATTAAAATATAAAACTAAAAACTCATAAAAATATATCAAATGGATGTTGAATTAAAGAGCATAAAATTTTAGAAAATATGGTGAAATTAGATTATAAAAAAATAAGTAGATAAAAGATATTTTAATTTAAAATAAAGATGAATTTTATTTGAGAAATGATATACGCTATTTTATAATCAATTCTTTATCTTAATTTTTAGTGGTTAGGAGTTAGGTTTGGAGTTTGTTAAGAAGTGACACGTCATCTCACGATTGGGCTCCTTATCTTAATTTTTGTTAGAAAAACTCTTTCCATAATAAGCAAGAAAAAAGTCGAATTTTTAAGCTTCTAATTTTAGAAGCCTAAACGCATTATAAAGTAGTATAGATAAAGAAAATAAGTTTGACGAAATACTCCAAATTAAATACTCAACCAAACAAATAGAAAATATAATAAATACAATTCTACGTACGGAGGAATTTTCGTTTCGCTACTTTTATTTTGGTCTTCTAGCGACAAATCTTCACCATCCATCTAGATTAATCTAATGGTGGGATTAACCCAAGATTTAATAGATAAACCTAAGTCCATGTTTTTTTTTTTTTTGACTTTCTTTTTATTCATTTTATTTATTTTTTTTTAATTTTCAAATTCGCTTTTTTTCGCTTTCATATGTTTTAAATCTGTCATCCGCTTTCATACGCCGCCCGCTTTCATACTTGTTTTACGCTTTCATCGTTTTCGTCCATTTTCATACATATTCATCTATTTTCTTACGTTTCCCCGTTTTCACGCTTTGTTCATTATTCATACGTTTTCCCATTTCGTCCGCTTTTCATACGTTTCGTCCGCTTTAATAGTCGTTTTACGCTTTCATACGTTTTCATCCGCTTTCATACATATTCGTCCATTTTCTTACGTTTTCGCTTGTTTTCGTCCGCTTTTAAATGTTTTCGGATGTTTTCATCGCTTATGAATATCACCGGTGATATTCGTGATATTATGTGATATTCGGATGATCACAAGTGATATTCGATATTCGTAATATAACTCATGATATTCTAAGTATCACAAGTGATTTTCAACTAATGTTTGTAACATCAAATTACAATTGATATTCGAATATCACAAAGTGATATCCGGAAAATCACAAGTGATATTCGAATATCACAAAGTGATATCCAGAAAATCATGTGATATTCGAAATATCACAAATATATAATTTGAATAGCAACTACATAGTTTGGGGTAATTGTTAAATCTTATTTTATTTGCTTATGAGCTTATGTGATTTCGGTTTATGTTTCACAAGGTTAATTTGCTTATTTTGAAACTTATAAAATATGTAAGTTTATATTTCCCAAGTATAAAGATAAAATGGTCAAATTTTGGTTTAGAGTTCATACATATTCGTCCGCTTTCATATGTTTTAAATCGATTTTAAATATTTTTGCCGCTTATATGTCTCGAATATCACAAGTGGCGTTCGCGATATCACGTGATATTCCCGAGTATCACAATAATATTCGAATATCACAAGTGATATTCGTGATATCCGGATGATCAACAAGTGATATTCGTGATTTTCAGATATTACAGTGATTTTCAACTAATGATTTGTATACGAAAATCACAGTGATTATCGAATACCACAAAGTGATATCCGTAAAATCACAAGTGATATTCATAATATCACAAAGTGATATTCGAATCACAAGTGATATTCGGAATATCAAAGTGATATTCGAATATCACTGATAGTCGTAAACGACGAAAGCGTAAAGAAAGCGGACGAAAACGTGAAAATGAACCAATACGTGTGAAACGGACGAAAACGTATGAAAGCGTAAAACACGTTTGAAAATGGATGAAACGTATGAAAATTGACGAAACGAAAGAAAACCGATGAAAGCGGACGAAAACATATAAAATGTATGAAACGGACAAAACGTATTTAAATGGACGAAAACGTATTTAAAATAGATTTAAAACGAAGAAAAAATGAAAAAAAAACGCGAATTTAAAAAAAAATGAATTAAAAAAAAAAAAAAAAAAAAAAGCGTGAATTAAATAAAAAGCGTTAATTTTTAAAAAAAAAAGACAAAAAAATATGTGAATAAAAAAAGAAAGACAAAAAGACAAGAAAAAAAAACGTTTACCTTTTAAATCTTAGGTTAATCTCCATCATTAGATCAAACTAGATGGATGGTAAGGATTTATCGTAAGCATGAATTTATGGGTAAGCAAAATAAAGTAATATGTACAGATATTTAGATCTAAATCTACAACATTAATTTAACCTTAAATAAACCTTATCATAATTGGTGTCGGTTGACTTTTATAAAAACACAAAAAAAGAACCCAATCAAAACACGCTACTATACTAATCTCTAATAAAATGGCAAAGCCGTAATTATAACACAAACCCAATGGCAAAATCATAATTACAAAAAAATAAAATAAAATAAGTAGTGATATATATATATATACACAGAGTGACATGTATGTATATATATATAATCAGTAGCAAGCAAGGGATCGCGTAATAGAGTGGCATATGTGTGGAATATAATTTTTTGAAAAAAAAGGTTTTATAAAAAATATATATATATAGATACAGATTGGTGTATCTATAGGTTTTTTCTAGTGAGAGAAAGTGTTTTTTAGAGAGAGAAAGATAGTCGCCGCCATTTTTTATATTTTTATGATGGGTTTAATGTGAATCTGTAATTGATTATCAGGTATTTGAAACCTTAGTTTTAATGTTTTTGTGTTTTGTGTTTTATGTTGTTTGATTATATGATGTTTAATTGGAAGTGATGAAATGAGTAATGGGTGTTGTTTGTTTGATGATTTGAAGTGGTTTTGTGTGGAGGTTTAATGATGTTTAGGGTTTATGTGTTGATTTAGAGGTGTTTGTTTGGTGACATTTGTGGCGCGGCGAGTTATCGGTGTCGCGTGCTGGATCTTGTTGTTCAAACTATATGTTTAAGCATCAAGTATGCTGTTTTAATATAGATCTTTGTTGCCACGAGTGAATCACGTGTTGTTTGACTTAAGTTTAGCACATTTCGGGATCTAATCGGCTTAGATGTTCATGTTTAGGGTTTCTGATATAGTGATATGTCGAATGGAGAGGCTTTTTTATGCCAAAATGTTGGAGTCAACTGTCTATTTGGATCGAATCTGAGGCTCTTGGATTAAAAATCAACACTTTTGGAGGCGTCTATTTGAACTTTGTGTATCGTGTTATACTAAGGTTCACCCGTCTCACATGATTGTTAATGGATGTGTCACTTGTGTTGTAAGGCGTTACAGATATACAGGGGAGATTTGCAGCAAGAAAGTTTCATGCTTTCAATCTTGAATCTTGTTGCAAATGCTATCTATATCTTCGACTTACACTGCCATCTGTTTTAGTTTTTTGACGTTGGGTTGGTTAATCATGTTGACACCAGGACATATATGTGTTTCACGAAAGATCATATGGATCCATGACTTCAGGACTCTTGTGTTATATTTTGCATTTTGTTGTATTAATTGCTTTGTGCATCAACTTATCATATGTATGTTATTGATTCATTACAGGCAGTGAATTCGAGCACCTTGTGTTTAAAAAGATTTTATAGACTTAATCTCATCTTCAAAGGCAAAACAATGAGGGGCGACGATTAATGGTGGGAGTTGAAACACTCGAAATATTCTATTACGACATTCTTGATGTCATAGGAACATTTTGATGGAGATTATTATTGTTTCTCGACTTGCAGATTAATCTGTGTACCTGCACTGGAGGTTCAACCTCTTCTATTAGATCAAGCAAAAGACGTGGTGGAACGACTCTTTCCTGCAAGAACTGCGGTGGAAAACCGACAATTGATGGAAAAAGTTCTTCAACTTGTTTGCTTACCACTGTTTTGGAACTGACTAGTTTAATTAATTCCGACATCACTTGGACAAAAATATCAAAGGGTTGTAGAAGTTCATCAAGGAGACCTCGAACGTCAAATACAATTACGGATTTAAGAGGTTTAGAGATGCCTGTTTCCGAATCGGAAAAGGTAATATTCAGTTTATTATATGTCTTTTTCTAAAACTTGTATGTAAACGTAGTTTTGCTAATGTGTTTTGTTTTGTGAAATTGCAGCTGGGTGTCTCGGTTTTAGGGTGTCACTTCAGCGAGAAGGCGGAACATATTCCAATAAAGAAGAGGCGATTTTTATTTAGGGCCGCATCACCGCCACAAAACAATCTTGATTCGTCATTGGAGGGACATGCAATTAGTCCCAAAATTTCAACTTGTCTGCCTGTTATATCTGAAGAAGTTACTGGAACATGTGAACGAGGTAGTAACGATGGTAAACTTGATGAGAAGGTGTTAATGAAGGAAGACGATTTTTCAGGTATATCTATACTTGCTGCTGCTGCGTGTATTAACAGTTTAGGAGCGGAAGCTGATCACTGTGAAGGGTCAGAAATGGTCTCGTCTGTGACAAAAGGTGCTGAAGCTCCAAAAACTGTTGAGATAAACGAAAACAATGAGAAAAATGAGAAATTAGATTGCCATATATCAACAGGTGCCTCAGGCGCTGCTTCATCCACGTTGGATAACTCTTTAGAATCGGCAGTTATCAAGACGAATCAGGAACCAAGCATTGAGAAGTCTCCTGCGCGTGATGTGAAATTTGATTGGGACTTGAATACTGTTATGGATGCTTGGGAAGAACCGTTTGTAAGTGAGAATGATGCTGCAAATGCTAATGTCAAATCGGTCGAAGAGATCAAGAATGATTATACGAAAGGAGATTCTGAGCTTAACAGTGAACGGGAATCTGGAAGTACATCAAAAGGCGTCAGCAATCAGAATTTACCCGTTGAGTTCAAAAGCTTGCCTCTTGAAGACGAGAAGTTAGAGATGGGAAACCATAAGCCAGAGGGTTATGCGGAGATCCATGAACGATTGTCTCATGGATCTGATGGTGGTCAACATGCCATGGTCATGATAACGGAATCCGTGCATGATAAACATATAGATAGTCCTAATAATGTCATTCCTGTTACTAGAACCTTATCCGTAGAGAGCCCGACACATGGTATTTTTTCAAAGTGGCCGGTTCAACGTTGTCAGAGGTCTGGTGGTTTTGGCAGTACCGAGGCTGTCAACACACAGTTGACGATGGATCGTTCTGTACCTCCTGGTTTTGGTCAGTGTCTAAACGTGCACACGTCCAAAGAAAATTCTGTTGTTGGGAATAATGTAAATTTTCCCGCTACTACTGAACAAGCAATCATGAGTAAGCATGAATTATCACTTACGACTGCAACTTTTATGGAAAACGGTGGGCATCAGAGTCCTACGCCTAAAGCTGAAGATGAACACAGGATGAAAATGGAGTTAGCTGGCAATGTGGTTGGTATGTCAGATGTGGTCACTAAGGGAACTGAGTTTGTGCAAGATCCTGGTAAAGGAGGAAACAAAGTGGTTAACCAGGCGATGTTTGGTGAATCTTCAGTGGCACACTCGTCAGTGTTAGCGGAGAACCAACCTGCTGCGACAATTTCTTTTCACGGTTGCTCATTCTAATGCTGAAGTCGCTTTGGACAATTGTGTCGGTTATCGTAATTCTCTGAGTGAAAATAGAGCTGGAAGTGGGATTGATAAACTAGATGAGGTCTCGGTTGGATATGATTCTCAATATGAAGACGGTGAATTGAGGGATTCACATTTACATGCTTGGAAAATATACGAGGAAAATGAAGGAGGGCATGAATCTGATATGGACACTCGGAAGATAATTTTAATTTTGGTACTACGGATGCTCATGAAACTAGTTCTCAATTTGTGCATGAAGATTCTTCACGAATAAAACTCAATGATGGTGGTTTTGGGCGAAGCTGATCTAACATCAAGGGTGATGTTGCCTGAGAAACTTCACAGCAGTGATGAAGTTGTATCAGGTTCAGGACCAAATGAAATAATCAGCGGTCAAGAAAACAATGAAAGAGGAGATAACGTGCAGCGCACACACCAATCAGATGTGTGGAGGATGAATGTTTCTGGATGGGATATTATGCCTGAAAATCAAAGAATCTCTTCAGATAATTTTAGTAGAACGAGAAACTTCACCTCTAGAAAGTTCTCATACGGGGAACAAAAAGATGGATTTGATACCGAGGATGTGGAAATGAAGGGCGAAGGTTCAAAATTTTATAGAAGAGAATCATTAACTCGTATCGGAGGACCATCAACGTGTGATACGTTTCTTAGCAGCAGGGGTAGATTCCGGCTGCAAGGATGCAGGTATTGGGTCAAACTTTAAGCCAAAAATATGCCCACTTTAATATCTATATTTGTCCAAAATAGTTGTCAAATAGGTATAGTTATTGAAGTTTGCTATTTTAACCCTAGCTAAAGTTACTTTAACAAAATTTGAAGAAAGCATAATAATTAGTCAAAGGGCAAAACTTTCATCTTTCTAACTATAAGTTGTAATTTGGGACGGATAGAGTAGTGCTATTCTCCATATGTCTTTGATATGTAGTTGTTACTTTTTTTTTTTTTGAAAGGCGATATGTAGTTGTTACTAATGATATGTTTATTTGCAGTTCCAAGGTCAATGATGGTTTTACTTCTAGATCAGAGAGGGAATCGGGTCAGTTGAGACCCTTTGGACGTGGTAGATACTCGCCACATAGGCTTAGTGGCCGAGGAGGTGGTATGTGGAATCGTTCCCCGGAGAGGGACAGGGATCTGAAGCGTCTTCCTTCACCATCTTACCGAGGTCAATCCTTTCGCCGTTCTATGCTAGATGATGCTGGATCAGTGGATGATATGGCAAATGAGTGTGGCATGGATACAAGTGATACTGGTAGACCTAATACTTCATCATATGTTACTCGCCGAGTCTACAGAAGCAGGTCACCTGGGAATCGAGAAGCAAACGATTTCCGTGCACGTTTGGGATTGAGACCAACTGGAGACACGGGACATGAAAGGTTTGTGAATGTGGGCAGAGGCAGGGGAAGGGGAAGATCTGTTAGATATGGTACAGGTACAAGACTCGAGGGTGAAGGACCGAGGGGAAGATATCATGGACCCGCGAGTGATGACTGTGATGAATATATAACAGAATATATCCCTAGGAGACGTCGATGTATTTCACCCATTGAAAGAAGAGTGAATCAGTCGTATCCACATCATCAATCTGGTTCAAGATCTCCTCTTTCAAGACCTCGAACTCGTTCTCCAATTGCTAATAGTGGTTTTAGACGTCGCAGTCGATCTCCTAATTTCAGACCCGATGCTAGAATCCGAAGACTCAGATCACCCAATTATCGAGATCATGCTCTTGAATATAATACAGGATCTCGAAACAATAATTCATCACCACCGAGTTCCAGATGGGTCAATTATAAAGAGCGGGTGTTTGACAGAAGATCACCTCCACCTGGTAGGACTGATGCACCGCAAGGAGAAAGGTTTAGGTTTTACGATTCTGTAAGAAAACCAAAGCAGAACGAGTACTACCGATCTGGTCACCCCGGAAGATTTTCTGACATAAATGAAGGTGGGAGAGGCAGACCGAGGTATGTGAATAATGATGGTGATCGACCTAATAATACTGGATACAGGCGTGGGGGGTTTGTCAAGCGTTACAACATGGACGGGCCCACAAAACGTTTCTATCATGATAATGAAGATGGTTTTGGTCGTGGGCTTGATGATCGTGATAAGCAAGCTCTGGAACTCCATGCACGATCAACCCTCAATCCTAAACCGTGTAGTAATGGAACTGATAGCAGGTTTCGTGACTATCCAAGACGGACTAGGGAAGATAGTGACGTTAAAAGGCGGTCTAAGGAAGAAAAAGATCCATCTGTTATTGAACGAGATTCAAAAGAAGAAAGTGAACACATGGGCGATGATTCTCAGCGGAGGCCTAAAGAAGTGAAAGAACAATCTACTACTAACATTGACTCGATGCCTAATGAGGTGGTGAAGGAAGATGATAAACCAACGTTGGGCTACTAAACCATGACATATAATCATACGGTTCGTGCTTGTTTGCCCTTACTATATATAGGGAGGAATATACATACATTCCTATAGCGCTGAACCTTGTGAAGTTACTTTTTTTTCAGCTCGAATCTTGCGGTTCTCTGGTTCTGGCTGGCTTGGGTTCAATTTCTTTTCAGATTAGTGTAGTGTTCGTTTTCATTCACATTTTTTTAGTTCGGTTTCTGGAATAGATATCTCCTGGACGAAATTGGTATTATAGCCTCCTTGAAGGCTGTTGGTTTACCTTGAAATCAATCATAATTTAAAGTTTCTTTCAGTGCGATCTTCCTACGTATACGTTTGTGTGCCATGTTCAGTGTTCTATGTTTTGAGAATGTTTTGTCCTTTTTATGCTGTTGTAAAGAAAGTGACAGGTATTCGAAGAGATCAATGCAAAGCCTACTTGAAGACAATGCAGCACAACCATAAGCATACATACACAGATGATTATATATATACGATAAACATTTTTGGAGAACTATAGATATCCTTGAAGCTCTGATTACAGTATCTGAAAACCATTGTAACTATATTTTGCCAAAACTTAAGTCCTTAGCTGAATCTAATGTTGGGTTCATCGTCAAAGTGGGTGAAGAAAGATGGTCCATTGGTTAAGTAATCATAGTTCAGCTCGCCTGGTTTCGCTGTACTTTGCCTAAAATAATGAAAAACAACACACTAGTTAGATTCAGTTTATATTTTGGAAGAAATATAGAAGGAAAGAAAGGGAGCGAGTTACCATCTCTGATCATCAAGCATTTCTTGAGTTAAACCAAATTCGGTCAACTGTTGTTCATCGTGGTGCACTAGTAAACTGTACCGTCCACCTGCACCTGTTTGCATGACCATCATATTGGCATTTGGCATGTTGTTAAGCCTCTCAAATTGCTCAACTGTCCATTTATACCACCTCATTAAGAACACTCGCAATGTCAAACCATGTGAAACTATTACCAAGTTCATGTTAGGGCTTTGCTCTCCTGGTGGCTGAAATCTTCCGATGTCTATATCCGTTCTGAGTGTCTCCCGGAACCCTGCAAAATCGTGGCACTAAAGTAATGGTTTTGCCTCGTGGTATGTTTATTTGGAGATTCTTTTATCTTTTGTTGTGAAATGAATAGAAATAATCGAAAAGGTTGAGAGAACTAGCCTGTGATTCGGTCATAGACATCTGCTGCGGATTCTCCATTAGGAAAACGGTAGAAAAACCGGCCATATCTAACTCGAACTTCCTTCTGAATCTTCATCTGTTCTTGATCTTGGAAGTTCCCTTTGACATGGAAAAGACAACATTATGGCAAGCCTGTGGTACAATAATTTAAAATTCAATTGCTTTAACCACTCAGGGGTGACCTAGTGGCAAGAGGGCTTGTGTCTATCACACTAAGATGTGTGATGTATCAATTTCAATTCCTGCTACGTGCAAACAACCCTGAGTGGCCACGCTAATCTCCTAAAAAGGAGGGCTCTACCTTGTTTGATTTTGTGTGGCGGTGGTTCAATCCCCGTGTTTGAGTCGGCAAAAAGGTCGGAAACCACGGTTGCCCAAAAAAAGAAATTTCAATTGCTCCCAAAACATATGAAAATGCTGTTTTCAGTGGTCAAGGTGAAACAATTGAGTATTTTCTGTCACAAGAGAATAACTGTAGTTGATACTTTCGGTCACACTGACCCATGATCATGTGCGGTAAAAAAGAGAATACTGTGTTTTCGGAGAGATCAATGAAAACAATAAGTGGTGTTTTTAGGTTCTTATAGGAGTTCTTATTCTGGTAAAATGATCAAACGATACAATATAGTAATTAAAATCAGACTCATTAGCCGCAACCAACGAAATTTGACATGCAGTAATATTTAAACTTGTACTGACTGGATCATCCGAGTCTATATGTTAAATAGTCAGATAGTAAAATACAATATATAGGCTATGTTTTGTAAAACTAGCAATAGCAACTGCAAGTAGTAATTGTTTGTTTTACGAAAACACTTGGTAACATAGCTATGGCTGTAACTATATAAGTGTAAAGTGACGTAAAAGCTAAGCGCTAACACCAAATGGATCTGTTATTAGCATTTTAACAAAATCCTAAAGCTAAATGCTCATTACCAAACAAACATGTTATTTTAAAGACTAGGTGTTAGATGCTCCTCAACGCTCCAAAAAACTCCTCCCTAAACACAGCCATAATCCGAATCAAATTTATAACAAGCTTTTATTACAGCTAATGCTACACTAATTGTTACACTGATTACTTTCAAAACAAAGTTTAGTGCTTTACTAAACTAATAATCCTTCTGTCCTAAAATAACTTGCGCCAACCAAATAGAGACACAATTAAAAAAACTGCAATAAAATAATTATACTGGTGTCATTGTCAATTTATCTTTATATTTTAATTTTTTTTTTAGTTAATGATTAAAAGTGCACAATCACTTTGAACCACAATAAATCAAATCGGATAATGAAACACAAGTCATAAACTCGTACTCAAATTATATTTAGCTCTTTATTGTAGTTTCTCACAAAATAAGTCTTTATTTTCATATATCAATATAACTTTTAAATGTAAATATGATATTTTATTATTTTACTGGTGCATAATAATGTCCTGACCTTTATTAGGGTGTTTGTTTAAGCTTATATGTGGGCTTACTAACTTATTTGATTTCGGCTTATATTACATAAGCCCTAATTTTCTTGTTTATTTTTAGACTTTTGGGCTTATATAAATTTACGATATAATAATAAACTTATATAAGCTCACGAGTCTCAAAACAAACCGGAAAATTGGGGATTTTGAAATATAAGCCGAAACACAAATAAGCTCATAAGCTCACATATAAACTTAAACAAACACCCACTAAACTGCCTCTGATATAAATGTGCCTCTATATGAAAGTGAACATATAATCTGAACGAACAAAAGGAAGTGATGTTTGTACAGTACAAACACCAATGCAGGATGTTTACACTTGACCAAATTCAAACATGTGTCGAGAATGTGACGATAGAAATGAAAACAGATAAGGATACAAGAAAAAAACAGCATACCAAAATCCTGCTCCCTTAGCCTCGGCTCTTCTCGAACTCCCGCAATTCTCGACCGCTCGAACGCCTTACCCAAGCCTCGTAACGTCTCGTTCGTCCTCCTATATGGCGAAACGTAAAAATAAACTTTCCAATCATCTGCACCATCTTTTTCAATCATTTCTCGTATCATTTCTCCACATTTCTCAGCTTCGCGTTTTCCTTTCTCGGTTAAACAAATTTTAGGATCTGCGACTCTAGTATATGCTCCTTCGTCCACATTACCTGTACAATGTACATAAAGTGTAATTCTACTAGACCCTAAGCACGTCTATGCAGTTATTATATTGTTCATTGTCCTATATTAATTATCCACTTTATTCGTTCACACATTTTAAGAAAAATACTATTTTATTATATTGTTTTATTAATACTATGTCATATGTAAAGTTGACATTTAATTTAAGACAAATGTCTACATTACCTTCACTTTGGCCGTGACGAACCAATATGATTCGTCGCGGCCGTGGGGGCTTGATTGTTGGAGGGTTAAGTACGAGGTTCTTCTCTGGGAAGCAGAAAAGACCAGTTTCGTCCATGGTGACTCGTTGACGACGGCCAATTGTGTCTTCGCAACATTTTATTGTGTGATTTATGGATGAAGATATGGTGAAAGACATGTTGGTGGTGTCAGTACAAAGGAGTTAGGTAAGTGAGTATGTTGTGTTATACTTGTATCATGCAAATTGAGCCGCTAAAAATATTTGATGTAAGAGGTGGCCATGTTTTTGGTCTTATCGCCTCGTGTTGAATTACGGAGTACAATTTTGTGATGTTGAAAGTAAAATTAAATGGGGAGTAAAAGGAGAATAAACATGTCTTTAAAAATTCTCCATATATCAAACGAGTAATGTGGCGTGCATTGTGGCGGAGCCAATTTAAGTTTAATATTTGTGTATTGGGAATTGATATGTACACATAACAATTTGATTCATACACATAAATACAATTGTAAATAGACTATTATGCCCTCCTTTGTATTTTAGTCATTGTTTGACTTTTTCTTAACAGACTTTGCCAAACTAATTCTTTGTTTTCGTTCCCATCAAATTTTTTCCCATAGCTTCTGTTTGAACGAAGTCCTCAATTTTGTATGAATAAATTTTCGTAATTAGAATTCAAACACTGAAACATTGTAGAGTAACTCTATTGTAGAAATTCATATATGTTTCAGGACTTCGTATATATGAATTAAAACACTTAAACATTGTAGACTAACTCTATGGTTTCAGTCCTCAATATGTTTGAGACTTTCAGTCCTCAATATAAGGGATCATAACCTGGATGACTAACTCTACAACATATAAGAAATTCATATATTCAAACACTGAAACAATAAACCACAAAAAATAACTCATGTAGGAAAAACTCAGTTACGTAGTTATGTACGCATAACTGATACAATTCCGAACACAAGAATTTAAACAAATGCTGTTGAAGCATAATCAGCGTGGCAGGATTCAACGACTCTCCTGGCCGTTAGTGCTCTTCTCGAGCCCTAGTAGACTGTCAACAAAGAGAACCCGTTAGAGTGGACCCGAGCCGTAGCCGGGGTCCACCTCCGACGATCAAGTTAGTATCTTGTGTGCATAGCAAAAGTGTTATATGATGTGTGTGTAACGCGCGAGTTACCGTCCTTTAGAAGAAGATCCAACCCTATATTTATAGGGCATGGATTAGGGTTTAGGCGTAGAATGGGTCAGCATCCGCGGACGACCCATTCTGGCCCAGCCGGCACCATACGTCAACAAGCCCCAAGTTTAGTATGCGATGCGTGATCGCGATGCTGACTTAAGTTCGATAGCGCGTGGTGAAAGTGGAACCGCATCTCGCATCACGGGTGAGGCGCACCTTTTGTACCGATGCGACCTTGGATGGTGCGACGAAGGCGTGTACAGCTTAGCGGTGGCTGTGTTGTCTTGCGACAAAGAGTCTGACGGCGAAGACGTGCTTCGCTGCGCATAAGTGTGCGTTGTGCGCAACAAAGAGGTGCGACGAAGACATTACGCTCATTAATGCTGCGTCGCGCGACAAAGAGGTCTTGACAGAAGACGTGCTTCAAGCATAAGTGTCTGTTGAAGATGTGCGACGAAGACGTGTACAGCGCTGCGGCGTCTTTACAACCGACAAGAAGATGCGCTGCCAAGCGTTACATCCGTCTCTTCAACCGACGGAGGACGTCTCCCCAGCGGGCATTACATGTGTCTTGTTGTGCGCATTTAAATCCGCCTTTGTATCGTTGCAACGATCCGCTTCCAAATATGCTGCGTGATGCGTCTGGAAGCGAGTAGTAGGATGTACCTGGTAGCCCCAAGTTTGATGGTGCTACTCGTGTAGGAGCATTAAACTTATGTATACTACGTAAAACATCGAATGCAAAGATTAAAGTATATGCCGCAAATCGCAACATATAAAACCTAATAAATTAAAACAATAGGCAGTAGCATAGCATAAATAATAGAGTCGCGATAGCATAAAAAATATATATATACAACCTATCGTGAGGTTTTACAAACTACATAAACAATTGTTTGTATAAAATAAAACCTATCGTGAGATTTTGTTTATTTTTTAATGTATATATAAAAACTCGGATGGATGTACCGTGACCGCGATCGATGCATACGAAGGATTTATCTTAACCGCATAGACTCGAACGTTTCGGATGATCGCAGATGTTTATACCACGGCCTTTGGTCCGGTCGCATCATGGCGATTGACTAGCATCGTGGTATTCGCACGCGTCTCGTTCTGCGAAGATCTCTGAACGCAAGGTCTTACGCGGGTAGATTTATCGCGACTGCGTTGTTTGAGCGCGAACAGGCGTACCAATCGTAAAAATAGTATCTGCGCGAATGTATCGCGGCTAAAAGATAAAATAGCTCCGATCGTGCGGGCTTTGCTTAGATCCGATCATGCGGATTAAAAGATAAAATAGATCCGATCATGCGAATGTTTTAAAATAGGTCCGATCATGCGGACTTTTCTTGCATCTTATGTAAAGAAGTAGTGTCAATATCATAATATTATATTTAACGTCAGTATCAAACGTTGACGCATCTGAAGAGTATTTTTATAATAATTATCAAAGTATTGACGCATGGAATATTATACGAATTGTTTGCTCGGTTATCATCTGAATATCAAAACGATGGACGATCGAATTTAATTATTTTATAATAATTAGCATTATTATTTTTTTCCATAAATATCAAATTGTACGCATCTGAATAAAGTTTTAGGGTTACCGACTTGAGAAATTGTATTCTGCTTTTCGGTAATATGAGAACACGAAACATTGTTTATTCGTGGTCCCACGGATGGCGCCAACTTGTTGAAGCATAATCTGGCGCGGGCAGGATTCAACGACTCTCCTTGGCCGTTAGTCGCCTTCCGAGCCCTAGTAGACTGTCAACAAAGAGAACCGTTAGAGTGGACCGAGCCGTAGCCCCGGGTCCACCTCCGACGGTCAAGTTAGTATCTTGTTGTGGCATAGCAAAAGTGTTATATGATGTGTGTGTAACGTGCGAGTTACCGTCCTTTAGAAGAAGATCCAACCCTATATTTATAGGGCATGGATTAGGGTTTAGGCGTAGAGTGGGCTGCATCTGCCAGACCTGACCCATTCCTGGCCCAGTCCAGACCATACGTCAACAAATGCAACAGTTCCGATCTTGACCACAAAGAAGAAATCATTCAACAAAGTATCTTTCAAACTTAAACTTGGAACGGGAATTCGACCAAACAAGACGTTGTGCTCTGTTTTCGTTTTTGTCCAATAGAACGTTGTACATCTCGGTAAGAACCACTTCGGTCACACTGCAATGCGACATACTCGTCTTTTTGTTGAATCACGAATAGTAAGCCCATATCCTTTAGCATAATAAAATAATGCTCATACACTCTTTAGTAATTCATCAACCGATTTGAATGTAGAGCTAGTAAGATAAAGTTCTTCATCTTGAAATATTGAAGTTAACAAGTCTATTAAGTTCATTTGTTGCTTAAATATAAAGGAAGATAATGGTGTTATGCAAAAAAAGTTTGTTCATAAATGATTAAACTCATATGTATGGTTACCTATATCACACATATTCTTTTTATGTAGTTCATTCATCATAAGTCGTTCATTCAAAATAGTGCATGTAACAATTGTTATGCATTAATAATTAGTAATTTTTATCCAAAGAATCAAGACATAAACAATCGTATAAACATATGAAAAGGTCTTTGAATCATCACATATTATGGCAGACATGAAAACCAATTGCATGATGTATATACATTGGATTGATTACGAAAGTAAAACATAGTGATCAATTCGTTTATCAAAAGATTAATAAATCAGTTGTGCTTAAATACGTGTAATGGATTAAATGGAGACGGTGAGTGCCATCGGTTAACGCAGGAGGAGGCCGGCACAATTAATTTCTCAGGTTGTAGAAAAGGTGGTTAAAACTACATAAGGGCATAACAGTCTATTTACATTTGTATTTATGTGTATGTATCAAAATGATATGTGTACATATCAATTCCCTTGTGTATTAGAGGTTTTTTTTATCGGTTTTTCTTGTCTGAAATATAAAAGTCTTGGTTTGACATTTTCGTTCGCTTAATTGCATGCTTGGTTATTTTAAAATTACGAATTTTGCACAGTATAAAGGAATGAAAAAGAAGAATTCGTTATATATTATTCTTTCTTCCTTTTCATGCCAAATAAATCATTGAAACCTTCATGACATATTAAACAAAAAATTAAACTGAATCAATTATCAAATTGATTGTTTTTAGATCTTTTTATTGTTTTCGAATCTTTATGCTCTATCGTTTTCGAGTTGTTCTACTTTTTTAATTGCAACAATTTCTTTCCAGTGCTCCTTGGTGGTATCCGCTCTTTTTCCCCCTATCATTTCTTTCTTCTTCCACTTTCTATATTTCCTGACCTAGAGCTTCCAAACATTTCTTTCTTCTTCGACATTCCAGATTTCCAGACTAAGATATTCCAATTCATAATACTAGAACTCATCGGACGGGCACGTGGGATATTTCGTATCTTCATTGATTTGTATATCGTCTGTATCTAATCATACAATTGAAATTGTTAGATGGTAAAGGTTAACAAAATGTAATTATTGCAATAACGGCCAAACATTTAAAGACAACTATTTTCATAAGCACCGAACGTAAAGGGTGTTGCTAAACTTTTAAAATGACCACAACTTTATAAACTGACACAACGTTTAGACAACTATATTGAAGGAAGTTACTAATTTCCGGGCAATTTTGACAAATTCTTGAATGAATACTTAGGACCACATTTAAGACCTTATTACACATTATCTATTATTTCTACATTGCTTATGGAAACAAACTATGCAGAATTAGTACCCATGAACACCTATGGAAAATGTAGAAGCTCAAGACGTATGAGCACATATTACACTTTAAAACTTGGACTCCATAAACAAAATCAAACATATGTCGTGACACACCATGTAAAATAAGTAATGAATTAAATGAAAAGTTTTAAACTAATAGGCCTTCCAAAACTACCTCATTAGGAAGATTCTTACGAATAAGACAGATTTTTACGAATTTGTCTTAATCTTACGCATTAGGAAGATTCTTACGAATAAGCCTGAAAGTTTACGAATTAGCTCCATGTTACGAATAAGTCACAGTTTACTAATAAGTCATAGTTTACGAATTTGTCACTTTTACGAATTAGCACAAAACTTTCAAATTGTAATGTTTAAGTGATAAGTGTGTCATTAATATCACAAAGTTAAAACATTTATCAAGCTTAACATCACAATCAAAACATAAGGAAAAATGTGACTTAAGATGAGAAATGTCATTCCACTGCTTAATCAACATCAAACAAGGAATTAGACAATGAATCAGACTAATCCCTTTTGCTAACACACTGTGATTTTCAATGTTTGTTTCTATGACTTATGTCTTTCAGATCACAACAATGGCTGCACCACAAGTAAATGTTGATGTCCCACAAAAGCTCACTATGGAAAACACTTTTCCAGAAGGTTATAACAAAGTCATAGTCAAAAACAATCTTCGAGTTGATTTCAACCATTTTTCATGCTTTGAGTCATCCTGCCAAATTGTTGTGGACATTCTTTTACATCACCCTTACAAATTTATGATGACAAAGTGTGCCTGTGTCCTCGATTTCTACATTCATCAATTTTGGACAACAATTCAACGGAATGTGGGGGACAAATCATTCACCTGCACCTTACACAACCGTCAATTCACTGTTGACATTGATTCTCTTCGTTCCGTACTTCTATTACCAACTATAAAATCTTCCGAAGACTACCATCCAACTCCAACAGAGAAATAAGTTATTGATTTTCTGATAGATATTAGATATGATGAATCGGCTGGAATTATTACTACACACTCTAGAGTTGATGTCAAGTATATGCCACAACCTTGGAGGACATTATACATCATCATTGTTAAGTCTATATCCGGAAGAGACAGTGGGCACGAACATCCCAAATTGCCTCACCTGCAGATATTCTGGGTCATGGTCATCGTCAAACTAATTGACTATGCAAGTCTAATTTGGGAAGATTTGATGCAACACATCCAGAAGGGAGACAACAAGATCCCTTTTTTTAGATACATCAAGTTAATCATCAGAAACCTTCTTGAGAAGTTTGATGATATTCCTCGACGTCTCGATGATGAAGACAAACACACGGTCAAGAATGAGCCTACTTTGAAAATGGTTAGGATACAAGGAACTAGCACTCGAAAGCAAGGTGCACACCTTCCTGATTGTCTTCTCACCGATAAAGTTAAAGCATCAAAGTCCTACAAGTATTATGAAGCGGCTCTTATAGATCAGTGCGTCAGATTCAGAGACGATGACTGATAACATAAAATAGTCCTGAATATTAAGTGTCAATTTCCTCCGATAATGCTCGTATTTTATACCATTTATATGGATTTACGCTTGTTTTCCTCTATATTTTACTTTCAAGTAATTTACGAGCATTGGAGCTAATGAGACGCGTATTTGGAGAGTTTATTGAAGATATATGATAGTATGCCTATTTTGAAATAATTACTACAGAACTCATTAGGAATTAGAAATTCCCGGTATTAAGAGTCGGTCACCTCAAGTATATGTAATCGTTAAAGCTCGTAGTCGTAGTTCTTTTAAGTTAAGTAGTAATTTAGTTAAGTAACACCGTGGAGGACGGACGGGTCTTTACCCATCGTATGCACGATCCATGCCCCAAAGTGTGGCGTTTATGTAAGACTATAAATACTCTCTACCTTCCAAGGTAGAGAGTTGAGCTCATAATAATATCTTTCACTTTCTCTCACTAAGTTCCCTAAACCTCTAACTTTCTCTCTAGAATTCCATCTATATGCTACTTTGTGTTATGGTTTGATGTGTATGTGAAAAGTAATATCTAACAATTGGTATCAAGAGCCATGGTTAGATCATATCTTGCACATCTTTGGATTTATAGTGGTTTTAGGTGGTTTTGAGTTTGAAAAGGTTTAGTGGTTTTGCATCATTTGGTTGATTTCTTGTGTTAAAGTTTGAATTTTGTTGGTACTTTTATGTTTAGAATCATCAAAAGTGTTTAGGTTTTCATTTGGTAAGCTTGAATCATCTTGGTTGGGTTGTTTTTGGATTGTAAAGTGATGTTTATATGGTTTTTCAAGCTAGCGACTTAGTTCACTAATAGTTTCTTGGTAGCGACTTGCTTCACATTTTGTAGCGACTTACAGTGTTGGTGCTAGCGAGTTAGAGCTAGCGAGTTAAAGTACAAGTAGTGGAATCTCACTACGGTAGCGACTTGTTGTAGCGACTTGGTCGATGTGAGTTGCTCTTTAGCGACTTGTGTTTCTAGCGACTTGTAGTGGCAATTGTCGCCAAAATTTGGTTAGCGACTTGATCATGTGAGTTACTACTTAGCGACTTGCTTTTCTGTTAGCGACTTGCTTTTCTGCATTAGCGACTTGGGATTCTAGCGACTTGGTCATCTAGCGAATTAATTGGTAGCGACTTAGTGCATTTGTTTCTAGCGACTTAGTGCATTTGTTTCTAGCGACTTAGAGCTTTATCATCTAGCGACTTGAGTGATTGTTTACGGTTTCTCTTGATTTAGTAAAATCCGTGAAAGAATCTATTTCCGGTTTAATCATAGAGTTATAAAATCCGTATAATCATTAACATGTCTACCAACGCTCCTCTGTCATCTCCATGTTCCGAGGATGTTCAAGCAGTGGCTCGAGATACTCGCCCACCCATGCTTGATGAATCGACTACGATTCTTGGGCTCAACGAATCGATTGTATTGCCTTGGAAAGGAAAATGGTGTCAACATTCTCAAATCCATTGATGAAGGACCATATCGGGTTGAGACGACTGAGACATACTTGATACTAATGAAGATGGTACTCCTGTTTACGGAATGGACGGACCTAAGATGTACGATGAGCTTGATGATAAGGAGAAAAGAGATTCGATCACGGATATCGTATTTCACATTGTTCTTCAAGGTCTTCCTAAAGACATCTACAAGGCGATCAATCATAACACCGATGCAAAGGTCTGTTTGGGATAACGTTAAGATGCTTATCGGGTTCGAAATTAACTATGGAAGGCAGAGAATCCCAACTCTATGGCGAATTTGAGCACTTCAAGATGAAACCGGATGAGAGTGTCTATGAGTACTATGTGAGATTTCATAAGTTAGTGAATGACATGAGAAACATCAAATGACTATGCCTAACATTCAAATTGAACTCAAAGTTTGTGAACAACATGAATCCCGAATGGCACAAGTTTGTCACAGTTGTGAAGCTCACTAAAGGATCAAGAATACAAACTATGAGCAACTCTATGCCTTCCTCCTTCGAATGAGAGACATGCTATGTTTGAAAAATTGATTCTCAATCGGTTCAAAACCAACCAAGGAGAGACAAGTTAGCCTAATGACTCAGCGACTTTCTACTCAAACATTGGAATCACAACCAAAGCATCACAAGTCATACCCTTGGGTAATGGTAATCACAAACTCATCCACGATCCTAAGTTCAAACAAGTCGATGTCGATGCACACGTGGGTAACATCATTAATCAACTAGCTCTTCTCATTAGTCAAAACATGAATTCTCTCACAAACCAACAACAACCTCGGGCGCATCTAACCCACATAATCAAGCCATTAAAGATGGAAGGATCGTGGTGCAACCGATTCGGGAAAGGCGATATGATCGGGGAAGGGGTGGTCTTGGTAGAGGATATGTGGGCAATCGAAATCGAGGAAGGAATGGTAACCAAGGTCAAGCTAAGCCGATCAAATGCTATAAGCGTGGTGGTGAGGGACACATTGCAAGAAATGCACATCTCCAAAGCGTCCACTGAAATCGCCGATTACTTGAGAGATAAGATGTTCTTGGCACAAGCTCGGGACAATGGTGCTGCGTTGGATGAAGAGGAATTCTTTGTTTCTTCTTGAGGGTAATGCCAAGACCTATGATGCGATGTGGATGGCGACCTATTCGGAGATAGGTCACAATCATCGAACGCCTTTCAAGTCGCCGATCGTGATGCATACGACTCGATGTAGATGATGGACCCTCGCACACACAATCTTTATGGCTAGCATCTCTCCAATGGTTTCTCCCAAGATCTCTTCTTCACCACAAGCCGGCCCATCCAAGGACAAACTCATCTCGAGAGGTATTAAAGCTATACGATGATCTTGATGTGCAATGGATGCATGACAAAGTACGACCAAGCTGAAACTATTGAATCAAATGTTGAAAATATGGGTAATATCAATATTGTCCCATACGATCAATCGTGAAACAAAGTGAAAGTGAAGTTGTACCAAGTGATGCATCTTCTGCAGATCGACAACGACTATGTCTTTGATGAATACACCGCATGTGCTCACGAGGATTCCATAATTTCAACTAAATGCCTATAAGGAACGTGTTGCTATTTATGAACAACGTGCAAAATTTGAGTTGACCACTCGTGAGCGAAATGGATGACCAAGTGTGTACGATAATTAGAAAAGTAAGTTTAGAGAAGAAGTATTGAAACAAGAATTGCATTCCTTGCAAGAAAAACTTTCTAAAACAAATAAGCAAAAACAAGAACTTCAAGAAAATGTGAAAATGCTTAAGCAAGAATTTAATGCAAAGGAATCAAAACTCTTGAGAGATTTTCTAATCAAAACTTTGAAACAAACTTGAAAACAAGCTGTACATACAAGGAAACACCATTCAAACTTCTCACATGATCACGAAACATCGTGTTTTAAGCGATAAGCATAGCATTCCCTTGTTGAGGAACCAAATCCGAGGTAATTAAAAGGCTAGAAATGCTCATAAGGTGCTTTATGATGGTAATGAAGTCCTTAAGCCTGGCGGAAACCTAGTTGCGTTGAGTGCAATGAGGAAGATAAGATATTAAATGAAATCACTAGGAAAAGATGAATAAGAAACAAAATGATCCCAAATGCAAAGAGAAAACATAATCATCTCTCCTCATGATTACAAGAAGGAAAACGGATTTCCTTGAACAAGTTTAAGCCTCGGACTGTTGACTCCCGAACAAGTCTTACGGAAAAAGGATTTAGATAAGCGTAAAGCGGAAAACATTATTGAAACAAACCCTCCCTTTTGAAAATGCCTAGAGCGATGTATCCTCCTAATACACCAATGCATCTTGTTCCTAGAACAATTGCCACTAAAAGCAAGACATTAATTAGTCAATACGTTATATTTCAACTATTTGTTGATTTTGAGAAACTTGCAAGAAAAGGATCACACCAGCTGGTATAGCTCAAGGAGAAAGAGGTTTGAACAAATGAAAGAATGTTATTTAATCGAGGTCATGCCCTTCTTTAAACTTCTAAAGAGCACTTTGAGAGTCTTAAAAGGGGGTAGAAACCGACATTAAGGGTATGGAAAGGAATTTGATGCAATGGTTGTTGAAGTTAGTGACTATGGCGTGCCTTCGAAATATAATGAGATTGAGAGAAAGAACACGCATACATTAAATGAGAATCTTATTCTCGAATGTGTTGCTCAAGATGTCTTTTCATTGCTTCAAATTGCTCTATTAATGCTTCCAAATTTCATGAACTATCTCGTGTACGAAAGTCTCCCATGATCGTGTCATTGAGCTTGAAAAACTAATTCTAAACTAAATGAGAAAATTGAACCTGGATGATCATGACAATTTGGTTAAACATTTTCTAAACTAGAAGTTGAGTATTTTAATCTACAACTAAAATATCAACATCTCAAAGAAAATGTCAAAACTTCAAATATCAAGACATCTTCGGATGCTCGAGAGTTTGATGCGATTTTCAAATTAACAAACGAGATGAACAGATTCAAGCTCGATTAACACGATCGAGAAAGTTGAAAGCCCAAATCTCTCAATTAAAGGGTCAAACAAACAATATGACAGCTCCCAAATGCCTCCTCCTTTAGATTCTCGAGAATTCTCAAGCGTTTCATCTTCAAAACCTAGTAAATGCTTTACAAAAGGAAAATGAAAGTTTTCTAGAAGAAAATGAAAAGGTTAAACGTCACTTCAATGAGTTGTTTGAATCAATTAAAGTCACTGTAATAAAACAACGAACAAATAACTTCATTGCAAAAGGAAATTGAGAATCGAGGAGTCGTAAAAGGAAAATGCCAATGATCAATGAGGAGAATGTTGTATCTAAGATTCACTCTGTAATAAATCGCTTTATCATGACATATGTCCCCTCACCTAAGGAACAACAAACTTGCCATTCAAACATATTTCTCATCCCTTAAGGATTGCTTAGAATACTGCGTGAGATTGTTGAAGAGGATAAGCTAGAGAAACCTCATGATAATGCAATTGGACATGCATGCTCATATGCCAAACGATCTCAAGAAATCTTAGAATGCTTGATCACTATATGCCCAAGGACATTAGGTGAGAGAGTTAACCCTTTGATTCCATGCTCAATGCCTAAGGCCAAATATGATATGCACTCTACTCCCAATGTTTTGAATGAGAGCCGTAGTGTACCCTTGAGTAGTTCGATTCTAGATCATCAATGCTAGGAAGAGAACTCAAATGTGCCTTCTAGGAGTACTAATCTCGGTACATCTAGCTTTAAGAAAGTGAACCGTAGTGCACGCATGTAGTTCGGATCGAGCGCATCTAAGCAGGTGGTGCAAAGTAGTAAAACAAACTAATGTTCCCATTCCCTACAGAGTAATCGGTGACATTAAAGGGAAGCGGTCAAAGTCTCAAGACAATACAAGGAATGATAGGACCTCTCATGCTAAGAATGTGCCTTTGGAAGAAAGTAGAAGAACAATCTAGGAACCTTAAGTTTGAATCGAATAAAGCGAATCGTGTTGATTCTAGTATTAGCCATAAAGCGTCTTGTAATTAATTCGAATTCGATACTATTTGCAAAACTTGTGCGATGATTGCTTGAATTTTGTTTCTAATCATGGATGTGATGTCAATGTTTTGCCTAATGATGTTAATTGTCCGGTTAATATTGTTAATGCTAAAATTCATGCTAAAAAGGCTAAAAGGCAAAAGCGAAGAAAGTTAGAAAACAATGAAACCCATGGAAGAACATTCGGAGAATAGGTTTTATTGGATACACATTGGTCATAAGACCAATCGATAATGCCACTAGAAAATGGATGCCCTCTTGGTAGAACTATTCCCTTAAGAAGTGGCCACACCAGTAAGCAGGCTATCTGAGACACTAGTATTGCATCTACTCACAATGATTCCATTACCTCACCGTCGATATGAATGCTTCTATTTCGATGTGGGTGTTCCAACTGTTGCTACTAACCAAATGGAACCCATTCTTGCATGGGGATCCCAATTATCCGATTATCCATTCTTATGCGTGTTCAGCTGCGGATCGTTCAAATCGTTACGTGGTACACGGACTCAGTTGTTCCAAGCATATATTTGAGACCGGTCGTGACTCATGAACTTCGTGAGCAAATTCATCGGAGATATTAGATTTGGTAATGATCATTTCGATGCTATAATGGGTTATGGAGATTATGTTGTTGGTAATAGTGTCATCTCGAGAGTGTATTATGTGGAAGGTTTAGGTCATAATCATTCTCTGTTGGTCAATTACGTGATTCCGATCTAAAGTAGCCTTGGAAAACATACCGCTTTGTTAGAGATTTTAACGGTGAGGAGCTGCTGAAAGGAACTCGTGGCTCAAACCTTTACACCATCTCTATCGATGACATGATGAGGCATCTCCAATCACTTGTTATCTAAGGCTTCAAAACAAAGTCATGGTTATGGCATCGTCGTCTCAATCACTTGAACTTCGCACCATCAACGATCTTTCCGAAAGGACTTAGTTGTAGGTCTACCTAGACTAAAGTATGAAAAGGATCATCTTTGTTCGGCATGTCAATTGGGAAAAAGCAAGATGTTTGCCCATAAATCCAAACCTACTAACTCATCACGAAGTTCTTCATATGATTCATATGGATCTATGTGGACCAATGAGGTGCAGAATATCTTTGGGAAGAAATATGTGTTAGTTGTAGTTGATGATTACTCTAGATTCACACAGGTCAAGTTCTTAAGGACAAGGATGAAACTCGATATCATCATCAAACTCATCAAGCAGTGAGTTCGACTCAACAAAGCTGTCGAATTATTAGAGCGGACAATGGGCCGGTTTGTCAACAAACAACTTAGTGAATTCTATGAAAGCGTTGGAATCACCCATCAAAGAAGTGTTCCACGAACCCCTCAGCGAGCGGTGTAGTTGAAAGACGCAAATCGCACTCTTGTTGAAGTTGCTAGAACAATCTTGATCTACTCAAAGGTTCCAATGTTTCTCAAATGAAGCTATTGCCACCGCATGCTACACACAAAATCGTTCCCCGATTCACACTATTCATGGAAAACTCCATATGAACTTGTCCACAACGAAAACCTAATCTATCTTCCCTTCGTGTGTTCGGTGCATTGTGCTATCCAACTAATGAGGTCAAGACTTAGGCAAACTTAGGCCAAAGGCGACATTGGAGTATTTGTAGGATATGCATCAAACAAAAGGGATACCGAATCTACAACAAAAGAACCCGAAATATCATGGAAACAATTCATGTTATGTTTGATGAGTGACCGGTCAAATGGCTCTGGACACTCCACTCAGGACCCGCACTTCAAAACAGTCCCATTGGTTCATCCCTTGTTCCAAACTCCTCTCAAGAAACTCCATATGTACCTCCATCTGAAGATGATGTAAAGAAATTGTTTGATCCCATGTTTGATGAACTGTATGAGTCTACTACCAATGAGGTGTTGATTCCTACAACAGAGGATGCTCATATTCCAGTGAATGATGTCAATCCATCAGTCTCAATATCTGTTAGTCACGAAGCACCGCTGGCGATCCTTGATCTCATCAACAAATCATCATTCTTCAAATGTACATCATGGAAATGTTTACGCATCAATGATGAAGTTAATCCCTGCGACTCTGAAGATGCTCCATTTGAAAACATATTTGCTACTCCTAAATCATCATCGAACCATCTTCTTGAGACATCGACTCGCCTACCTCGGTTCCTCAACAAATGCCACATAAACACCTCGTAAAATGGACTCACGATCATCCATTGGACAACATCATTGGAAATCCCTCTCGTCTGTATCAACCGGAAGCAACTCGCAACCGATGCCTTATGGTGCTTCTTCACTCCGTACTTTCCAAGATCGAACCAAAAGATGTTAAAACTTAAAGCGCTATGAATAAAGATAGTGGTTCAATGCTATGCAAGATGAAATTCATGAGTTTGATCGTCTTGATGTATGGGAGTTAGTACTGCTCAGGCGTGCTATGATTATAGCTCTAAAATGGATCTTCAAAATAAAACTTGATGAGCATGGTGATGTGTTGAAGAACAAGGCTCGATTAGTTGCTAAGGATATCGTCAAGAGGAGGTATAGACTTTGAAGAATCTTTGCTCCGGTTGCTCGAATCGAGGCAATCGAAATCTTTCTACAGCTAATCTTGCTAGTAAGAACATGGTAGTTTATCGATGGATGTAAAGACGGCATTTCTAAACGGAGATCTTAAAGAAGTCGTCTCGTCGCCACCAACTGAAGGATTTGTGAATCAAGAGCATCCTACTCACGTTTATCGTTTGAAGAAGGCTCTTACGGTTTAAAGCAAGCTCCAAGGGCATGGTATGATACACTGTCAAAGTTTCTTCTATCAACGGATTCATCAAAGAGCGATTGATCCTACATTGTTCACCGTGAAGTCGCAAACATTTGATTCATGTTCAAATTTATGTTGATGATATTATTTTGCCTCGTGACCCAATGGAATGTGATCGTTTTCAAATGAAATGAGTTCAAAGTTTCAAATGTCAATGATGGGACAAATGTCATTTTCTTGGGATTACAAATTTCATAAAGTCCGGAGGCATTTTCATAAATCAATCTAAATATGCAATGAGAGATTTTAAAGAAATTTGGATTTGATTCATGTGACCTCGCCGACACCCCATGATTGACCGAACCAAACTAGATGAGGACCTCTCGGGGATCATGATTGACCAAACGAAATATCGGAGTATGATTGGATCCACGATGTATCTCATCGCTAGTAGACCGTACATCTTGTTCTCGTGTGCATGTGTGCTGATACCGGCTAAGCCTACTAAAAAGCACCTTGAGGCGATTAAGCGGGTCTTCGGTATCTCCAAGGAACCATCAATATGGGACTATGGTACCGAAGGACACCGTATGTCACTAACGGCCTATGCGTATGCCGATCATGCAGAGTTGTCAAGATACACGTCGAAACGCGTGCGGAGGTGCTCAGTTTTTGGGTGATAAGCTTGTGGTGGTCTTCAAAGAAGCAAATGAGTACTTCTATTTCTCTACGAGGTGAATACATAGCCATGTCATCTTGTTGTGCTCAAATCTTATGGATGAGATCTCAATTATCGACTATGGCTTTGAATTCAACAAAATCCTACTGTCTTGTGATAATAAAAGTGCTATTGCTCTCATGCAACAACGTTCAACACTCAAGAGCAAAGCATATCGACATTCGACATCATTTCATCGAGGAACAAGTAGAAAAAGGTGTGGTGGAACTATATTTTGTGAGGTCCGAATATCGGTTAGCGCACATCTTCACCAAAGCTCTTCCAAGAGAACGTTTTGAGTTTATTCTTCCACGACTTGGGTTGAAAAGCCTTCAACGAAACTCTCAACGTCTTGAGAGGAAGGCGAGGAGTAAGGTCTCTCTCATCTATCTCTTGTACATATATATTTGAAAAACAAAATACAAAATTATAAAACCTTCAAAATCAAAAGAAAAATATAAAACTTTCAAAATCCATAAAAAAAAAAAAAAAAAATTTTGAAAAATTCGAAAATTCTTCAAAAATATTGTCATTTTGTCATGTTTCTTCCGGTTCGATAATATCTACGGTCTTTGTCTGTCATTCAAAGAATGACACGGGACTTTAGATGTTGTTGAATTCTTTAAAAAAAAAAAAAAAAAATCAAAAAAAAATATTTTTGGAGAAAGAGAAATGGTTTATTGTCATTTCGAGCAATAACCGGTTTTAAAAGAAAGAACGAGCCATGTCTTAACATATTTTCACATTCCATGCTCGATTCTATAAACATTTTTCTTTGAAAACTAAATGCTTTGAAAAATAACTCGGTTTATTTTTGATAATCATCTGGACTTATTTGTCATAATCTCTAACTCTCAATCAAAAACCTATGTCATTGATTGAGGGGAGAATGATTTCAATTAAATTAAAAAGTTATTTGGCATTAAAATTGTTTTCAAAAGATATAAATGCATGTTTTATCAATGGAGTTTAAAGTCTTAAATCCGATCCTTATCGATTCAAACACTTTCACAATCAAGTCACAATTCCCTTAAAGCTTTCAAAATCAATTTAAATCTATAAGAGATCACAAATCTCAAATGATTTGATAATTGTGATCGGGGAGAATGTGTGATTTAAATTGGATTTAAGCGATAATTCGGTAAATGGTCTCATAAGAGTGTACATGCCGTCCTTCCCACATGTGACAAACGATTTCAAATTTTCCATGCACATGTTGAGGAGGAGCATCTATACTAAACCTTTGATTTGAAACGTGATCATTCATCCCAATGTGCGAGTTCCTCTAGTATGTGCAAAACTCTTTTCAAACCTCGAGGCACATATTGAGGGGAGCAAATTATGGAAACCTCATCCTTCCCTAAATGCTATATCCACTTGATTTGATGTGGAAGTGATGTTGATATCTTTAGAAAATGGTAATCAAAGTTAATTCTTTCTCTTGCCTCCGTGTGCAAAACATTTTCAAATCATTGGATGCACATGTTGAGGGGGAGTTCTCGTTCTAAAAATATCAAAACAATTCGGTACAAAATGCTTTGATAATATATCACAAGTGTCCGAATTGATTTTCAAATGGTTTTCAATTGGATCCAATGGCGGGCGAACAATACCAAATAGACCGACCAACTTTACTTTATGTACGGTGATATAAGGATGATAAGGTTAGGTATGTGTTCCCATGATCCGCTGTAACCGGAGGATCTACCAGGGGACAATCCACTAGTTAGTGTAGAAGTCCTTAGGTATGATGATAAAGGAAAAATGAGATATGGGAAGAGTGCGGACTAAGATCGAGCTAATCTGGAATAAACCCAACAAGGTTCTAGCTATGAAGTCTTGGTAAGCATTGAAGGGTTGAAGAATTAAAAAGAATTGAATAAGAAAGGGTGAAACAAATAGCCTCCATTTATTCAACCTTAGGCGTAAACCGGGTTCACTTCATATGCTACCGATGGTAATATCGGTATTGAAGACAAAGACGTCATGGACCCGATGGACGCACCGCACTTCAACTTTCCAAACCACTCAAGTTCCTCTTAAAAGGACTTGTTTCATTCTCACGGGAACCGACATTATCTATCGACCTTCTCTTAGAGATGGTTGATATTGAAGTGAGACCTCTCCTAGTCTCAAACACAGGATCCAAATATGCACAAATTGAGTCTAGAGCCACGAGATCATCAATAAATCTCATAGGACACTTTCAATGAAGACTCTCTGCTTCACACAATGTGGAAGAGATTATATCTTGAGTCCTACGCACTATCCGTGTGGTATTGCGGTGTCCGAGTGATGTGTTTACATATTCACAATGAAGATGGAAAGCCTTACGGAGCCAACATCAAACAAGCTCTGGTAGGTGGCATGTGAGATCTATTATATAGATCAACCATGTGACAACCGAACAGAAACAATGGGCGATTCAATCTCTTGAATCAATCACGGTTCGAGTTATGGATTGACGGATACCTTTGAAAAACCGGTCATTGTGCTTAAAACATTTTCTTTAGCACATTGACCGTGTACTAATTTTTCAAACCAAAGGTGTTTTATGATTGATAATTGATTTTCAATAAAACCTTCGTTGTATTGCAAAAAATTCTATTGAGCAATACACGATTGTTTTCAAATCTCTTTTCATCAATCGGTGGACTTAAAATTATTTGGTTCACTCACTCGTGTTGTCTTCTTTGAGATGTTCGGTTTGAGAACAACTAGAACATTCTGCGAAACCCCATCAAGGAGATTCTTAGGAATCCTACACGATCGCGGCAAGATTTGTATCTTGATCAACGAGGAACCGTGGGCGTGTACCTCAATTCAACGAAGTGATCAAAGACACTTTCGTGCGATTTGTTGCTAACTGTTGTATGCAGTACGCCGACGTTTGCGTTGATCGAAATGAAGCGGTCAATCCACACCGCATGCTCACTTAACACATTCATCTCAAAAGAAATCATGATTAGTGCATCAATGACTCGATATTTTCACTCCATGCTTCGCTCTGCTGCGCCAATATCATGAATCAACTAAAGCTTCCGCTACTACGATGTGAAGATATCATGATCCGAATGTGAGCATGTCGGTCCCTAAGTCACAACATCACAAAATACCAACACCACAAAGGATGTGTCGAGATTGTTGATAGTCGATGATCTCAAAAGATGGCTCAAAATGATTATCACGTGGATCGGTAAAAGACCTCCACTTGAAGTAACCAAACATGCAATGTGAAGAATCAATGACTACGAGCTTATGAGCAAGGACTACATCAAGAATGCAAGATCAATTGTTAATGTAATATCTATTTGTATTCAATGTAATCATGGTGTATGATTGAGGTGACCTCCTTAGGGAGATTGTTAGGAATTAGAAATTCGGGTATTAAAGAGTCGGTCACCTCAAGTATATGTAATCGTTAAGCTCGTAGTCGTAGTTCTTTTAAGTTAAGTAGTAATTTAGTTAAGTAACACCGTGGAGGACGGACGGTCTTTACCCACCTGTATGCCGATCCACGCCCAAAGTGTGGCGTTTTATGTAAGACTATAAATACTCTACCTTCCAAGGTAGAGAGTTGAGCTCATAATAATATCTTTCACTTTCTCTCACTAAGTTCCTAAACCTCTAACTTTCTCTCTAGAATTCCATCTATATGCTACTTTGTGTTATGGTTTGATGTGTATGTGAAAAGTAATATCTAACAAACTCTTCTCTCACATTACAGTATGTAGGCGTGACTCGAAAAAACTAACTCAATCAAGATTACGGTGTAACTCCATCTTAGGATTACGCCGTAACTAATTAGGTCAAAAGATGTTCCGTTGTTGCAAGCTACCGTAACTCGCTTCCACAAATACGGCGTAACCATGATTTATTGAAGATACGGTAACTCATTCTCGATATCGTAACCGACTTTTCCAAAGCAAAATATGAAGAAATGGATGTTACGGCGTAACTCTCAACTTAAGTTACGTCGTAACGAGATCACAACCTATAAATACCGCCAAAATTCTGCATTTTCATCATTCACCCACACAAAGCGTAGAGACGTGGGTGGGAGGTGAAGGCGGATCTCGAGGAGCATAAGGAGCCATCTCCAGGGAGAAATCACTCCCTAACGATAAGCATTAGAAATTTATCATTTCTTTTACTTTCAGTTATTGTATTCCAATATGTTAAACATTGAATCGATTGTTTCAGTTAATATGAGCGGCTAAGAAGCTCTGGTGCTAGCCTAGTTATGATTCCTTAATTGTTTTGTTTATGTTTACATTGCTTCCGTATAATTGTTTCTAGTGTATACATACTTAGTTTGTTGGTAGCTACCCTTGTTTTGGTAGTTTTGAATGGCAGTAGTGTCTAGTTGCTTTGGAGATATGACCAACTAACCCTAAGTAGGTAGGTCGAGTGGGAAGGTAAGAATTGACCAGTGATGACCCTTCTTCCAGCGATTGACCAACCGATCACCTATCGTTTGGATGAACTTAAGAAGTTAGGGATGAGTGTTTAAGATGCTAGCCTGGGCACTTATTGTTATGAATCTTGCATGTAAGCGAACTTAATGACTTGGCTTAGGGACTAAAAACAACTGGACTTTCAAGGGTAGTAGCTTGATCTCCGGTGGAAACCTTTGCGATAGGTTAGGACAAACCCGACCAAATGTTGTCCTAGCGACTTAAACCCCCACTTGAACCAATTGGGAGTAATTAAATTTGAACTTAACATGATAGGATGAGTAACTAGGTTAGAACACTTCTCCTCTATTGATCACAATCTTCACCTTTATTTTCTTTCTTGCATTTCTTGCTTTAGTAGTTAATTAATCATTTCAACCTTAAAATCAATTAAAATCATGACACCTAGACTTAATTAGAATCCGCTCACATAACTCTTGGGGCGACCTCGGTTTTACCGAATACTACACTACACGATCGGGTGCACTGCTCGTTAGTGCATAAGGGTAGACCATAGGTATAACGAGACATTATAAATATTAAAACACAGTCGGTAAAACATGCATCAAGTTTTGGTATTCTTTCTTGGGGAGTTATATTAGGATTTTCATTAAGTCTTTCATTTTTTGTTTTTGTTTTAAATTTTCTCAATTTCTCACGATATCTTTTCTAGTTTCAGGTACCATAGAAGTTGTTAACGTTGATGACCTCACTCTTGAGGAATATTTGGTGTTGACAAGGGAAGAACAAGGATCGGGGATCGTTAGGCCGGCCATCGCCGAAGATGCTCAATTCGAGATCAAACCACAATTTATGAGGAGTGCGTTGCAAACCCTTTTAGGAGAATTACCGTGATGCTTACGAACATGTGGACAACGTGGAATACATTATCGACCTATTTAAAACTCCAAGAGTCTCAAACGATCTTTGTCATACTACGTGTGTTCCTATTTCTCTCATTGGGCGCTAAAAGATGGGTTGATCGATTACCCGGTAGGACGATTAACACGAGCCACTCCTAAAAAATTAATCCAAAGTGTACATCCTTCATCTAGGACTGCAAAGCAACTAGAAGAAATCCATAACTTCAAGCCAAGAGGGTGATGAAATGCTATACCAAGCATGGGAAAGATACAATGAATTATTATACAAATGCCTTACTCACGACCTTAATAGCCAGCAAAAGGTGAACGTCTTCTACAAAGGTCTAAATATCTCCTCAAAGCAAATGATCGATTCTCAAGGACCAATACCTGGAATGACTCCAACAATGGCTTTACAAACTGTTAATACAAATAAGCCGTAAAAACGTTTATTTATATTTTACGATCTTCTAATGTTTTGTCGATAACAAACGTAAAATCATGTTAACGAAACAAATAAAATACGTAAATGGTTTGAACTAATAGTTTTTAACATATTCACATTTTCACATAAAACACTAAAACAAGTATAAGTGATTTTATGATTTAATATTACATATGTACAACAACTAGTGTTTACATATTTGGGTAAAATATACACATAACTAGTATGTAGTATATTGGGTAATATAAATGGGTAGAAACTTAAGTATCACAACCCATTGGGCAAATACATTGAATGTAGTTGGGTACAACCCAAAGCCCATGACCCATGGAGCTTGACCCATAACCCATTACATGACATCATGCTTATATCATACATGGATAATATCCATAACCCATGGATCAACTCATACCCAGTGACCAAGTGCATTGCACTCAAAAGATACATTGTATCTAGCTAAAGATCCATGGTTCAACCCATGACCCATGACCCATAACTAAAATACCCATGGGTAAAGGGCGTCCACGGATCCCTAGCTTAACTCTGACGGATCCTTGTGGAAGGGATCCATGGGATCCGAGGAACGATAGATTTTTCTTCTATAAATAGTGAGCCAATTCTTCATTGTTTCTCACCCTTTCTAACACACTTTCTCCACAGTTAAAACTCACTAACCTCGGATCCAAGAGATCTATGTTTGTAGTTTTGTTTTGTGTGATCTTCTAGGTTCCTCTTAGGCAAGATCACCACCTTTGAAGTCGAGCAAGCTCAAGTCCATGAGTTGTCATGCTTCTCATCATCAAGGCTCTTGAAGTCTTCTTGTTGATGATTCCTTTCTTTCTTCTAAGAAGTGTAGTGTTGAAGACATTAGTGAAAGATGTCTCAAGGGTCAAGACGAAGACATTAGTGAAAGGTGTCGATCGTCCTTATTGTAGGCATTAGTGAAAGGTGCCTAGAAGCCAAGTTACAAGACATTAGTGAAAGGTGTCTTGAAGATCTAGCCACAAGACATTAATGAAAGGTGTCTTGAAGATCTAGCTAAAGGCATTAGTGAAAGGTGCCTTAGATGTACATTCAATATGGTGTGTTTCGATGTACAAGATAGACTAGTATTAGATCCAAGGATATTGATATCCTTGATGATGTTGTAAAGGAGTAGATCTCCTTTGGGATTAGTCGTTGGTGTAGTGTGGTAGTAGTTCCTCAATTGCAATGGAACTAGGTGCTTAGCCTAGTGCCTAATAAAGGGTAGGCGACGTTGTGTAGGTGTAGTTCACCTTGGAGTGAAAGAACTAGGTACTTAGCCTAGTACCTTATAAAGGGTAGGCGACATTGTGTAGGTGTGGTTCACCTTGGAGTGAAAGAACCCAGTGGTTAGCCTAGCACCGTATAAAGGGTAGGCGACGTTGTGTTATGTGGTTCGCCTTGGTGTGAAAGAAATTGGTATTTAGCTTTGTGCCTAAAAAGGTTAGCGGCGTTGTGAAGGCTTCTCTCGCCATAAGGAGATTGGTGTAGTGTTTACGAACTCTCGAGTAGGTGACTCGGGAGTGGAGTAGAGCAAGGAAGGTGTCCTTGTAATGAACTACTATAAATACTCGCGTTGTGGTTTTGTGCTTTTTACTCTTATCCTTTCATTACATACCTTTATATGCTTGTTTATCAACATCCAACACACACACCCAAATAGATTGACATAAGTCGATCTTAATAGTTTAAAAGGAAGTTTTAATTGGCAAAACTATTCAACCCCCTTCTAGTTTTCCACAATTGGCATCGAGCTTCGTTACCAAGTTTCTTAAAGTATATTGTACTTTAAAACTTGATACGATCCATAGTTAATTGCAAACTACAAAGAAGGTTTTCATAAAACAAACACCATGTCTTTTAAAACTATATGTTTGGATGTTGATTTGATAACAACATTTTTTTACTTGTTTCATTTAATTGCACTAATCTTCTTTGTCATGTTGATTAGTCAAAGCTCATACCCACCAAGCTATAGGAATCGCTTGGTAACAAGAATACCTTCCTTAAGAAGGTATCTTAAACGTAAAGGAGCGGAATTGTCTAAGTGACATCATTGTGTCATTTGTAAAGACATTCCTAAGTCGCTAGAGGTATGATTTTCTTTTATTTTTGCTTGATAATTAAGTATGCCTATTTAGGTATTTATATGATTATCTTTTGTGCATATACATGTTTTACATGAAACTTCATTAGGAAGCCTCTTTCTCACACACGTGTTATATTTCTCGTCAAAAGTAGTGGTATATAAAACTTATGTTTTATCTCTTTTAATCCAATAATAAAACAAAACACGACTTTCAAAAATTCCTCCTTTCCCATAAATACTCCCACCGTCAATAACTCTATCTCCACTTTTTCAAATCTTCCAATTTCAAAAATTTCTCTCATTCATAACTTCATCTTCCTCTCCATTTCGCCTCAACCGAAACCAAGAAGGATCCTCTTCAACATGGTTTACATCGCCTCGTGCTCATCGCCTTAACACTCATCGCATTTATGCTCCCTATGATGAAGTTCACATACGGAGACATTTACTTTGTGTTGTTAATCTACATCGGGTTATATACCCAATCCTTTGTATCATTCTTAGCATTTAAATGAAATATTATTAATAGTCTAGTTTATCTAGGTTATTATTATCATAATGTGGTTGTCATTTCTTTTGATTTATATGCTTCACATTCTTTCGTGATACATTAGAAGTCATGTATGCATGCTAAAAGAAAATGTAGGATAAACAAGTTATACTAGCGGATCCTTTTGAAAAGGAACCGTGGGATCCGTCCTCTACCGAGAACGCTTTTCATGCAAATTAAAACCACTTTTCTTCTAAAAGTTATACTCCACTAGAATGTCAAAACCATAAGTGAGTTAAGAGTCTTTCTTGTTAAAACCATTGTTAATAAAAATCTAATAAAACGTTAGATAATCATAGGTTGACCACAAACATCACTTTTGTTAACTCGTCATTTCTATAGGTTCAACTATGACGCATGAATATGAGTTTGACTTTTCACTCACTAGCGTCTACACTCCGAACATCTCCTTGAACCCAACACACCGGCATTCATGTCCGTGGGTTCAAAACCTCGAAACCGCTACTTCCACGAAGGACGTATTGTAGACACCTCTCACAATTCAAGAAGGTATCAATACCTCCTTTCGAGCCATAGGACTAGAATGTCTTCTTGAAATCAACGAGAAGATATGTCCAAGGTTCATAATGGAATTCTTCCGTCAAGTTGAACTCGTTCGTAACGAGGATCGCTCTCTATCTCTTTGGTTTTATATCAAAACCAAAAGTTTACTTTAACCCTTGGGCATTTTGCTCACATCCTCCGAATTCCAAATCATGGACAATGTGCCTTCACCAAGATTGGTCTCGATTCTCTCTTCAACTTTCGTGAAGAAAATAGTCCATATTGTTCACACATACCCTCCCGGAAGATTTACATCGCATAATATGCAAACCTCGACCATATCACTCCGATCCAAACATTATCTTCACACGGGACATCCGAGAAGAGTACAAGCCCTTGCACTCATCCTACGTGAAAATGTTTGGAGTCTTAAGAAATCGAAAATCCTTCCCGCTTGTTGTGCTCACATGTTGTAATCGTTTGCTAACACAACAACCATACAATCTCGCCTACTTCTTCACAAGGCGATTGTAAATCTTCAAGGCTCCAAGAATAAACTCATCCCCTATGGAATGTTCTTGACGCGCCTTTATCACAACGTTATGCACTTTGATCCTCAATTTCAAAGTCCGTTGTACGTACTTCTGAACAAGATGATGAAACCACTAAACTCATCTCTCATGAAGACTTTCTTCATTCCTGATTCCACTAACACTCATCAATCACGTAATGATCCTCCTAGCGAAAACACTCAAGGAACCTAGTAGTATTTCAAATAGGATCAATCCTCTCGTACTCGTGCTTTATCAATCTAATCCAATTTCTTTCATGAAATAAAACATCTTACATTTGATATATTAGTGTTAGAACCTCTTTAAACCAACCTGAGATATAATGCATTGTCAAGATCATTGCATACCTTTAGTAAAGGTTCTGCTGAGCAGATGGGCGGATCCCAATGTTTGTGCTAGACGGATCCCTACACCTAGGGAAACGTGAGATCCGACAAACAGAAAATGCAATTGCAAGCATTATATTTCAAACATATCCTTAGAACACCTCACACTAAGCTAAACATAGTATCTTAAGGAAAATTAAGTCCTTATCAAGATAGGTAGATCCTTCCTACTCACTATAACTCACCTAGATCACACTCTAAGAAGCTTGTAGATCTATCGTTTCATTTTCAATCCATTACTCTTCCGCTCTTAAACTCACACTTCATTTTCACTTGATCCTCACATCTAGTCTTAGAAATCTTTTCGATTATGGCAAAATTGATCATAAATCATATCTACCTCAAAATTGATCAAAGTTGATCAAACTTGTAGGATCGTAAATATTATTGTGTTGATGATTCGGTGGTCTTGGATGATCAAAATACATGATAGCCATTTTAGAGAGAAAGTAGAGATGGGTGTTCAAGCTAGAGACTTGCTTTGTAAAATGTAAAATGTTAGATTGAAGCACCACCCCTTCCATGGATGGAAGGGGTATTTATAGTTACAAAATACACGACCTCCTATCGGCCTGTGGATCAGGTATACAGTAGGTAAATGTGGAAAACTAGAAGGGGGGGTTGAATAGTTTTGCCGATTTTAAGTTGATTTCAAAAACTTTAGATTCGATATTATGTGAAATCGTATGGATGTTGTGAACGTATAGATCTAATGATAATGCAAGCAAATAAATAAAGATAAGGGATAGAAATGACACAACCGATTTATAGTGGTTCGACTTCAAGGACACCTTCCTTGCCCTACTCCACTCCCGAGTCACCTACTCGAGAGTTCAAGCACTATGTCAACAAACTCCTTCACATGGAGAAGCCTTCACAACGTTTCTTACACTTTTTCCGGTGACAAAGCTGAATCACCGAGTCCGTAGCATGGTGGACCAACCCAACACAACTATTACACAACAAATATGTGAAATATCAAATACAAGATCTTCGCTATGAAATCTTGCGGGTGACAAATCAATCAAGGACCCGTTGCTTGGATGACTTGTAGAATGCTCGTGATCTCGCCTTAGAGAGGACCTATATGAGGATCACAAATAGAAAGAAAAAGAACAACTCTCTAGATCAATTGATCTATATGTTAGAAGAGAATGAGAGTGTATGAGAGATTTAGTAAGAAGAGGGTGAGTTAGAATGAAGAAATGGCTCTCATTTATAGGCAAATTTCTTCATTTGTTCCCACGGATCGCACGGATCCCTTCCATGAGGATCCGTCTAGTGTAATCCTAGGGATCCGTGGAGCGCTCCTCTTTGCCCATGGGTTTTTGGTTATGGGTCATGGGTTGGTCCACGGTTATATCTAGATTCAATGTATCTAAGTATACATTGTATCAAGTCTCTTTGGGTATGGATTAAGATCCATGGGTTATGATATTTACCCATCCTAATAAATTATTACAACAAATGCTTAATTACTACATTTTTGTATTTAAATGGCTATATGTAAATGCTTTACAAAACTAACATGTATCCTTTATAATTGTACTTAAGATAACATTATATTTGTTATCAACAAAACACAAAGAGATCGCAAAATATTAATAAACGATTTTACGGTTTATTTGTATTAACAATCTCCCCGTTTTGTTGATGACAAAACATAATGTTATTATGAGTAAAACTTAAGAATAGATGTAAGTTTTGAAAGCCCTAAGTTTTACTTCTTCTCCCCTTTTGTCGAAACAAAAGTTAACCCTGGAAGAAATAAACAAACTTCTAACTCCCCTGACGGTAGCTCCCCGCATTTAGGGCGTCAGTGAAGAAAAATAAAAATCCTACAAAAAGAAAGGTTAGTAACATGCTTATATAATCTTGTGGTTGCGAGAATCAAGATTGGGAGCCAAGGTATGTAAACAAGGCCTTGTAATAAAACAACAAATTGTAGTGGTATGTATGCCACTTACAAGCATGTAAAAATAAAACAGGACTTGTTCTTGAAAAAGACTTAAAAATAATACTTAAAAGTAGAAAAGTAGTAATAGTGATTCCTTCCATGCTTGCATAAGGTTATGGATGGAGGTTTTGATGAGTAATGGTATTGATGCGATCAAGGATGAGGTTGAGTATGAAATGCATTTCTTCCCTAACTTCTATTGCAATTTCCCTAGTGGATTGGCAATGTTCACAATGTAGGTGATGTGGGTAATGAGTGCGGAAGTTTTCTGGGTTATTTTGATTTGAGTTATGCGGAAGTTGTGGTGGAAAAATAGGAAAATATGGATCAATATCCGGAATGTTAGTAAATGGTGGCGGAAAAGAACCTAGATGTTCTTGTGATGTGATGGGATCTAATGGTGGTGATGTTTCAAGATCTTGAAATATAGTATTTGGAGATGTGGGGGGTGTTGAAAAGACTAATTCTTTTCTTTAGGTTGATTAGATCTTGTTGGAGTCTTAAGGAGTTCCAAAAGAGTTATTTTAGGTGGTGATGAAGTTGGTGTACTTGTTGGTGATGAGGGTGGTGCTATAAGCATCTTGTGGTGAGTTATTTGTTGAGGATGAATCATTTGAGGTTGGTTTTGCTAAACAACAAGATCGGATACTAATCCGTGCGGATATCCTAGCATTTGATTGTGGTATTTTGGATGGTGGAAGTACAAAGGTTTGGATAGCATGATTGTTTGTACTAGATGATTCTCCTAAAGGGTTTTTGGATGACATGATGAAGTGTGTTTGTGAGAAGGAGATGGAGTATGCAAGCATTTTGGGAGTTATATATATAGAAAAACAACACATTGTAATGAATGCTTGACCCAAAATGTGGATTAAAATCTAATGATTAGATATGAATTCAAGGCATGTGATCATGAGAACACAAGCATTAAAGAGCATACTCCCAAAAATGAAGCAAATGTGGATTTTTCATCCAAAGTGAAAAAATAGAAGTTGAAAACGACACATTTACACGGATCCACGGATCCTTCCCTTGAGGATCCGTCCGGCATGAAGGTGGGATCCGTGGGTCCAGTGATTCAGTGCGGCAAAAATTTTCTTTTTGGAAACATTTTTTCCTATTGTGTGCCTATATGCAAACTATTTGGAGTTGCGGTTTTCTCGACCTCTAAATAACTAGAGAAAATTAAATCCTAATTGAGATAACCTGAAAGCACACATTTGGTACATAAGTATGTAATATTGTGTTATCAATGCTCCTAATTCATTTTTGCTTGAATGAATGTACCCGAAAACACATATTAGTTATATGTTCCCTTTAGCATTCAAAAGACATGAGATGCAATGAAAACGGGTTTTTACTTTGTATTAATAATGAAAAAAAATGATTTTCCTAGACGTGAGAAATTGCTTTTATGAAATTGATACGGGAGGGTATCATTATTTTTAGAAAACATTTTGAAAGGAGATTTTCTTTAAAAATGTGTATGTAGTTATGTGAAGAAAAAATTATAAATGGAAGACTTATCTTGGGTTTGAAAATTCCGTATTGTTTATGAGTTGTGCGTGAAATAGAAATCCTAGACTCGGAAAGAAGAAGGCTAGTGTTTATACCTTGTAGAGTCAATTAAGTTATGACGTTTGTTCCATTAGACCAAGACCAAGTAGGTTGAATTGTTCCCGCTTCAACGGTTTGGTGAGGACGTCGGCTATGTTGTCTTCGGATGCAACCTTCTCAATAGAGATGTTCCCCTTTTGAACATTGTCTCTTAGGAAGTGATGACGAATCTCTATATGCTTTGTGCGAGAATGTAATACCGGATTCTTGCTTAAGTCGATTGCACCTTTGTTGTCACATAGGATGGCTATGTCGCTTAGATGGATGTCGTAGTCTACTAACGCTTGTTTCATCCATAGTGCTTGTTGGCATGCTTTGCGGCGGCGACGCTCGGCTTCGGTTGTTGATATTGCAAGTGCTGTTTGTTTCTTAGAAAACCATGATGTTAAACAACATCCCATAAAAGTACATACCCACTTGTACTTTTCTATCAACGTAATCACTGCATGGTCGAATCTGCATATACAATTGTTTCTACTCCCGTGCCTTAGGATACCATAATCCTAATTGTGTTGTACCATAATATATCTAAATATTCTTTTTACGGCTTCTAGGTGTGATATTTTAGGGTCTTCTTGAAACCTAGCACATAAGCAAACACTAAACATGATATCCGCCTACTTGCATGAGGTAGAGAAGGCTACCTATCATGCCACGATATTTAGTATTATCAACGGATTGTCCGTCCTCGTCTTTTGTGAGTTTGGTGTCGGATGACATTGGAGTCCTAATTGGTTTGACTCTTCTAGACCGAATTTATTTAACATCTCCTTGATGTATTTAGATTGATTAAAGAAGATACCATCTTCTACTTGTTTTATTTGTAGACCAAGAAAGAAACTAAGTTCTCCCATCATACTCATCTCGAACTCGTCATGCATGATTTTAGAGAAATCATCACACATGTCTTGACAAGTGGATCCAAATATAATATCATCTACATATATTTGTACTATGATTATATGTGACTCTCTTTTCTTAGTAAAAAGTGTGTTGTCAACTAACCCCATGGTGTAGTTGTGTTTAACTAGAAATGATTTGAGCCTATCATACCAAGCTTTTGGAGCTTGTTTAAGACCGTAAAGGGCTTTCTTGAATTTATACACATGTTTGGGTTTTTCAAAATCAATGAAGCCCGGAGGTTAAGCTACATATACTTCTTCATTTATGACACCATTTAGAAAAGCGCTTTTGACATCCATTTGATAAAGCTTTAGATCATTAGCACAAGCATACGCAAGAAGTATTCTTATAGACTCTAATCTAGCCACGGGGCATAGGTCTCATCAAAGTCTATTCCTCTTGTTGGTTATACCCTTGAGCAACGAGTCTAGCCTTGTTCCTAGACACTACTCCGTTTGCATCTAATTTATTTTTATAAACCCATTTGGTTCCTATTATGGTTTGATTACTAGGTGGAGGGACAAGTGTCCAAACATCATTAGAAACAAATTGATTTAGTTCTTCTTGCATAGCCATTACCCAACTTTCATCTTTTATGGCTTCTTGTGTATTCTTAGGTTCTAAGGTTGAGACGAAACAAAACAAGCTACTTTGGTTTTGAACTTGAGACCTTAATGTTCGTTTGTTTAGTTTTCCTATGACTTTATCTACGGGGTGATCTTTGGACTCTTTAATGTTTATTACTTTATCACTTAGAGGTTCTTCTTCTTCAGTTATCTTTTTCTTTATTACTATGGCTTCACTTTCTATAATCTCGTCATCGACAAGAGGTCGAGAGGGTTTGGGTGGACTTTCATCAAATTTTATATTTAATGACTCTTCTACCTTCATTGATTCTTTGTTTAATATGACGTAAGCCTTGCTATTTGGCGAATAACCTAAAAAGATACCTTCGGTTGATTTAGGATCAAATTTTGTAAGGTAATTGTTAATACAAATATCGTCATTAAACGTTATTTATATTTTTGATCTTTGCCTAAGTTTTGTTAACGACAAAAGTAAATTTAATTTATAAAAGCTTAAAGCTTGTCAAGTTTATTAGATATTAAAACAAGCTTTCTCAAACAATATATTCATCATTCAAGCATTTACATTTATGATTAGTAACATCTTGATATGACTCTAATCATTATGTATGATAATAGTTTGTAGAATGTGTTAGGTTCTTAAAACCAAACACTACTTAAGCATTTGCATATTTCTATTAATAGTAATACAACATGTTGACATCATGTATTACATCATGGAGATCATTGGAAGATTCCATTTAATATTTTGTGAAGATTTGTACTCTTCATATCTTGCACAATCTTACTTAGATAGAGTTGACTTTAGGCAAGATTTGATATCTTGACTGTCAGACTGGCGGTACCAATTTGGTACAGGCGGAACCCTTTTAAGGGGTCCGCGGTCCGTCAGACGCTCTGTCAAATTGGCTATAAATAGCAATGCCAAGCCAAGTAGTTTCTCATCCCTTTCTAACATACTCTCATACATATCTTCTCTCTAACCTTTCTAACTCGGTTTCATATCATATTAGTGATCTCTTTTGTAGCAAAGAAGATCAAGTCATATTCAAGCTTCAACGAGAAGTTGGAAGTCTTGTTTGTTTAGTGTTGTATGATCTAGTGTTGATCCATACTTCATTGTTGTATCAAACCATCATAATCTTGTGAGTGAGAGTGGTTAGTATTTTAGTCCTCAAAATACATTGTGTGGGAGTAGTTGTACCCTTGGAAAGAACTCGACATCTAGCTTAGTGTCGGAAAATAGTGTAAGCGAAGTGTAAAGGTTTTCTCCGGCCGGTGAAAGGAGCTTGTTGACTAGTGAAGTTAAACTCTCGAGTGTGAGACTCGGGAGTGGAGTAGGGCAAGGAAAAAGAGTCCTTGTAGGCGAACCACTATAAACAACTTGTTGTGGTTTGATCATTTCTTTCCTTACTTACTTATTACATATTACTTGCATATTTCATTAACATACTTAAGATCAATATCAATTGATCTTTCAATAAGTTTCAAAACAAAGTTTTAATCGGTAAACTATTCAACCCCTTCTAGTTTTCTACAATTGGTACGAGCCTCGTTGCTCAAGAATTTCTAAAATAACTTGTATTTTATAAACTTGAAACGATCCATGGATTCTGAAAACTTTAAAGAAGGGCAATCTATGCAAAGACCACCACTCTTTGAAACCAATGGATTTATCTATTGGAAAAACCGTTTTGAAACATATGTAAAATCAAAAGATATAGATCTTTGGTTTATTATTGTTAAAGGAGATTTTAGTTCTACAACAAAGGATATTTCCGTTGATGAACAAAAGAAATTAGTTGCTAAAAATAATGAAGCTAAAATGATGCTTTATAATGCTTTACCTAGAAAAGAATATGAAAGAATTTTTATGTGTGAAACCGCCAAAGATATTTGGGAATCTTTAATTGTTACACATCAAGGTAATTCACAAGTCAAGGATAACAAAATTGATCTTCTTGTTCAACAATATGAACAATTTGTTATCCCTGAAGATGAAACCATTGATTGTGGCTTTGCTCGTTTAACACTATCATTACATCACTTAAAGCACTTGATGAATCTTTTCGTAGTAAGAACTTTGTCGGAAATTTCTTAGAGCACTCCATCCCAAATGGAGAGCTAAAGTGACCGCTATTGAAGAATCAAAAGATCTCAATAATGTCACTAGACGAGCTAATTGGCAACCTCAAAGTTCACGAAATGGTAATGGAAAAGATTCGGAGATCATCAAAGGAAGAAAGGAGAAGATCAAATCCGTTGCTCTTAAAGCAAAGGCGGAATCAGCGATGATGGTGAATCTTGTTCCGATAGTGAAGATGAGGAGTATGCCATGGTGGTTAGAGATTTCAAGAAGTTCTTTAGAAGAAGAGAAAGTTTGTAAGACAACCTCGAGAAGAAAAGAAGCCATTCCGAAAGATCGGGATGATAAGAAGATCAAAGGTGAAAGAAAGTGTTTTAGATGTGGTGATGCAAGTCATCTCATGGGAGAATGTCCCAAGCCACCTAAGAGCAAAACTCAACGAGCTTTTGTAAGTGGTGCTTGGGTGATAGTGAAGACGATGAAGAATCAAGCAAGGAAGAGATCGCTCTAATGGCACATGAGTCAAATGAGGTACTTTCCGACTCTTCTTATTCTTCTATAGATGATGACACCTTGCAAAAACAATATAATCAATTGTGTGAGCTAAGTCTAAAATCATAACTAAAATAAATTTCTAAAAACTAAAAAGGAATTTTTGGAAAATGAGGTATATGAGTTAAAAGAAAAGCAAAACGACTTGAAAAAGGAAAAGCAAATGACAATGATTGTAAATCATGTCAAGAGCTTAATCTTGAAATAGAAAAACTAAAGCTCACACAAGAAGTTTTAATAGAAAATAATTCTAAGTTTAAAAGGTTTAACAAAAACATCGCTATTGCCGATGAAATAGTTAAAATCCATAAAACACCAGGAGACATGAATGGGCTAGGTTTTAATGAAGTATTAATTCCTAAGAGTCAAAACAAACGGTAGAAAAGGACGAACATTACATCAAAGCTGTCTGTCAGACCGCGGACGAGACGGAACCAAAAAGGGTTCCGTCCACAGTGCAAAATGGTACCATGAGTACTTGAAAAACAGAATGTTGTTCGCAATACTGACCGCATCAATTTGTTAAAATAACAAAAAAACCAATGATAATGTTAAACTAAAACCAGCCATTATATCGAGTAGGACTTATTAAAATGAATTTAGATAAAAACTACTCAACAACGACATAAAACTTCTTTTGCCAAACGCCTTTCCTAAGAGCAACCACAACGTTCAACCTAACTACCAACACAACGGTTGGAATCAAAACTTTCTAGACCATATCAAACTCAGGATTACATGCCATGGAACCATATCCATCATTTCCATACATGAATCAAATAAATGGTATGTTTAACCCAAACGGACCCATGAGATATTGGGGACCAAATGTTTGAGTTATTTGCTTCTTAGGTATGTTTGAAAGTTGGATTGGAACCACACGAATGGATAAAAGATAGTGGATGCTCACGACACATGACGGCAACAAAGTCTCTTCTCATCATACCAAGAGTATGACGGAGGTAATGTCACTTTCGGTAGCAATCTCAAAAGCAAAATCATTGGCAAAGGTACGATTGCTCATAACTCTCTAACTATTGAAAATGTTGCTCATGTGGATAGGTTAGGATTTAATCTACTTAGTATTAGCCAACTATGCGATAAAAAGTATAAAGTACTATTTGATGAAAATGGTAGTAAAATACTAAAAGATGGTATCACCATAGCTAAAGGAGTTAGGAAAAATAACATATACGTCATGAAAATAGATAAAACATATAATGACAAACTTTGCCTAACAACATTAGACGATAGCTCATCTCTTTGGCATAGGCGCTTGGTCACGCTAATATGAGACTTATACAAAACCTATCTTCAAAAGAGTTAGTTAGGAATTTGCCAAAACTAAAATATGACCAACACTTTTGCGACGCTTGCAAAATTGGTAAACAAACACATAGTAGTCACAAATCTAAAAATATGGTATCTACATCTAAGTGTCTAGAATTATTACATATGGACTTGTTTGGACCGTCCGCTATAAGAAGCTATGGAGGCAACTTATACACTTTGGTCATAGTAGATGATTACTCAAGGTTTACTTGGACATTATTTTTGAAAACCAAAAATGAAGCTTTTGATAAATTTGAAATACTTAGCAAGAAAATTCAAAATCTTCTAGGTGTCAAATTGTGTCGATCCGAACGGATCATGGTCGGAATTTGACAACGAAACTCAATTTGGAAACTTTTGTGATGCAAATGGTATAACACATAACTTTTCGGCTCCACGAACACCTCAATCAAATGGAGTAGTAGAACGTAAAAATAGAACAATTCAAGAAATGAGTAGAACAATGCTTAATGAATGATTGGTGCTAAACAGTCAAGTCAAATAGACTTAAAACAGCTCAGACACTAATGCAATTAAGATCAGAGGAATATAGGGAATTCCTGGGTCGTTAAGTCCCACGGAGGATGAATTGGTGTTAAAACACTTAATCAGATGGTAGAATGATCACTAAGGATAGCGATCAGTAGGGTTTTCGATGGAAAATTTTACTAAAAGAAAAGATTAACAAATAACAATGACTTAAATGCAAATTAAAAAGATTAAAAGATAAAATCTATTAAATAAACGCTATCACTATTTTTAAAGGCGATGAGCGTTTAAAACCTAAAACTTAAAACTTACGTTTAAAATAAAATTACGCTCACGTATAAAATAAAAGTGAGTTTTAAAGAAATAAAAGCCTAAAAATATAAAAATTATACTTTTGGAATCCTAATAATAAAAGAAAATTATTAGAAAAAGAAAATTATTTTTACAACTATTTATTTATTAATTAAAATCTATTTATTAAGTATTTAAATTGCACTAAAATACAAGAAAATACAAAATTAACCTAGAAAAATGAAATTATAACTTGGAAAAATCTAAAATATGATAAAACTTATTTTAAAACTAAAAATATATTTTTAAGACTTATTATGTATTTATTATTAATTTAAAACTATTAAAAACTAATAAAAATGCTAAAAAATACTTTTTAAACTAAGAAAATTATGGAAAAATACTTTTTATTACTTTTATATTTATCTTAACCTAAGAAAATTGAAAATCATTTTTTGGACTTTTATAATTTTTAGTATTAAAAGCTATTTAAAATACCTAAAACTGCTTTTAATTAAGAAAAATAGCAAACAGCTTATGAAAAATAATGAAAATTTCAGGAAAAGTCTATTTTAATCTCTGAGTCTAAGAAAATAGAAAAACATGGTCTTGTGTATAGAAATTAGCAATGCTATGTAAACTGCTTATTAATAAGCACTAGAAAAAGCAAAATGATAACCAAAAGCTACCAAACTTACGAAGTCGTTATGCTATAAGAACTCTATTGCAACCAAAAACAACAAGCTTGAACTTGGATTACAAGTTAACATGATTTATTGTTTGAGCTTGATTGTAAAAACAGAAAATGGTATACTACTTTAAGATATTGCACAAGACACAAATTAAGCTAAAAGTGAAAAGAAATGATTGGAACTTGGAAAAGACACAGTTGACTACCTATAAACCAAATATGATGACCAAATAAGCTAACATGAGCTTTTGAGAAGCTTTTCCAAAATCGAAACCCACCGAGTAAAACTCGCTTAATACTGAGTAAAATGGGACGAGAATGATAAGCTTATGCACCGGTAAATAAGCTCCAATTTGAGATTTTTAACTTGGAACCTAAAAGGACCACTTGGCTATCCAAAGAAACAAAATCACGATATTGGTCAACTAATAAGCTTTTAGAAGCTTATGATTTGGGTATCAAACCGATGCATGTGATGATATTGACTTTTAAGAAAATAACTAAGTTGACTATATTGAGATTTAAATCAATTCTAAGGACCGACTATGATATATTAAGCTAGAATAAGATTAGATTGAGCTAGGTGAACAACTTTCAAACCATTTTGAATGATTATGCGATCAAAAATTCCAACAAAGTGAGCTTATGAGATGAAATTAAAGAGTATTTTGACTTTTAAGACTAACAAGCTCGGTTTTCTTTCTTTTGCAATGAGTTACTAAGAACTAGTGAGACACGAGCAACCAAACACAAAGGATTAAATAGCCTTTAACACGCTTAAATACTCAAACCAAACAGTCCTTAACCAAACTGCTTTTGAAGATTTTCAAAGCTAAACACCGATTAAGACCATGAGACCGATGATGAGCTTATATTATCACTAATTAAGTCTAAAAAACATGAACCAACAGTTATAACAACATAAAACTTAGAATTACTAATTATGCTATATTAAATGCTTAAAATGAAATTTTAGCTAAATACAAGTTAAAAAGACAAGTGATCGATTTTAAAGGCTTATATTAACTTATCTATGACTAGTGAACACTAAAATCTGATTAAAGCTAATGACTGAATTTAACAGTAATATGCAAGAAATGAGCAAAAGCTTACAAATGGCTTTAGGTCACAAACTGAGAACTAGGACCAAATAACAACTCCTATAGCTTACCAATAAGCACTATACCCAAGACCATCCATTATACATCCTGCTCCAGTGTTTTTGAACCTTGTACCATGATTTTTTATTTTTAAGCTATTTAATTAGTATTTTTGTGAATTTTTGGATTTGGCTACTAAATTGGTTTAAAGAGTATCTAAAAGCTTGTATAAGCTTTATATGGAGCTTATATGAGTTTCTCATCAAATTAACCATCGCTAACAACATTTCAACATATTGAAATTTTCTTGAAATTTGAAAATGCATAAACCGAGATTGGAACTTCAATATTGAAATTGATTATTGAAAAGTTTAAACATACACCGATAATGCTTAATTAAGTGCTTGATAGCTAAGAAATACACTGAAAGTAGGAAATTAACTAAAACGATATTAAAAACTGAATTTTACACTAGATAGATAATTACATTGGACCAAACTTGATATATATTGACCTCTGACTTCACTTGTCGACCTCTGAAGATATCCCACCAAATCCTGACCATTGAAATCATCCAGATAATCATCTATGCCAAATGTCGAATTTGGCGCCATTTTTTCAAGGAGTGGGTTTTCTGCATTAATTGGAGTTGGATTTGTGTGGAGGTGGAAGGAAGAGGTGGAAAGGTGTTTGGGGTAAATGGATTGGAAATCAGTGGTAAAATACCACCGTATTGGTGAAAATCGCTTGGAGAGACGGTCTCTGATGACCGCAGATTATTCAATTTAAAATCTGGGCCGGTCATGTGTATCAATGGATTGGGCTAGTTCATATATTGGATCCGGATGGCTTGGTTTAATAAACAAGGACCATAGTTGCAATTTTGCCAAAGATGAAGGGCTGAACTTGAACCTTTCCCAAGCTCTCATAAGGACTAAACCTGCCAAGTGATAATAGAACAAGGACCTTTGTTGATATTTTCCATTTTACAAATCCAGGACCAAACTGCTAAGTTTGAAACTTGAGGACCAATTATGTAATTTTCTCAAAAGTTTATCATAAGGACCATTTTGCCATTTATTAATAGAACAAGGTTAAAACTTGATAATTTTCACTTTTAAATTAACCAAGGACTATTTTTGACAATTTTCAAAGTTAAAGGACTAAAGTTGTCATTTTGTGATTTTAAACTTTGAAGGGTTTATTTTGACAACTTTTGAATCTCAAGGACCTAAAATGATATTTTACAAGTTTTGAATTACTGTGGACTGCTTTTGACAACTTTTGTAACTTGGGGACTAAAACCGCCAATTATGCAAACTTGATACGCTTTTCATCGATTTTGATGTTTTTGCATTTAAAACATATAAAACACTTGTTTATGATATTTTTATCATTTTGAAGCATTTCGAGTGTTTTCGGATGTTTTGGCATTCTAACAAGATAAAAATGATGAGTATTTAGACACTCATCAATCCCCACACTAAGATATTGCTAGTCCCTAGCAATGATTTGAGAAAACTTAATGGATTTTATCTCTTTACCAAAAGCCATTACTCGGAGTAGCCAATTGTTTCATTCAAGTAAGAACTTTGGTACAATGATAACCAAATGATTTTGAGCAAATCATAAGTCGTCAACGGATTTGATTTGTCTTTACCGTGCCGCACTTTCCGGACTAGCCAACTCTTAGATAAATTATCAAGATTATCTTTGGTGAGCCGATTACCAATTATGGATTTTCAACGCCTTTACCACAAGCCATAAACTTGCGGGCTAGCCAACTTTTCACTAGTTTAAAGATATGGTGAGTTGACACCATACAATTTTAGGCAAATTGCAAGCCATAAACGGATTTGATATATCTTTACCAAGAGCCGTTTGCTCTCGGATTAGCCAATCCTTATGTGGGTTAGACATGGTGGACTGATTACCATTTGCCGAGTAAGTGAAAACACTTGCTCCAAAAAAAATTTTGGCCAAAACGGGAATTGGGTGAAATAATTACATGAAATTCGTGAGAATTCCCCACACACTAAAAATGAATATTGCCCTCAATATTCAAAGTACCGTGGTTATGCCAAACACGTAACATAAAAGGGAAATACTACGGCCATTATTTTGTTTTGATATATACATTTTTTTTTTTTTTTTTTTTTTTTTTTTTTTTTTGAAAGATTGAGAATATACAACAGTGTGGTAGACTCCCCACACTAGGGTGGTAGAAAGGGATAAGAAAATGTAAACATGGGTGAAAACCCATATTGTGTGTGCTAATGTTTTGATTCCCGAGTCACTAGCTTGACTCGATCCCCGCATTCATTGGTTCATGGGAATGTTTGTAGATCCGGACAACCATGTGGGGAATGTCCTCTCCAAAGTAATGCTTTAATCGATGACCATTCACTTTAAAATTAGGACCATCAGTGAGATAACTCAATGGTGCCATAAGGATAAACCTTAGCAATAGTAAATGGACCGCATCAATGGACTTAAGCTTTCCAGAAAATCTTCAATCTAGAGTTGAAAAGAAGGACTCGATCACCAACGTTGAAAACGCGGTTCTTGATTTTAGAGTCATGAATCTTCTTTGTCTTTTGTTTATAGATCAAAGAGTTCTCGTAAGCTTGATCACGAAGTTCATTTAGTTCATTCATTTGAACTTTCTATGATCACCTACCGTCTCAGATATCGAAGTTTGCATGTTTTAAGGCCCAGAAGCCTTGTGCTCTAGTTCAATCGGAAGATGACATGCTTTTCCGCACACTAGCTTGTATGGAGTACACCCAATTGGTGTTTTGTAAGTCGTATTAAAAGCCCAGAGCGCCATCCGTTTATCCGACCAGATGCACGATTTTCACCCACATCGTCCTTTCAAGTATTCTTTTAATACCACGATTTGAAACTTCCACCGCCCACTTGTTCGGGGTGGTATGCAGAGATAGACGGTGGTAACACCATACTTTTGCATGACACGATCAAATTGGTCATTACAAAAATGTGTACCACGATCACCGATTATTGCACGAGGAGTTCCAACCGCAAAGAGCTTTCAAAATTTCACAACTACTCGGCATCATTTGTAGGTAAAGCTTTCGCTCAACCCATTTTGACAAATAATCAACACCACGAGTATGTACTTGTTACCACGAGAAGATGGAAATGGCCCCATAAAATCAATACCCCGGATGTCAAATATCTCACAAACTTGAATGGCATTTTGTGGCATTTCATTCCTTTGAGATATGTTTCCATGACGACAAGAGTCATGTGTTTTGACGAAATCGTGGGCATCTTTATAGATTGTGGGCCAATAGAACCCGGAATCAAACACCTTTTGGCGGTGTAGTTTGGACTATGATGGCCCCGTGGGTCCAAAGATGACAAGCTTTGAGAATGTCAAGAGCTTCTTGTCCATAAACACACCGCTCGGATGACTTGATCCATACAGATTTTGAATAAGAAAGGGTCGTCCCGAAATAGTGTTTAACATCCTTGAAGAATTTATTCTTCCGCCGGGTCGACATCCCTTTCACAATGAAGTTACCCGCATGGTAATTTGCAAAGTCGACAAACCATGGGGTAGAAGAATTTCCATGAAAAGAAACCGCATTGAGTGTCTCGAGAGGAAATGTTTCATTTATATCCTTTTCTCGAAAACATCTTGGTGAGGGTTTTCTAATCAGACAGATGATCGTGACTGTGTTCTCGCCTCCTTTTTATCACGTATGATGATATCAAATTCTTGGAGGAGGAGAACCCAACGAAGCAATCTCGGCTTTGCATCTTGTTTTGCAAAGAGATATTTTAGAGCCGAGTGATCCGTATACACTACGCATTTGGTCAAGATAAGATACGGTCGAAACTTCTCAAAAGCATACACCACGGCTAATAGCTCTTTTTCGTGGTGGTGTAATGAGTTTGAGCTTGACCATAGTTTTACTTATGAGTGAATAGGCCGAAAATGCTTATTTCTTCGTTGTTCTAAGACCGCTACCGATAGCAAAATCACTTGCATCGCACATAAGCTCAAAGGTAAATCCCACCGGGAGCAACGAGAATGGGTGTTCAGTAGTTTTTCTTCAATGTTTCAAAAGCTATGATGCACTCGGGTGAAAAGATAAAAGGAGCATCCTTTTCAAGAAGATGGGTCATAGGTCAAGCGATTTTGGAAAATCTTGAATGAATCTACGATAGAAACCGGCATGACCTAAAAACTCCTAATACCTTTAATCGGTAGTAGGATGAGGTAGTTTAGCAATAACATCGACTTTTGCTCTATCTACCTCAATCCCGTTCTTTGAAATCTTATGGCCAAGGACAATGCCTTCTTTGACCATAAAGTGACTTTTCTCCCGTTTAGACAAAGATTGGTGTCTTCACACCTTTGAAGCATTTTATCTAAATGGGAGAGACATGATTGAAATGAATCCCCAATGACCGAGAAGTCATCCATAAACACCTCCATTGTTTCCGATCATGTCGTGGAAAATGGCCATCATACATCGTTGGACGTGCAGAGCATTACATAAGCCAAAAGGCATACGCCTATAGGCAAAAGTTCCGTATGGGCAGTGAATGTGGTTTTATCTTGATCCTTTGGATCAATGGGAATCTGAAAGTACCCCGAGAAACCATCAAGGAAACAATAGTATTCATTCCTCGCTAATCTCTCAAGCATTTGGTCCATAAAGGCGAGAGGAAAATGGTCTTTACGAGTGGCGTCATTCAACTTACGATAGTCGATGCAAACACGCCATCCGTAACTGCACGAGTTGGAATTAACTCATTATCTTCATTAGTGATAACAAGATGCCACCCTTTTAGGAACACAATGAATTGGGCTAACCCAAGGACTATCTCGAGATTGGGTAAATCAATCTCGCATCAAGAAGTTTGATAACCTCTTGTTTGATAACATCATGGATTTTTGGATTTACTCTTCTCTCGATGTTGAACTAACGGCTTAAAGTCATCCTCCATCAAGATTTTATGAGTACGTAACTCGTGGTTTATACCTTTGATGTCGGAGAGTTTCCAAGCAATTGCTTGCTTGTGTGACTTCAAGATTTTTATGAGAGCAGCTTTTTCATCTTTACTCAAATCTCTAGCAATAATGACGGTAATTTATCATCACCTTCAAGAAATGCATACTCGAGATGAGGTGGTAAGTCCTTAAAGCTCAACCTCAGAAATTCTTCGCTTTCTCAACCGACTTGATTTCCTTGTTATGAAGTTTGATGGAAGGGAGAGGAGAAGAAATGTCATGATTTAACAATTTCTCAAGAAGAAAATCTCCTCTAGATTAATCTCATTTTGATTAATCTCATCAGAATTGAATCACTAGAGTGAGGGTGGATGATGGATCATCATTAAGCAACTTCTCAATGAGAAGTATGTCTCCTCAATGTCAATTGAGCGTGATCAATTTCCCATGGAATGTAATCATTTGGATAAGTAGGCTTCAATCTCTTCTAAGATGAAGTCACTTTCCTCAAATGGGGTGATAGAAGGAGTAGAATTGGCGATGATAGGTTGAGATGAATGAGTGAGATTATCACTCAAGAATTATGATCATAACTAAGAACTTCTTGAGTACTCTTCGAAGCAACATCAATGATATCTATTCGGTTAACCGATTCGTAATCATAATTTGCGAGTACCTCAAGTCCGATCAAGGTTAAAAGTGATGCTTCATTTCCAACACGTAATGTGATTTCTTGCTCAAATACATCTATGAGAGCACGGCCCGCTCTCGTGAATCCTCGACCAACAATGAGAGGAACCCGATGATCGGCATCAAAATCAACAACCACGAAGTCACCGAAATGGAACTTTCCTACTTTCACAAACACATCCTCGGCAATGCCAAGAGGACGGATATTGTACGATCCGCAAGCTCGAGAGTCATGCATGTAGGAGTAAGTTCCGGAAGAGAAAGTTTCTTCCACATCGAATATGGCATAAGATTAATGCTTGCACCAAGATCTACTAGGGCAAAGCATTCAACCATTCCCGGAATACACAAGGTAAGAGAAATTTCCGGATCTCCAAGCTCGAAGCTTTTTCGAATAACTCAGAGCGGCGCTCGTTAAGAGGAGTCTTAGCCATTTCAAACAAATTTTCCTTATTGCTTAACATGTGTTTGAGAGTTGATGCAAACTTGGGCATCAAGATGATAGCATCCGCAGCTTATGTCAAAGTGTAATTCTTGGAAAATTTGGAAAATTTATCCATTTGATGACTAGCTTTTCACGAGCTTTTGCTCATTCAAACGTGATGGATATGGAATAGAAGATTTGGATTTGATATTTTCAACGGGAGCTACTGGTGGTTCAAAACAACTCCTGGATTAGACTTGGGTTTCGGACAACTCGAGGATGGACTCAGAAGGTGGGACTTGTGCAATATTACTTGGACTTGAATAATGCACTTTGTCCGTTGTTTCCTTGGTAACTTGACTCATTGCCACGGGAGGAGGGGGCATTGGAGTCGAGGGTCCATTGTGAGTCGGAGGTTCACTTTCCACTACCTTTGGAGGAGAAGAAGAAGGTAGTAGGAACAGCGGGTCCATTGTATGAAACACCACTTCGGTCGTGATCGCTTTAGCATCGCCCCTCGGGTTCGCGATCGTGTTGCTCGGTAAAGTACCGAGCTCGAGGGTCGATCATTTAAAGACTTCTTCGATCGTGATCCGACCGACCAACAACTGCTCATCTCATCTTGGGATTTCATAAACCGCTTCAAGAACTCATCGATGATGGTCCCGGAGGAGTAATGATGGGAGGTGGATTAGAGGGAAATTTTGAGGTCGAATGTTTTGATTATGACCTTGTTGAAAATTCCTTGGTTAGGATTCACATTCCCATGAAATTGATTCCCACGATTGAAATTGTTTTGATGAAGGTTCCTTGTTGTTGGAAACCTTGATTGGGTCCAGATAGAAATTACCTTGGTTTTGATAACCTTGGTTCATTCTAGGTTGATTCGATTCGGTTAGGATTTTGGTTAAACCGGTGGTGCTCGATAATTGCTAGCACGGTAGTTTGGTTCATTCTCGAGGACGGTATTGGTTACCTCCTTGATTTGAAGTACCGGCTATAGCATTTGCTTCAAACGGACTACCATCGCTGGCGATGACAGTTGTAGTATGCATGAGGACCACCACAAGTGACACAAACTTCAACTTTCTTCACTTCAAGATGTGTTGGTGGTCGAGTGAATGTGACTTTCTTTGGTTAGCAAGAACCAAAGCTCGAACAACATCTCGTGAGTTTATCAATCTTAGCATCGGTGCTAGATGTACTCACAGAGATGAAGTAGAAGAAGGTCCAAGATTAGACCGATATGTCTTAGCTCGAAAGGACGGACTTGAGATTTGTTCTCAATGATCCGCAAGGCCTCTTTTGTGGTCTTGCTCAGAAATTACCTCCCGCGGAGGCATTCGAGAGTCTTGGTCACCGGTCTCGGACCATTATAGAAAGTATCCATTTGCATTAACTCGGTAAAACCATGATGGACACTCATGGAGTAATTCTTTGTAACGATCCCATGCCTCCCAAATGATTCATCAAATCTCGAGAAAATTTCATTATCTCATTCTTAAGACTTGTGGTTCGGGATGGAGGATAGAACTCGTTAACGAACTTGGTGACAAGATCTTCCCATGTCTCTATAGAACGAGGGGTTGTTTCTCGCCAATTCCGGCTTGTCCTCTGAGAAAATGGGAATGTGAAGCTTGATAGCTTCGGATGGGACATTCTTGTACTTGATGGTAGATGCTATCTTGTTAAACCATCGAATGTGTGCATGAGGATCATCCCGCTCAAAACCATAGAATTGGCTTTGGGTTACTAGATTGAGCAACCCGTTTTGAGCTCGAAAGTGTCACCCACGATGGTCGGAACAACAATGGCATCTCCGTAACCCTCGATGGGTGCTTGGAGAAGCTCATTCATTGGTTTGTCTTCCGCCATTTCGACGGTGGTGGTGGTGGTAGACGCCTCGATCCACGGCCGAAGGAGCCGAACGTCCTCTACGCCTTCGAGGAATGTTTCCAAGTTCGGAAAGTGGACTTGTAGAATCGAAGAACGAGTCTTGATGCACTAAGTATAAAATCAATTTCCAAAACAAATGAGGCAAAACACAAGTGAACTTAACCAATAATCACAGATGAAATGGCTTCTTTGAAAAAGGTATACCAAATCACAAGTGACACAAAGGCAAGTTTTAAATCGATGTTCGGGAACTTATTAATGGTCGCACCCCGCTTAGGTAGTGCATTTGCCTTGATTTGCGGTGGTTGATTTTATGTATTCAATTAAGTACCACCGAAAAGACGAGGTATGATTTGTCCGATGGGGTTTAAAAACTTTTGGGAAATATTTTGGTATCGTCCGCTTAACCAAATCGTATCTCTTTAAGAATCACCTTAAAAGAAACACAATACGTAAAAACGTTACGATTGTTTTGTTGTTTTATATTGTTTTGGGTTTTAACACTTTAGGAAAAGCGTTAATGAACTTTTGATTTATATTAACTTTACGTAAAACTTTTACAAACCGTGGTATATGTGCAAGTACGGGTCTGATAATGCTAGAAACACGCTTCTGACCTCCCGTGCGCCTAAAATTTGATTGGTGCTAAACAACAAGTCAAATAGACTTAAAACAAATCGAGACACTAATGCAATTAAGATCGAGGAATATAGGAATTCTGGGTCGTTAAGTCCCACGGAGGATGAATTGGTGTTAAAACACTTAATCGATGGTAGAATGATCACTAAGGATAGCGATCGGTAGGTTTTCGATGGAAAATTTTACTAAAAGAAAAGATTAACAAATAACAATGACTTAAATGCAAATTAAAAGATTAAAAAGATAAAATCTATTAAATAAACGCTATCACTATTTTTAAAGGCGATGAACGTTTAAAACCTAAAACTTAAAACTTACGCTTAAAATAAAATTACGCTCACGTATAAAATAAAAAGTGAGTTTTAAAGAAATAAAAAGCCTAAAATATAAAATTATACTTTTGGAATCCTAATAATAAAAGAAAATTATTAGAAAAGAAAATTATTTTTACAACTATTTATTTATTAATTAAAATCTATTTATTAAGTATTTAAATTGCACTAAAATACAAGAAAATACAAAATTAACCTAGAAAAATGAAATTATAACTTGGAAAAATCTAAAATATGATAAAACTTATTTTAAAACTAAAAATATATTTTTAAGACTTATTATGTATTTATTATTAATTTAAAACTATTAAAACTAATAAAATGCTAAAAATACTTTTTAAACTAAGAAAATTATGGAAAAATACTTTTATTACTTTTATATTTATCTTAACCTAAGAAAATTGAAAAATCATTTTTTGGACTTTTATAATTTTTAGTATTAAAAGCTATTTAAAATACCTAAAACTGCTTTTAATTAAGAAAAATAGCAAACAGCTTATGAAAAATAATGAAAATTTCAGGAAAAGTCTATTTTAATCTACTGAGTCTAAGAAAATAGAAAAACATGGTCTTGTGTATAGAAATTAGCAATCTATGTAAACCGCTTATTAATAAGCACTAGAAAAGCAAAATGATAACCAAAAGCTACCAAACTTACACGTGTGTATTATGCTATAAGAACTCTATTGCAACCAAAACAACAAGCTTGAACTTGGATTACAAGTTAACACAGTTTATTGTTTGAGCTTGATTGTAAAATGTAAATGGTATACTACTTTAAGATATTGCACAAGACACAAATTAAGCTAAAAGTGAAAAGAAATGATTGGAACTTGGAAAAGACCCGTTGACTACCTATAAACCAAATATGATGACCAAATAAGCTAACATGAGCTTTTGAGAAGCTTTTCCAAAATCGAAAACCCACCGAGTAAAACTCGCTTAATACTGAGTAAAATGGGATGAAATGATAAGCTTATGCGCACAGTAAATAAGCTCCAATTTGAGATTTTAACTTGGAACCTAAAAGGACCAGCTTGGCTATCCAAAGAAACAAAATCATCGATATTGGTCAACTAATAAGCTTTTTAGAAGCTTATGATTTGGTATCAAACCGATGCACGTGATGATATTGACTTTTTAAGAAAATAACTAAGTTGACTATATTGAGATTTAAATCAATTCTAAGGACCGACTATGATATATTAAGCTAGAATAAGATTAGATTGAGCTAGGTGAACAACTTTCAAACCATTTTGAATGATTATGCAACAAAAATTCCAACAAGAGCTTATGAGATGAAATTAAAGAGTATTTTGACTTTTAAGACTAACAAGCTCGGTTTTCTTTCTTTGCAATGAGTTACTAAGAACTAGTGAGACACAGAGCAACCAAACACAAAGGATTAAATAGCCTTTAACACAGTTAAATACTCAAAACCAAACAGTCCTTAACCAAACTGTTTTGAAGATTTTCAAAGCTAAACACTGATTAAGACCATGAGACTGATGACAGAGCTTATATTATCACTAATTAAGTCTAAAAAAACATGAACCAACAGTTATAACAACATAAAACTTAGAATTACTAATTATGCTATATTAAATGCTTAAAATGAAATTTTAGCTAAATACAAGTTAAAAGACAAGTGACCGATTTTAAAGGCTTATATTAACTTATCTATGACTAGTGAACACTAAAATACGTAGATTAAAGCTAATGATAAATTTAACAAGAATATGCAAGAAATGAGCAAAAGCTTACAAATGGCTTTAGGTCACAAACCGAGAACTAGGACCAAATAACAACTCCTATAGCTTACCAATAAGCACTATACCCAAGACCATCCATTATACATCCCGCTCCAAAGTGTTTTTGAACCTTGTACCATGATTTTTATTTTAAGCTATTTAATTAGTATTTTGTGAATTTTGGATTTGGCTACTAAATTGGTTTAAAGAGTATCTAAAAGCTTGTATAAGCTTTATATGGAGCTTATATGAGTTTCTCACCAAATTAACCATCGCTAACAACATTTCAACATATTGAAATTTTCTTGAAATTTGAAAATGCATAAACCGAGATTGGAACTTCAATATTGAAATTGATTATTGAAAAGTTTAAACATACACTGATAATGCTTAATTAAGTGCTTGATAGCTAAGAAATACACTGAAAGTAGGAAATTAACTAAAACGATATTAAAAACTGAATTTTACACTAGATAGATAATTACATTGGACCAAACTTGATATATATTGACCTCTGACTTCACTTGTCGACCTCTGAAGATATCCCACCAAATCCTGACCATTGAAATCATCCAGATAATCATCTATGCCAAATGTCGAATTTGGCGCCATTTTTTCAAGGAGTGGGTTTTCTGCATTAATTGGAGTTGGATTTGTGTGGAGGTGGAAGGGAAGAGGTGGAAAGGTGTTTGGGGTGAGCTGGATTGGAAATCAAGTGGTAAAATACCACTGGTATTGGTGAAAACTGCTTTGGGAGAGACGGTCTACAGTGACCGCGGTATTATTCGAATTTAAAATCTGGGCCGGGTCATGTGTATTGGGCTGGATTGGGCTAGTTCATATATTGGATCCGGATGGCTTGGTTTAATAAACAAGGACCATAGTTGCAATTTTGCCAAAGATGAAGGGCTGAACTTGAACCTTTTCCCAAGCTCTCATAAGGACTAAACCTGCCAAGTGATAATAGAACAAGGACCTTTGTTGATATTTTCCATTTTTACAAATCCAGGGACCAAAACTGTCAAGTTTGAAACTTGAGGGACCAATTATGTAATTTTCTCAAAAGTTTATCATAAGGACCATTTTTGCCATTTATTAATAGAACAAGGTTAAAACTTGATAATTTTCACTTTTTAAATTAACCAAGGACTATTTTTGACAATTTTCAAAGTTAAAGGACTAAAGTTGTCATTTTGTGATTTTTAAACTTTGAAGGGTTTATTTTGACAACTTTTGAATCTCAAGGACCTAAAATGATATTTTACAAGTTTTTGAATTACCAGGGACTGTTTTTGACAACTTTTGTAACTTGGGGGACTAAAACTGCCAATTATGCAAACTTGATACGTTTTTCATCAGATTTTGATGTTTTGCATTTAAAACATATAAAACACTTGTTTATGATATTTTTATCATTTTGAAGCATTTCGAGTGTTTTCGATGTTTTGGCATTCTAACAGTATAAAAATGATGAGTATTTAGACACTCATCAATGAACAAAACATTCCTCAAAAGTTTTGGTGTAACGCCGTTGACACTTCTACATATATTTTAAATAGAGTCCTAATACGTCCTTTCCTAAACAAAACACCATATGAACTTTATAAAGGTAAAAAGCCAACATTAGGATATTTTAAAGTCTTTGGTTGTAAATGTTTTATTCTTAACACTAAGGATTATCTCACCAAGTTTGACCCAAAGTCTTATGAAGGTGTATTTCTTGGTTACTCTCAAACTAGTAAAGCTTACATTGTCCTAAATAAAGAAACAATGATAGTCGAGGAATCATTGAACATAACATTTGACGAAAGTCCACCTCCCTCTAAGACATCACCTTTGGTAGATGATGACTTAGTTGAAAGTCAAATAATTGAAAGTCAAATTGATAATAACAAGGAAGATGAACCATTAAATAAGGAAATTATCAACATAAAAGAATCTAAAAGTCATCCATTAGAAAAGGTCATAGGAAAACTTAATCAAAGAACCTTAAGATCACAAGCTCAAAATCAAAGTAATCATTTTGTTTTGTATCCACCATTGAACCAAAACCATAAATGAAGCAATAAAAGATGAATCATGGGTAATGGCCATGCAAGAAGAATTAAACCAATTGTTAGAAATGATGTTTGGAAACTAGTTCCAAAACCCAAAGATCAAACTATAATTGGAACAAAATGGGTCTTCAAACAAAATGGACGAAAATGGTATAGTATCTAGAAACAAAGCTAGGCTTGTTGCACAAGGTTATAATCAACAAGAAGGAATTGACTATGATGAAACTTATGCACCGGTAGCTAGACTTGAATCTATTAGAATATTACTTGCTTATGCATGTGCTTATGATTTTAAATTATTTCAAATGGATGTTAAAAGTGCTTTTCTTAATGGGTTTATTAACGAAGAAGTGTATGTTGCTCAACCTCCCGGTTTACCGACTTTGAGAAACCACATCATGTCTTCAAACTCAAGAAAGCATTATACTGCCTTAAACAAGCACCTAAAGCTTGGTACGACCGTCTTAAGACTTTTCTTATTGATAACAAATATACTATGGGATTAGTAGATAATACTCTTTTTACTAAGAAAAAGGAATCGCAAATTATTATTGTTCAAATATACGTTGATGACATTATATTCGGATCAACTTGTCAAGAACTATGTAATGATTTCTCTAAAATCATGCATGACGAGTTTGAAATGAGTATGATGGGTGAGTTAAACTTCTTTCTAGGACTTCAAATTAAACAACTAGAAGATGGTATTTTCTTTAATCAATCTAAATATATAAAAGACATGCTTAAGAAATTTGGTCTTGAAGATTCCAAACCAACTAAAACACCCATGTCCTCGGACACTAAACTCACCAAGGACGAAGAAGGTGAATCCGTAGATAACACTAAATATAGAGGAATGATTGGTAGCCTACTCTATCTTATGGCTAGTAGACCCGACATTATGTTTAGTGTTTGTCTATGTGCTCGCTTTCAAGAAAACCCAAAGGCATCACACTTAGAAGCATTGAAAAGGATTTTAGATATATTAAGGAACAACGTGTTTAGGATTATGGTATCCCAAAGGAACGGGTATAGAAACCATAGTGTATGCCGACTCGGATCATGCCGGTGATTATGTCGATAGAAAAGTACAAGTGGTATTTGCACTTTTGTTGGACATTGTCTCACCTCATGGTTTGCAAAGAAGCAAACGGCTTTAGCCATCTCTACTCATGAAGCGAATACGTCTCAGCCGGAAAAGCATGTCAACAAGCTCTTTGGATGAAGCAAGCTCTCGTGAGACTACGGAATTCATCTCAACGACATTGTGATACTTTGCGACAACAAAGGAGCCATCGATCTCAAGAAGAATCCCGCTCAACATGCTCGTATAAAGCACATTGAAATCATCATCACTTTCTTCGCGACAATGTTCAAAAGGAAACATTTCAATCGAGAAAGTATCCTCCAAGACAACATTGCCGACATCTTTACTAAACCTCTTAAAAGAGAACCTTTTAATCTTCTTAGACTTGGTTTAGGGTTAATGGAACCAAGCATGTAGGATAAACATAGCCTAAAACATTAGAATAGTCAAACCAAAACAATTTTGTCTTGTTTCGCCATCAGTAGCCACGGCACCAACGACAACACGGACGGAACCAAAAATTTGGTGCCGTCGGTCCGTCAGTGTCTCTGTACAAAACAACTTTATACATAACATCTTCTTCCTCACAACCCACTTTACCAAAACGTGTAAAACTTAAACCAAGCTCATTATTGTCATCTTCCCACTCACTAATCATCAAGATAACATCATTGTAAGTATCCTAACTACATTTCATCTCTTAATTACGAGTCTAGGATTCTTATTTATGCACAAACTATCACAAATCATTACATGGGGTTTTATGTATGCTTTTATACCAAATATGAATTCAATTGGCAAATTGCATAACTAGTCATTCAAATTAGGTACTACATTATCATATTGCATAAACAAAATCATGTTTCCACTAATTGATAGATAATAAATATAAGGCCTTATTCAAACAACCAAACACCCCATGTCAAAAGTTTTGAAAAGCTTCACTTGTAGGAAAACATTTTCTCATTGCTAATACAAATAGAAACGTTAGAATTTTCATCACTTGCATGCTCTTGAATACTAAAGGTATTGCATAACTAATATGCACTCCGGGTATATTCAAATATAGCCACATTGAATTAGGAGCATTTGGGTTATCTCATGGTATTTGCCAAACACTCCACTAAAACCATTTTGTGCATAAAATGAGTCGAGATAACCGCAACTCCAAATTGTTTTCATATAGGCACACTAGAATCAAAAACGTTAAAATAATTTTTAACATGTTAATTCTTGTCCTTAGGAATAACCATGGTAGCCGCAAGATTCTATGATCACAAAGACACTCTTAACTACATTCCCAAACACCACAAAACCAAAGGACTCACCAAGGAACAAGTAGAAATATTTAGGGTCTAGAATCAAGGTATTTCCACGAGGTAGAACCATTCACCCATCCTTCCTTGAGCATACCAATCTTCGTGAAGAACTAGCCGCCATTCAATTCGATTGTCTTCTTGACATTGATGAACCAATTTGTCCTAGGTTCGTGTTAGAATTCTATGCTAGTGTGACCGGTTTAGTGATGAAGATGATGATGAGTTTTGTCTTAGCTTTAGAATCAACCAAAATGACTTCACCATCACTTTAAGTGAATTTGCTAGAGTACTAGGAATTCCCAACCGAGGAACTTGTGTCTACACGGATAAGTGGTCACTCACCGCCCTTGATGCAATCAATGACCGCTCTCTCCCTACATAACCCGCTTAGCCGATAAGGATGTCATCCGTGAACACCTTTTAACCCAAAACGGATACAACCCGAGTAACCCGAAAGGAAAAGAGGTAGACCGAGATCCATATGGAATGGAGCTCAATGAACTTAAGAACGAATTTAAGAAATGGGAGGAGTTACTTAGAGCAAACGTCATTAGCACCATAGGAATAGGGATCACATAAACGCTTGTCTTTGCCACATGCTTTACAACTTATCCACCCGACAACCATTCAACTTAGCCTACTACATAGCTAGGAGAATGATTGATATTCCAACTCAAGGATCCGTTGCTCTTCCATACGGATGCTTCTCACCCGTCTCTATAGAAACTTTGCTCCAATTCCACCAACCCCAAAAGGGATGCACCTTCACTATGATCTCATTCCTCACATCTTTGTGCCTTTGAGTGATGCTCGAGTTGCTAAGACTAAAGGCAAGAGAGCTAAACCTCAAACTCCTTCATCATCATCATCAAATAGCTCAGGATGGTCTTCCAAGCTCTCGCCTTCCACCTCAAGAGTATTACACATCTCTTCCCGAGATTGAGAATGAATCGTGAATTCAAGCAAACTAAGGGAATGTTCAAGTGCCTTGGTAGGATGATGAACAAGATTTACAAGAAGTTGGACAAATAAGGGTACTTTAAGGAGTGTTTGGGACAATGAATTATCGTTAATGTTTGATACTATTTGGTTACTTTTATTATGTAGGATGATAATATAACTTGAAACAATGGTGTATGCTAACAAACTCATGCAGGGGAATAGCACAAGTATGCTATCAAATTTTACCCATTTTCACTATATTGTGAAAATCAATAAGCCTTGCTCAAAATCTATGCTCCACTATGTTTACATATGTGTTATTTACTTTTCCTAACTAGAAATGTTTAGTATAACAGGTTTTGAGAAAATTTCGTGTTTCGGAAATTTCGTGTTTTAAGAAAACTCATTCAAATTTCAAGACTCCACGGATCGACGGCACCATTATTTTGGTACCGTCCTTTATGTAATTTGGTACCGCCATATCTCAGACAGGCGGACCAGACGGCACCCTTTTGGGTTCCGTCTGTAAGATTTTGGTGCCGTGGATCCTCCGTAATTTTCTCAATTTCGACTCTTCGTGATTCCAAATTATCTTCCATCACTTATAAATCAATCTTAACTAGTTTATACTGTTATTAGAACTAGTATTATTCACTAAGGGATGAAAGAAATCCATTTCCACCAAAATTCAAAATTTGAAAAATCCACCCAAGGAGCCCTTTGGCATAAAGGAAGGAACCAAATTTTGGTACCTTCAATCCGTGGTTAATCGAATATTAGGAAATTCCACTCACTAGAACACATTTATTGCATATCTTTTCTTCTTCACTCCATCTTCTTTGTATGGATTGACTTGGGTGATATGACTAGCATTCAACCCACTTCCAAATCATTAGGAACCTCATCTCTTCAATGGTTCAACATCAAATCAAACCTTTTCTCAACAATTTCTTACCTCTATAAATTGAAAGGTTTTACCATGATCATCCTCACACCTTCTTCATTCTCACTACTATCTAGCAAATCAAAACCCAAGTTAAAAATGACTAAATCATCACCAAAACCTTGCAAGAAAACCGCTAGAATGAGCGTAAGGCCTTGTTGTTTTGTCATCATCCGAATCTTCACCACTCACCATCTCATCTCCCATTAGAGATGATACACACCTTACCTTAGCTACACCCACTTCATCACACATTGTGATCACCACTCCACCACCATCAAAAGCACCTACTTCACCTCCACCGGCACCCATCCAAACATCCAAAACACCTCACCTCCTTCACCAAGGTCTCCCACTCTCACTCCCATGGAGTTATTTTCAACTCCACCAACATCACCAAATCCTTTCCTAGAGGACTTGGAAGACTTGCCCCTAGGCCAAGTCATCCACCACCATTGCCATCCTTTGGCACCATTGAGCTTAATCGCTCATGAATCACCTCGGTCATCCATTGACCCAAACGCCCATTAGGGCCAAGACCTCTCCTTTTCCACCCCATTCACAAGGACATTCATGGTCCTTTATACGGGGATCATCCACTTCCATCATCAATGTCCCTCATATCGAGGACATTCCGGAGAGCATGTGGGATGACAATCCCACTAGAGAGGAGATTCAAGCCGAACTCCACAACCTCCACCAATTCAAAGGCATGGTGGATTCTCACTAAGTGAGACAATGAAAATGCAAAGTGCTTTGCTTGCATCCATCATGACCACTCCAAACATCCCCAACACCACCAACACATCAACCATTCCACCACCACAACCTCCGCAAACTTTCTACCCTCCAAGGCATGGTTGCTCAACTTGTGAGCAAGCGGGTCAAACTGGAACGGACCCGAATTATGGTCCATGACTTCCACGAAGAAATGAGGTTCATCCTCAACCACATTCTTGAGCGTCTCAACGCTCTTTCCCATCCACCATCACTTTAGGATGGTTTTAGAATAGTCTTTTATTTGCTTTTTTTAGGATAATTTTTAGTTTCTTGTACTAGAAACACATCATTGTGTTCTCTTTCATGATCTTTACTCATGAAAAATTTTAACTAATGAATGTTGTTTATTATGTTGTTGGTGTCATTACATAATGTTTGGAAATGCTTGTGAATGATCATTATTACTAACAATTTTTTGTAGCTTTACTTTCACAATCCATGTATCTTCCCATTAAAGCACCCAATTTAGGGAGCTTTGAACAAGGGAGATAATAGCTCGGGCTCATTACATTCAAGATAGCCTCTTCTTTTGTTGAGACAAAAGGGGAGAAAATATAGAACTTGGAAATTGTTTTATATTTGACTTTTCCAAAAGTCAAGCGCATACAATTGACTTTCTAAAAGTCAAACAGAACCCTCATTGATAATACTTGACTTTTCTTAAAAGTCAAACGCATAATTGACTTTCTCAAAAGTCAACATCATGCATCAACTAGTGAATTATTTGACTTTCATAAAAGTCAAATTTCATACACTTGCATTATCATTTCCTTTTCAAAGTTCTAAAACTAATATTTTTATAACTCTTGTACAAACTTTGTTTCTTTTATAAAAATAAAATTTATATTTTGTCCTCAACAAAAGGGGAGATTGTTAATACAAATATCGTCATTAAACGTTATTTATATTTTGATCTTTGCCTAAGTTTTGTTAACGATAAAAGTAAATTTAATTTATAAAAGCTTAAAGCTTGTCAAGTTTATTAGATATTAAAACAAGCTTTCTCAAACAATATATTCATCATTCAAGCATTTACATTTATGATTAGTAACATATTGATATGACTCTAATCATTATGTATGATAATAGTTTGTAGAATGTGTTAGGTTCTTAAAACCAAACACTACTTAAGCATTTGCATATTTCTATTAATAGTAATACAACATGTTGACATCATGTATTACATCATGGAGATCATTGGAAGATTCCATTTGATATTTTGTGAAGATTTGTACTCTTCATATCTTGCACAATCTTACTTAGATAGAGTTGACTTTAGGCAAGATTTGATATCTTGACTGCCGATCAAGCGGTACCAATTTGGTACACGGCGGAACCTTTTAAGGGTCCGCGGTCCGTGAGGCGCCTCTCGTCCAAATTGGCTATAAATAGCAATGCCAAGCCAAGTAGTTTCTCATCCCTTTCTAACATACTCTCATACATATCTTCTCTCTAACCTTTCTAACTCGGTTTCATATCATATTAGTGATCTCTTTGTAGCAAAGAAGATCAAGTCATATTCAAGCTTCAACGAGAGTTGGAAGTCTTGTTTGTTTAGTGTTGTATGATCTAGTGTTGATCCATACTTCATTTTTGTATCAAACCATCATAATCTTGTGAGTGAGAGTGGTTAGTATTTTAGTCCTCAAAATACATTGTGTGTGGGAGTAGTTGTACCCTTGGAAAGAACTCGACATCTAGCTTAGTGTCGGAAAATAGTGTAAGCGAAGTGTAAAGGTTTTCTCCACCGGTGAAAGGAGCTTGTTGACTAGTGAAGTTAAACTCTCGAGTGTGAGACTCGGGAGTGGAGTAGGGCAAGGAAAAAGAGTCCTTGTAGGCGAACCACTATAAACAACTTGTTGTGGTTTGATCATTTCTTTCCTTACTTACTTATTACATATTGCTTGCATATTTCATTAACATACTTAAGATCAATATCAATTGATCTTTCAATAAGTTTCAAAACAAAGTTTTTAATCGGTAAACTATTCAACCCCCCTTCTAGTTTTCTACAGTAATCTTTAGTGTTAAGAATAAAACATTTACTACCAAAGACTCTAAGGTGATTTAACGTAGGCTTTTTGCCTCGAAATAACTCATATGGAGTTTTTCCTAAGATTGGTCTAATCGAGACTCGAATGAGTATATACGTTGAAGTATCAACGGCATTACACCAAAACTTTTGAGGTATGGATTGTTCATTAAGCATGGTTCGACTCATTTCTTGTAGAGTTCTATTCTTTCTTTCTACTACCCCATTCGATTGTGGAGTGCGTGGAGCCGAGAAGTTGTGAGTAATACCATTAGCGTCACAAAAAGCTCCGAATTGCACTTCATTATCGAATTCCCTACCATGATACGTTCTAATAGATACTATGGGTCTTCCTAGTTGTCTTTGGATCTTTTGCTTAATATTTCAAAATAGTTAAAGGTTTCGTTTTGTTCTTTAAAAATTTTGTCCAAGTATACCTAGAGTAGTCATCCACTATTACCAAAGTATAGTAGTTGCCTCCATAACTTTGGATAGCGGATGGACCAAATAAATCCATATGTAGTAATTCTAGACACTTAGTTGTGGACACCAAGTTTTTAGCTTTATGACTCGAATGAGCTTGTTTTCCTATATTACAAGCATCACAAAATGATGTTCATATTTTAACTTAGGTAGATCTCTTACTAGATCTTTGGATGATAGCGATTGAAGAAGTCTCATGTTGGCGTGACCCAATCTTGATGCCATAAGGTCAAGTATCATCCATAGAGGTAAGACATAGTTTGTCTTTAGGTTCATTACCGATTTTAATGACATAGACTCCATGTTTCCTAATTCCTCTTCCTATGGTTATGCCATTTTAAGTATCTTACTATCGGTTTGGTAAAAAGTACATTGCACTTTTATCACATATTTGTCCTATACTTAAGATATTAAAGTTTAGGTTTTCTACGTGACACACATCGTTAATGGTTAGAGATTTGTTAGAGATCGTACCTTTACCGATGATTCTACTTTGCTATTTCCAAACACCACATTACCTCCATTGAAGGATTCGATGCGTGGAGAATAGATCCCTATTGCGGTCATGTGCCTCGTGCACCCGCTATCCTTGACCCATTCATCGGGGTCTAGGTCGACCTTTAAGCACACCTCGTCGTTTGCCATGAGACAAATTTCTTCGTCTTCCTCGTCGCTCATTCCCCATGTTCCGCTCACGAACGCCTTTTGATCATCCCGTTTGGGACACTTTCTAATAAAGTGGTTTGGGTCCTTACATTTAAAGCAAGTACGATCATCCTTTGGCTTCTCGTCCTCTTTGCTTTTCCGAAAGCCTTTCTTATCGTCATACGGTTGTTTGACGTATCTACCCTTTCTTCTAAAGAACTTTTTAAAGTCCCTTACCGCCATAGCGTACTCTTCGTCGTTACTACTTGAAGATGAGTTCTCCTCATCGTCAAGCCTTTTGGCTTTAAGGGCAAGAGATTTGTGTTTCTCTTTCACCTTTGAGGCTTGGAATCTTTAGCAAGGACAAGCTCGTAGACTTTAAGGTTGCCTATGAGTTCATCGAGGGTGAGGATTGTCAAATCTTTTGACTCTTCGATTTCGTCACCTTGGATCTCCATTTCGATGGAAGTGCTCTTAGATATCTCCTAACATGGTTACGGCTAGAAAAGGATTCATCAAGTGCTTGTAAAGATGTAATAATAGTATTAAAGTTAGCAAATGAATGATCTATAGTTTCTCATCCGATATTGAAAATTGTTCATATTGTTGAACAAATAAATCAATTTTATTATTTTAACTTGTTGGTTGCCTTGATGAGTTACAACTAAAGAATTCCAAATTTCTTTAGAGGTTTTAAACATAGAAATTCTTTCGAATTCCTTTTCGGTAAAGCATTATATAGAACCATTTTGCTTCACTATTTTTAGAAAGCTTTTCTTCATTTCATCATTTAGTTTATCATGAGGTATGTGAACTAAATTTCCTTTATCATCATTTGAGGTAGCCTCAAAATCACCTTCAACAATAATGTACCAAAGATCAATATCTTTAGACTTCACATATGTTTCAATCTATTTTTCCAATATATAAAACCATTAGTTTCAAGTAGTGGTGGTCGTTGCATAGATTGCCCTTCCTTATAATTTTCGAACCCATAGTGATCGAAACGCTTTTAAAATACAATTTTATTTTAAAACTTTTATAAACTTAGCTCTTGATGCCAATTGTGGAAAACTAGAAGGGGGTTGAATAGTTTTGCCGATTTTAAGTTGATTTCAAAACTTTAGATTCGATATTATGTGAAATCGTATGGATGTTGTGAACGTATAGATCAAATGATAATGCAAGCAAATAAATAAAGATAAGGGATAGAAATGACACAACCAATTTATAGTGGTTCGGCTACAAGGACCCCTTCCTTGCCCTACTCCACTCCCCGAGTCACCTACTCGAGAGTTCAAGCACTATGTCAACAAACTCCTTCACTTGGCGGAGAAGCCTTCACAACGTTGCTTACACTTTTTCGGTACAAAGCTAGATACCGAGTCCGTAGCACGGTGGACCAACCCAACACAACTATTACACAACAAATATGTGAAATATCAAATACAAGATCTTCGCCATGTAAATCTTATGGGTGACAAATCAATCAAGGACCCTTGCTTGGATGACTTGTAGAATGCTCGTGATCTCGCTTAGAGAAGGACCTATATGAGGATCGCAAATAGAAAGAAAGAAGAACAACTCTCTAGATCAATTGATCTATATGTTAGAAGAGAATGAGAGTGTATGAGAGATTTAGTAAGAAGAGGGTGAGTTAGAATGAAGAAATGACTCTCATTTATAGGCAAATTTCTTCACTGTTCCCATTGATCCCACGGATCCCTTCCACAGGGATCCGTCTAGTGTAATCCTAGGGATCCGTGGAACGCCTCTTGCCCATGGGTTTTTGGTTATGGGTCATGGGTTGGTCCATGGGTTATATCTAGATTCAATGTATCTAAGTATACATTGTATCAAGTCCCTTTGGGTATGGATTAAGATCCATGGGTTATGATATTTACCCATCCTAATAAACTATTACAACAAATGCTTAATTACTACATTTTGTATTTAAATGGCTATATGTAAATGCTTTACAAAACTAACATGTATCCTTTATAATTGTACTTAAGATAACATTATATTTGTTATCAACAAAACACAAAGAGATCACACAATATTAATAAACGATTTTACGGTTTATTTGTATTAACAGTAAAGACCCGTCCTTCCTCCATGGTATTACACTAAACTAAACTACGCTACAAACTAACTAATTAACTAACAAATAACGTAAATAACTACAAGTCTACGAGCTAACATATGCTAGACTATAATTGGGGTGACCGACACTTTAATATGGAATTTTCAATTCCTAACAATCTCCCCCTAAGGGAGGTCACCCCATGAAATACATTTTGCATCCTAGCATTCTATTCTTGACTTTGTTCTTGAGCTCGTAGACTTTAATTCTTCAATTCCACAATCTTTGTGCTTTAGTAGCGATTCTTCAAAGTCCGCATTAATTTGTACTTTTAGTGGAGGCCTTCAATCGATCCACATCTTTGATGATCTTGAGCTTTCATTGAGATCATCACCCACAAGAAATCTCTCCGGATCATCCATAGTTGTGTTGCCATCATGTGAAGTTGTGACTTTCGACCGACATGCTCACACTTTTGAATCATGACATCTTTCCATCGAGTAGCGGAAGCTTTATGGTTCATGATATTTGCGGCAGAGCGTAAGCATAGTATAAAAATATCGAGCCGAAGTTATGTAGATATGCACCATCATGATTTCTTCAATTAAGTGTGGATGCTATGAGCATGCGGCTTTGGATTGACATCTCAATTACGATCACCGCAATCCGTCAAATGTACCGCAAACAACAACAAGAATAAAACACACGAAAGTGTCTTTGATCACTTCGTTGAATTGAGGTACACGCCCACGGTTCCTCGTTGATCGAGACAAGTACTTCGTGATCATGTATAATTCAAGAATCTCCTTGATGTGGTTTCGCACTGTTTCTAGCCATTCTCAAACCGGAACGTCTCAAAGAAGACAACACGGAGTGAGTGAATCGTGAATTGAGATTCACCGATAGATGAAAATGATTTGAAAACAATCGCGTATTGCTTAGAAGAAAGAGTTTTGCAATCACGACGAAGGTTTTATGAGAAATATCAATTTTCATCAAAATACTTTTGTATTTAAAGAGTACACATTCGATGTGCTAGAGAAAAGAAGAGATTTACACATCGAACGGTTTTTCCAAAAGTATTTTTCAATCAGAGATACTTTTTGTGTTTGAAAATGAATACACAAAATGTGCTAAAGAAAAGAAAAGATTTGCACATCGAACGGTTTTTCCAAAAGCATCCGTCAATCCATTTCCTGGACCAAGGTTGATTCACGAGTGAATCGCCCCATCGTTTCTATCCAGTTGTCACAAGTTTGATCTTTTAGAAAAGATCTCACATGTCACCCACCAAGAGCTTGTTTGATGTTGGCTCTAGAAGGATTTCCATCTTCATCGTGAATATTTTCATATCACTCGGATGTTCTGGCAATACCACAAGGATAATGCGTAGGACTCTCAATATAAATACTTACTTTCCACATTGTGTGAAACAGGAAGTCTTCATTAATTTAGTGTCCTAATGAGATATTTTGGATGATCTCTTGGCTCTAGACTCAATTGTGCACATTTGGTTCCTATGCGAGAGACTAGGAGAGGTCTCCTTCTTCAATATCAACAATCTCTAAGAGAAAGTCGATAGATTATGTAGGTTCCCGTGAGAATGAAACAAGTCCTTTTAAGAGGAACTTGAGTAGCTTGGGAAGTTTAGTGCGATCGTCATCGGGTCCATGACGCCTTGTCTTCAATACCGGTGTTACCTTAGTAAATGCAGAGTATATGTATTGAACCCGTTCACGCCTAAGGTTGAATTATTGGAGGCTATTTCTTTTCACCCTTTTTCACATTCAATTCTTTTTCATTCTTCAACCCTTCATGCTTACCGAGACTTCATGACTAGAACCTTGTTGGGTTTATTCCATTACTAGCTTTGTCTCACCGCACTCTTCCCATATTCTCATTTTCTCCATTTTTCATCATACCTAAGGACTTCTACACTATCTAGTGGATTGTCCTCGGTAGATCCCTCCGTTACAGGCTGGATCGTGGGAACTAATACCTAACCTCACCAACCTTATAACTCCATACATAAAGTAAAATGGTCGGTCTTTTGTACAGTTCATTCTTCCGTGAAACCAATTGAAAAATCATTTGAAAATCAATCAAGGTACTTGTGATATAATATCAAAGCATTTTGTACCTTCATTGTTTTGATCATTTAGAAATGCTCCCCCTCAACATGTGCATAAGATTATGAAATTGTTTAGCACATGGAGGCAAGAGTTCTTTAGAAATAATTTCTTTGATCACAATTTCCTTAGAAAAAGCCTTTTGATTTTCTTTGGTAAATTCTCCCCCTCAATATGTGCATAGGATATTTGAAATAATTTTATCACATAGAGGAAAGAGTTCTTTTGAAACACATCCACAAACACAAAAGCCATTAAGAAACCTTTAGAAAATCAATCAAGGTACATTATGTTTGAAACATACAAATCTTTGTACATTGAAAGTTTATTTTCTTTTGAAATGCTCCCCCTCAATATGTGCTTTGAGATTCGAAAGCGTTTAGCACATATGGGAGAGCATCAGAGCAGTATGCACACTTTAATCAAAACGATCATCTTTTATCAAATTTCATTATTAAATCACAAAATCTCCCCCGATCAAAAATATCAAACCCTTTGAAATTTTGGATCCCAAGTGATTTAATAAAGTTTGGAAAACATAGGAGAATATGTGGCCTTGTTTAAATACTCTTCTGGTTTTTGGTTAAATGCTCCTCCACAATCATGTGCATTATGTATTTCAAAATTTGTTTGGCACATGAAGGAAGGAGTGCTTTGAAACAATCACCCTTTAAACCGATTTGAGATTTAAATCACGATCTCTCCCCCGATCAAAAATTTCAAACCAATTGAGATTTTGGATCCCGATTGATTTAAATCATTTAGAAAAATTTGAGGAAAGACGTGGCAAGATTTAATTTTTGAAATTGACAGATAAGGACCAACTATAGACATTTAAAGATTGTTAGTATCAGGTATGATCGTTTTTAAGAGTTCTTTAAGTAAAATAAAACAATTTCACAATCAAACAAGAACAGAAAAAATTTCATTTTGAAAGATCTTGATTCTTAAAGAAAAATCATACCATGACATAACATTAAATCTTTAGATCACCACTTATTTTGTACAATCCGGACTTTTATGAAGAAATATTGTTTGAAAATAATTTATTTTAAATCACTCTCCCCTCAATCGATGACCGTAGTCGATGATTGAGTGACTTAAGTTTTGATAAAATGAAGTCCGTGATTTTCAAAATTTAGTCCAATTTATTTTCGAAATAATATTTTCCATTTTCAAAACAATTTATTCAAATTTGTTTAAAATGGTATCCCGCACAAAGATACGTTAGGTGGTTAAAATCGCTTTTGTTTTTGTTGTAGGCTTGAAGAAAACCGTCTGCAGATGCAATGAGACTTCTTACGTTGCATTTTAATGCCAACCGAGGTCAAATTAAGCTCCGCTTTCTTCAATCACTTAGAATAAAACCATCTCACGATGCGTTGAGACCTCTTACGTTGCATTTTTCATGCCAACACTCCATAGAAGTCCAATTAAGCTCCGCTTTCTTCATTTTTCAACCCAAGATATAGTTACCCTTTCCTTTCGGAATCCAATCATCTTCAATTATGGGATCCGGATCGGGAACATTCTTATTTACCAATATACCTGCATACGTTAGTAGACATTAACAAATATATGGTGGTCGACATCACCCAAACAACAATCGACTAATAAAAGTCAATCCAACATAACAATCAGTTCATATAAGGTATGGGATTTATGTGTTTATCAAACTCTAATCATCTAATCCTAACAATCATATCCCGGGCACCTAGTCCTTCAACGTAGGTTAACATGATTTTTAATTAAGCATATAGGATAATTAAGAAAGCCCGTTAGATGATATAGATTTGAAAACAGTCTCCCCCTCAATCAATGACTCAATTTTTGAAAAGTTTAAAAGCGCTGAAGTGATTGATTGAGTTTTCAATTTTATAACAACACTGAATCTGATTAATTTTTCAAGCAACTCATTTTCCACCATTTTGTTAAAACAAATATTTTTCTGAATAATTTTTGAAGGAAAAATATTTGAGTAGAACAAGCATCCTTCGACATACTTTCCTCATTTTGTTTTAGGATAAGTGCACGAAATATTTTGAAAATTGGTTTAGCGCAAAGACTTTCCTTTCTTTAAAAAGAGCGGGTTGCTATCTGAAATAATAGCAAACCATTGTTTAAGCGCGAGTTACAGTCAGAAGTAACTGCAAGCCATATTTTTAGAGACATGTTTAGAAAAAAAATATTTACACCTCCTGCTCGAACTTCATCTATGGTCCCGTGCCATTATTGAATGACATTTCTAAGATCGCAGATCTTATCGATACCAGAAGACATGTCTTGAGAAAACATATTTTTTGTCTTTTTCAAATTTTCTGATTTTTATGAGTTTTTGAAGATTTTATATTTTTCTATTTTGTTTTTGTTGGTTTTATATTTTTGTATTTTGTTTTTCTGAAAAATATATACAAAGATAGAATAGATGATATAGTTTAAGAAAGATGATGATACGAGTACCGAGATAAGGATATCGAAAAGACGTCAGAAGATCTCTTAAACTTCCACCAAAGAAAGCTTCCGAGGCTCCGAATAGAAGATAAAACATGAGCCTTTGAGAAAGAGACTTTGGAAGCTTCCCCAAGCGAGAAAATCCTTTAGTGAGCGATTCAAAGCTTTCAAGCTTCCAATAGCTGTGTGAACAAAGAAGCACACCATTATCATCGATCCTGCCGCTCCATTTTAAGAACGATAATCGAGGATCTCCATTCGGGTAATATCATCAACAAGAACAACAACGTATCATCCCACTCTTTAAATTTCTTCTCATATTTCATTACCACCAAGTCCAAGCAATCCATTCCAAAAGTTGTCAAGAGACCACTTCCCGTGTAGTTGATATGATGCGTCCGTCTCTTAGTATAATGCTCAAGAACTCTCCCGAATACACTTCATGAGGGAATGAAGAACACCTTCCCATGTTCACATTTTCTTCCCCGATGAACGTGTATGAAGCTCAAGAACCAAGTACACCAATATCCAAGAAATCTCCGAATACACATCATGCCGGAGAGAAAACACCTCCCAATGTTTGTGGTAAACAATGGCTTTCTTCCCGATGATCGTGTATGAAGCTCAAGGACCAAGTACACACATTCCCAAAGAGAAAAAATCGATAACATTGAAGAAGGGCCGAATCATTGATTATCTCTCGGATGACAATCTCTGGATGTCAACTTGAATAAGTGATTATATCTCGAATCACCGATTAAGCCCTCTAGTGAGACAAATTGGCGCCCCAATGTACACAATTCTCTCTCCTCGATTATTGCAATAACATCGAGATCATCACACACTTGTGTACCTCTTATATCTTCGTAAACTTTCTCTACATCACTTCCCCTACATAGTCGGAATAATAACACTAAACGCCTTGATGAGTAAAACCTTGAGTTTCTCTGCGGTCATGACATACGCCTTCCGGGATATCTTCAATCACTTAGAAGAATTAAGTTCATCAAGTTTACTCGCCATGAGTCAAACCTTGAGTTTCTCTCATGGTAATAACATTTGTCTTCCGGGATATCTTCAATTAATTAGAAGTATTAAGTTCATCAAGTTTACTCGCTTAGGTGCTTGTCTCCTTCCCTTGTCGGTTTTGATACTTCATAATCAGCAACACACTATAAGCCCGTATACTAGAAACCTGTTGAGAAGAACACTTGAAAGTCTTTGTGAGAATCAACTTGTCAAGAATGTGAGCAAGTCTAATTGGGATTAAATCGGACATTTCACCTCCCCAATTAGTGCTCTCCCTAAACCGACAATCTTTATGATGAAGGCTTGAATAAGAAGAAGTCTTTAGATAATCAAATGCAACTCGCCTTTAGTCTTCTAACATGTAGCGAAAATGTAGAACCGATCAGACTCGACCTTCTTCAAGATTGTCCAGTTGGGAATAGATAGTTAACATCTTCAACACACCAAAAGCATCCCAATTAACTTACATCTTGCAAATCCCTTAATTAATATCCTCCCAATCAAACAAGAACAGAAGATGTTCACCAAGGAAATCAAGAATCACCCAGAACGAACACACAAAATGGTAACATCAAACTACCAATCACATCAAACAAGAACAAAGAGATTGTTCGGAATCATCATGTTGATGTGTACGTGAAGCATTAACCGGAAGCACTTTGTCGATAATCATATCAGCCTGTGTGAAGATGTTAACCAACGACTCTTAGTAGAAAACTCCATGTAAAGATGATCCGATAAGAAGAAGCTCGGTTCTTACATGAGTTAGGAGCCGTTTGACCATATATTCTCAAATATCAATCAACCATGCAGAAAATTCACACTTCTTCTCCCCCTCAAGAATTGCATATGGAGATGCCATTCTTGATTAAACAAGTGAATATCTTCAACAATGTAGTCTATTCACACTTTTCCCCCGCAAAATTAGCACAGGATGTCGCCATCGTCATTATAGTTGAGCAAGTGGAATAAGAAAACAATCAACAAGAGTCTGTTCACTTGATAACCGAAAGCGTGGAAAAGTATGAAGCATGTTGATGAGAATGGTCATTAATAAGAAGATTTCTCTTTTTCCGAAGATAAAGAGCACTGAAGCGTACACTTTTCTTTTCTTTAGAATACGAGGCTTGAAATGAAGTATTCAAACGTCATAATCTCTCTCTTTTCTACCTCTCTTGGCAAACGTGTAATCAACCCCATTATTATTCAGTAGGCTCTTTGTCGTAACAACTGATGGAGAAACCCAATATGATGAATTTGACCCTGAAGTAAACTAACCCGAACTCGTGACTTAAACTTGCACATATGTAACAAAGAGCGGTACCGAGACTTCATCCTCCATTGAATCTCTAAGTACTCTATACTCTTCATCCAACCAACCATCAAGTATAAGACGTACATTACCTCTTGAAAATCCAAAATTGAATGTGACACTGAGCACTACAACGTAACTCCTTAAAGTGATAGTTATTTTGAGGTAATAAGAGCCCAATTCCCCCAATTGTAAAAGAAAAGGAAAAGTCACCCAACAATAACTAGATTTCCAAGTCTTCGTTTTTTATAATAAGCTCGAACAAGGATCATAAAGAATCTTCATCCAACCATCCCCGATACCTTCAGATACTAAGTACACTCGCCGGTGAAATTTCACTTCAACCTCAAATAAATAATACTGAATTAGCGCCGTTGTCACATCTTCTGGTTAACAGCTCAAATCTAGCCTTCTTTGACATTTAAATGAACTTTGATAATGGTTTCATCCCGACCATGGTTAAAAGCACATAACCCCGTAAAACCAAGTAATAACCAAACTGCATGACGAGTATCCAAACACTCATCCAATTCATGAAGTACACCTTTTATCCTTCTTCAAGCGTAAACCGTAGAACCCGACATCGAAAAGGAACCCAAATACACTTTCCTTTTCTCCAGGATGGTTCCATCATTACGGATTTTACAACTCTATGGTTTAAACCAAAAATAGTTTCTTTCGCGAGATTTTACAAAACCAAGAATAAACCGTAAGATAGATCCGAAATGCACTTTACTATTACCGGGATGTTTCCATTGTCACGGGATTTTACAAGTCTATGATTTAAACCGAGAAATAGATTCTTTCGCGGGATTTTACAAAATCAAGACAAAACCGTAAACAATGTCAGCTTGACTGTGTTATAACATCATTGGTTTCGGTTAATATCTGTTTTAGGGGAATATGCAGTGGTTCATCAACGGTTCATTCTCCAACATCAACAACATCATCTACCATCCAATAAACACTTTGGAAAACACATCATCCACAAATTCTGTCGGCTATTGCTGTGATCAAATGGTGAAGTAAATCCAATATACCAATCTTGAACATGAAGTAAAATTCCCCAGAATTGTTGCTTAAACTTGTACTAATCCTTGTGAAGAAGAAACGGTGTACCCAATGTACAAAACCTCTTGACATTCTCAATTGAGTGAGACACCGAAGTGATAGCAACGTTGTTAGGAATTAGAAATTCCAGGTATTAAAGAGTCGGTCACCTCAATTATATGTAATCGTTAGAAAGCTCATAGTCGTAGTTCTTTTAAGATAAGTAGTATTTAGTTAAGTAACACCGTGGAGGACGGAAGGGTCTTTACTCACTGTATGCCTGATCCACAGCCCGATGTGTGGCGATTTATGTAAGACTATAAATACTCTCTACCTCCCAAGGTAGAGAGTTGGAGCTCATAATAATATTTTTCACTTTCTCTCACTAAGTTCCCTAAACCTCTAACTTTCTCTCTCTAGAATTCCATTTATATGCCACTTTGTGTTATGGTTTGATGTGTATGTGAAAACTTATATCTATCAATTGGTATCAAGAGCCATGGTTAGATCATATCTTGCACATCTTTGGATTTCTAGTGGTTTTTAGGTGGTTTTTGAGTTTGAAAAAGTTTAGTGGTTTTTGCATCATTTGGTTGATTTCTTGTGTTAATGTTTGGATTTTGTTAGTACTTTTATGTTTAGAATCATCACAAGTGTGTAGGTTTTCATTTGGTAAGCTTGAATCATCTTGGTTGGGTTGTTTTTGGATTGAAAAGTGATGTTTATGTGGTTTTTTCTTGATAGCGACTTAACTCACGGATTACTTTCTTCGTAGCGACTTGCTTTACAAATTTGTAGCGAGTTACGCTTTTAGACCTAGCGACTTAGATCTAGCGATTTACAAGACAAGTAGTGGACTCTCCACTACGGGTAGCGACTTGTGGTAGCGACTTGGTCTCAGTGAGTTGCTCTTTAGCGACTTGTATCTTTAGCGACTTGAGTAGCAATTGTCGCAAAATTTTGCTAGCGACTTGAGGCTTAGCGAGTTACTACTTAGCGACTTGCATTTGTCTAGCGACTTGGGACTCTAGCGACTTAGTGGTGTAGCGAATTAAGTGCTAGCGACTTGGTGAATTATCTTCTAGCGACTTGGGTGATTGTTTACGGTTTTCTCTTGATTTAGTAAAATCCGTGAAAGAATCTATTTCGGTTTAATCATAGAGTTATAAAATCCCGTATTATCGTTAACATGTCTACCAACGTTCCTACTATCATCTCCATCGCTGTCGAGGATGTTCAAGCGGTGGGTCCGATACTGCCCACCCATGCTTGACAGAATCGACTACGATTCTTGGGCTCAACGAATCGATTGTACCGCCTTGAAAGGAAAATGGTGTCAACATTCTCAAATCCATTGATGAAGGACCATATCGAGTTGAGACGACTAGAGACATACTTGATACTAATGAAGATGGTACTCTGCTTACGGAATGGATGGACCTAAAATGTATGATGAGCTTGATGATAAAGAAAAAGAGATTCGATGCGTATATCGTGGCTTCAAACATTGTTCTTCAAGGTCTTCCTAAAGATATCTACATGTCGATCAATCACAACACCGATGCAAAGGCGGTTTGGGATAATGTTAAGATGCTTCTCTCGTGTTCGAATTAACTATGGAAGACAGAGAATCCCAACTCTATGACTTAATTTGAACACTTCAAGATGAAACCGATGAGAATGTCTATGAGTGCTATGTGAGATTTCATAAGTTAGTGAATGACATGAGGAACATCGAATGACTATGCCTAACATTCAATTGAACTCAAAATTTGTGAACAACATGAATCCCGAATGGCACAAGTTTGTCACCGTGAAGCTCACTAAAGGATTGAAGAATACAAACTATGAGCAACTCTATGCCTTCCTCCTTCGAATGAGAGACATGCTATGTTTGAAAAATTGATTCTCAATCGCTCAAAACCAACCAGGAGAGACAAGCTCGTCTAATGACTCAACCGCTTTCTACTCAAACATCGGAATCACAACCAAAGCATCACAAGTCATACCCTTGGGTAATGGTAATCACAAACTCATTCCCGATCCTATGTTCAAACAAGTCGATGCCGATGCACACGCTGGTAACTTCATTAATCAACTAGCTCTTCCGATTAGTCAAAACATGAATTCTCTCCCACAAACCAACAACAACCTTAGAACAAGATCTAACCCACACAATCAAGCCATCATTAAAGATGGAAGGATCGTGGTGCAACCAGCCTCAGAAAGACAGTATGATCGGGGAAGAGGTGGAGCTGGAGAGGTTATGTTGGCAACTGTAATCGAGGAAGGAATGGTAACCAAGGTCAAGCTAAGCCAATCAAATGTTATAACTGTGGTGGTGAGGACACATTGCAAGGAACCGCACATCTCCAAAGCGCCCATGCATCGCCGATTACTTGTAGATAAGATGTCATTGGTACAAGCTCGTGACAATGGTGCCGCTTTGGATGAAGAGGAATTGTTTTTAGCCGAGGCAATGCCAAGACCTATGATGCGGATGTGGATGAGCAAATTATTCAGAGATAGGTCACGATCATCGAATGCCTTTCAAGTCACGATCGTGATGCATACGACTGATGTGGATGATGGACCTCACGCACACACAATTTTATGGCTAGCATTTCTCCAATGGTTTCTCCCAAGGTCTCTTCTTCACCACTAGCTGGCCCATCCCAAGACAAACTCATCTCGGAGGTATTAAAACTATACGATAATGCTTGATGTGCAATGATGCATGACAAAGTACAATCAATCGAAACTATTGAATCAAATATTGAAAATATGGGTAATATCGACATTATCCCATATGATCAATACGTGAAACAAAGTGAAAGTGAAGGTGTGCCAAGTGATGCATCTTCCGCAATCAACAATGACTATGTTTTGATGAATACACCGCATGTGCCTCGATGATTCTCGTAATTTCAACTAAATGCCTATAAAGAACGTGTTGCTATTTATGAACAACGTGCAAAATTTGAGTTGACCACCGTGAGCGGGAAATGGATGACCAAGCATGACATATCATTAGAAAAAGTAATTTTAGAGAAGAAGTATTGAAACAAGAATTAAATTCCTTGCAAGAAAAACTTTCTAAAACAACTAAGCAAAACAAGAACTTCAAGAAAATGTGAAAATGCTTACAAGAATTTAATGCAAAAGAATCAAAACTCTTGAGAGACTTTTCTAATCGAAACTTTGAAAACAAGCTTGAAAACAAGTTGTACATACAAGGAAACACCATTCAGATCGCTCACATGGTCACTAAACATAGAGTTCTAAGCGATAAGCATAGTGTTCCCATTATAGATAAACCCAACCCCGAGTACGGAAAGATAGCAAAAGCAACTCAAAGTGTGATCTATGATGGCAATGAGATTCTTAAACCTAGACAGAAACCTAGTTACGTTGAGTGCACCGAGGAAGATAAGAAATCGATGAAGTCACTAGGAAAGGATGAACAAAAATTAGATGACCCTAAATGCAAAGAGAAAAAATAATTATCACTCCCATGACTACAAGAAGGAAAACTGGATTTCCTTGAACATGTTTAAGCCTCGACATTGTTGACTCCCGAACAAGTTTTCTCGAAAAAGGATTTAGATAAGGTAAAGTCGAAAATATTGTTGAAACAAACCCCTTTATGGAAAATGCCTAGAGCGACTGTGTATCCTCCTAATACACCAATGCATCTCGCTCCTAGAAAATTGCCACTAAAAGCAAGACCTTAATTAGCCAATATGTTTTATTTCAACTATTTGTTGATTTTGAGAAAACTTGCAAGAAAAGGATCACACCCATCGTATAACGGAAGGAGAAAGGGTTTTGAGCAAATGAAAGAATGTTATTTAACCGAGGTCATGCCTTTCTTTAAACTTCGAAAGATCACTTGAGAGTCTTAAAAGGGATAGAAACCGATATCAAGGGAATGGAAAAGGAATTTGATGCAATGGTAGTTGAAGTTAGTGATTATGAGCGTACTAAAATATAATGAGATTGAGAGGAAGAACTTGCATACCTTAAATGAGACTCTTATTACCGAATGTGTTGCTCAAGATATTTTTTCATCGCTTCAAATTGCTCTATTAATGCTTCCAAATTTCATGAACTATCTCATGCCTCGAAAGTCTCCCATGATCGTGTCATTGAGCTTGAAAAATCTAATTTTAAACTAAACGAGAAAATTGAACTGGATGATCACGACAATTTGGTTAAACAGTTTTCTAAACTAGAAGTTGAGCATTTTAATTTACAACTAAAATATCAACATCTTAAAGAAAATGTCAAAACTTCAAATATCAAGACATCATCGATGCTCCAGAGTTTGATGCGCTTTTCAATTAACAAACGTGATGAATGTATTCAAGCTCGGTGCAACACGATCATAAAGTTGAAAACCCAAATCTCTCAATTAAAGGGTCAAACGAACAATATGACAGCTCCCAAATGCCTCCTCCTTTAGATTCTCAAGATTCTCAAACGCTTCATCTTCAAAACCTAGTAAATGCTTTACAAAAGGAAAACGAAAGTTTTCTAGAAGAAAATGAAAAGGTTAAACGTCATTTCAATGAGTTATTTGAATCAATTAAAGTCACTCGAACAAAAATAACGAACAAATAGCTTCATTGCAAAAGGAAATTGAGAATCAAGAGTCGTAAAAGGAAAATGCCAATGATCAATGGGGAGAATGTTGTATCAAAGGTTCACTCTTGTAATAAATATGCTTTATCTCGTGACATATGTCCTCCTCATCTAAGGAACAACAAACTTGCTATTCAAACATACTTCTCATCCCTTAAGGATTGCCTAGAATGTCTGCATGTGAGATTGTTGAAGAGGATAAGCTAGAGAAACCTCATGATAATGCAATTGGACATGCATGCTTATATGCCAAACGATCTCAAGAAATCTTAGAATGCTTGATCACAATATGCCCAAAGTCATTAGGTGAGAGAGTTAATCCTTTGATTCCATGCTCGATGCCTAATGCCAAGTATGATATACATTCGATTCCCAATGTTTTGAATGTGAACCGTAGTGTGCCTTTAAGTAGGTCGATTCCATCCGCAATGCTAAGAAAGAGAACTCAAGTGTGCCTTCTAGAGTACAAATCTCAAGACTCTAGTTTGAAGAAAGTGAACCTTAGTGCACCCGCATGTAGTTCGGACTCAAAGACATCTAAACAGTGATGCAAAGAGTAGTTAAACCAACTAATGTTCCCATTCCCTCTACAGAGTAATCATGACATTAAACGGAGCAGTCAAAGTCTCAAGACAATACAAGGAATGATAGGACCTCTCAAGCTAAGAATGTGCAATCGGAAGAGAGTAAGAACAATCTAGGAACTTTAAGCTTGAATTAAATAAAACGAATCGTGTTGATTCTAGTATTAGCCATAGGCGCATCGTAATTAATTTGAATTCGATACTATTTGCAAACCTTGTAATCGATGTCCGCTTGAATTCGCTTTCTAATCATGAATGTGGTGTTAATGTTCGCCTAATGATGTTAATTGTCCAGCTTAATATTGTTAATGCAAAATTCATACTAAGAAGGCTAAAAGGCAAAACGAAAGAAAGTTAGAAAACAAAGGGAAACCCACAGAAGAACATTCAAGAAAATAGGCTTTTATTGGATACCGCTGGTCATAAGACTAATCGTAATGCCCACTAGAAAATGGATGCCCACCGGTAGAACTATTCCCTTAAGAAGTGATCACACCGTGAACAGTGGCTAATACTGAGACACTAGTATCGCATCTATTCACAATGATTCCATTGCCTCACTTTCCGATATGAATGCTTCTATTTCGATGCGGGTATTCCAAACATCACATTAACCAAATGGAACCCATTCTTGCATGGGATCCCAATTATCCGCTTATCCATTCTTTTCTCGTGTTCAACCGCAGATCGCTCAAATCGCTCGTGGTACCGGACTCAGTCGCTCCAAGCATATGACTGAGACCGGTCGCGCTCATGAACTTCGTGAGCAAATTCATCGGACTGTTAGATTTGGTAATGATCATTTCGTGCTATTATGGGTTATGGAGATTATGTTGTTGGTGATAGTGTCATCTCTAGAGTTTACTATGTGGAAGGTTTGGGTCATAACTGCTCTCTCGCTGGTCAATTCGTGATTCTCGATCTAGAAGTAGCCTTCGTAAAACATACCGCTTTGTTAGAGATCTTAATGGTAAGGAACTGTTAAAAGGAACTCGTGGCTCAAATCTTTACACCATCTCTATCGATGACATGATGAGGGCTTCCAATCGCTTGTTATCGAGGCTTCAAAACAAAGTCATGGTTATGGCATCGCCGCCTCAATCACTTGAACTTCGCACCATCAACGATCTTTCCGTAAAGGACTTAGTTGTAGGTTTACCTAGACTAAAGTATGAAAAGGATCATCTTTGTTCAAAGATGCCAATTGGGTAAAAGCAAAAGTTTGCCCACAAACCCAAACCTACTAACTCGCACACGAAGTTCTTCATATGGATTTATGTGGACCAATGAGGGTGCGTAATATCTTTGGGAAGAAATATGTTTAGTTGTGGTTGATGATTACTCTAGATTCACCGGGTCAAGTTCTTAAGGACAAAGGATGAAACTCCCGATATCATCATCAAACTCATCAAACAACCGCAGTTCGACTTAACAAAACCGCTCGTAATTATCGTAATGCATAATGGAACCGAGTTTGTCAACAAACAACTTAGTCAATACTATGAAAGCGTTGGAATCACCATCAAAGAAGTGTTCCACGAACTCCTCAACAGTAACGGTGTAGTTGAAAGACCTAAATCGAACTCTTGTTGAAGCCGCTAGAACAATGCCGATTTACTCAAAGGTTCCAATGTTTCTCCTGGGTCAAGCAATTGCCACCGCATGCTACACACAAAATCGCTCCCTAATTCACACCGCATATGGAAAACTCCATATGAACTTGTCCACAACAGAAAACCTAATCTCTTTCCTTCGTGTGTTTGGTGCATTGTGTTATCTAACCAATGAGGGTCAAGACTTAGGCAAACTTAGGGCTAAAGTCGACATTGGAGTATTTGTAGGATATGCATCAAACAAAAGGGATACCGAATCTACAACAAAAGAACCCAAAATATCATGGAAACAATTCACGTTACGCTTGATGAGTCGACCGTCAAATGGCTCCTGGACACTCCACCAGACCCGCACTTCAAAATAATCCCATTGGTTCATCTCTTGTTCCAAACTCTTCTCAAGAAACTCCATATGTACCTCCATCTCAAGATGATTTAAAGAAATTGTTTGATCCTATGTTTGATGAACTCAGATGATTCAATTACTAATGAGTTGTTGATCCCTACAATGAGGATGCTCATATTCTCGTGAATGAAGTCAATCCTTCATCCTCAATATCTTTAAGTCAAGAAGCACCGTCACGATCCTTCGCCTCATCAACAAATCATCATTCTTCAAATTTACATCATGGAAATGTTTCGCATCAATGATGAAGTTAACCCTTTGCTACTCCCAAGATGCTCCATTTGAAAACATATTTGCTCTCGAATCATCATCGAACCATCTTCTTCAGAGACATCGACTCGCCTACCTCGGCCCCTCAACAACCGCCACATGAACACCTCGTAAAATGGACTCACGATCATCCATTAGACAACATCATTGGAAATCCTCTCGTCTCAGATCAACCCAAAACAACTTGCAACCGATGCCTTATGGTGCTTCTTCAACTCCGTACTATCTAAGATCGAACTAAAAGATGTTAAACCGCTATGAATGAAGATAGTGGTTCAATGCCATGCAAGATGAAATTCATGAGTTTGATCGACTTGACGTACGGGAGTTAGTACCGCTCCAGATCGTGCTATGATTATAGCTCTTAAATGGATCTTCAAAGTGAAACTTGATGAGCATGGTGATGTGTTGAAGAACAAGGCTCGATTAGTTGCTAAAGGATACCGTTAAGAGGAGGGTATTGATTTTGAAGAATCTTTTGCTCCGCTGTTCTCGAATCGAGGCAATCGTAATCTTTCTCAAGCACGTCGCTAGTAAGAACATGGTAGTCTATCGATGGATACAAGACGACATTTCGAACGGAGATCTTAAAGAAGTCTTCACGCCGCCCAACCTCAAGGATTTGTGAATCAAGAGCATCCTACTCACGCTTATCGTCTCAAGAAGGCTCTTTACGGTTTAAAGCAAGCTCCAAGGGCATGGTATGATACATCATCAAAGTTTCTTCTATCTACCGGATTTAGCAAAGGAGCATTGATCCTACATCGCTCACCGTGAAGTCAGCAAACATTTAACTCATGTTCAAATTTATGTTGATGATATTATTTTGCCTCGACCGACCCAATGGAATGTGATCGTTTTCTAATGAAATGAGTTCAAAATTTCAAATGTCAATGATGGGACAAATGTCATTTTTCTGGGATTGCAAATTTCACAAAGTCCCGGAGGCATTTTCATAAATCAATCTAAATATGCAATGTAGATTTTAAAGAAATTTGGATTTGATTCAAGTGACCTGCTGACACCCCCATGATTGATCGAACCAAACTAGATGAGGACCACTCAGTGGATCATGATTGACCAAACGAAATATCGAGTATGATTGGATCCTCGATGTACCTCAACGCTAGTAGACCGTACATCTTGTTCGCCGTTTGCATGTGTGCTAGATATCGTGCTGCCTACTAAAAAGCACCTTGAAGCGCTTAAACGGTCTTTCGGTATCTCCAAGGAACCATCAATATGGGTCTTTGGTACCAAGGACACCGGTATGTCACTAACGGCCTATGCGATGCCGATCATGCAGTTGTCAAGATACACGTCAAGCACGTCCCGAGGTGCTCGCTTTTGGGTGATAAGCTTGTGAGTCGGTCTTCAAAGAAGCAAATGAGTACTTCTATTTCCTCTACAGAGGTGAATACATAGCCATGTCATCTTGTTGTGCTCAAATCTTATGGATGAGATCTCAATTATCTCGATTATGGCTTTGAATTCAACAAAATCCTCTCAGATCGCGGATAATAAAAGTGCTATTTCTCTCTCATGCAACAACGCTCAACACTCAAGAGCAAAGCATATCGACATTCGACATCATTTCATCGTGGAACAAGTGGAAAAAGGTGTGGTGGAACTCTATTTTGTGAGGTCCGAATATCGCTAGCGACATCTTCACCAAAGCTCTTCCAAGAGAACGCTTGAGTTAATTCTTCCACGCCTTGGCTTAAAAGCCTTCAACCGTAACTCTTAAACGCCTTCGTGAGGAAGACGAGGAGTAAAGGTCTATCTTCATCTGTCTCTTGTATATATCTATTCGAAAAACAAAATACAAAAGTATAAAACCTTCAAAAATCAAATAGAAAAATATAAAAAACTTTCAAAATCCATAAAAACTTGAAAAATTCGAAAAATCTTCAAAAAATATTGTCATTTTGTCATGTTTCTCTCGATTCGATTATATATACAGTCTTGTTGTTGTCATTCAAAGAATGACACGGGTCTTTAGATATTGTTCGAATTTTTATTATTTAAAAAAAAAAAAAAAAAAAAAATTTTTGAGAGAAAGAGAAACAATGGTTTATTGTCATTTTCGTGCAATAACCGGTTTTTAAAAGAAAGAACCGAGTCATGCTTTATCATGCTTTCAAAATTCCATGCTCGATTCTATAAAATTTTATCTCGAAAACTAAATGCTTTGAAAATAACTTGGTCTCTATTTTTGATAATCATCGTGACTTATTTGTCAAAATCTCTATCTCTCAATCAACAACCTATGTCATTGATTGAGGGGAGAATGATTTCAATTAAATTAAAAAGTTATTTGGCATTAAATTGTTTTCAAAAGATGTACATGCATGTTTTATCAATGGAGTTTAAAGTCTTAAAATCCGATCCTTATCGCTTAAAACGCTTTCATAATCAAGTCACAATTCCTTAAAAGCTTTCAAAATCAATTTAATCAATAAGAGATCACAAATCTCAAATGATTTGATAATTGTGATCGGGGAGAATGTGTGATTTAAATTGATTTAAACCGATAATTCGTAAATGGTTTTATAAGGATGTACATGCTATCCTTCTCACATGTGACAAACGATTTCAAATTTTCTATGCACATGTTGAGGGGAGCATCTATCTTAAACCTATGATTTGAAACGTGATCAACTTATCTCATCGTGCAGTTCCTCTAGTATGTGCAAAACTCTTTTCAAATCTCGAGGCACATATTGAGGGGAGCAAACTTATGAAAACCTCATCCTTCCCGAAATGCTTTATCTTCTTGATTTGATCAGTGAAGTGATGTTGATATCTTTAGAAAATGGTAATCAAAGAAGTAAATTCTTCCTCTTACCTCCGTGTGCAAAACGATTTCAAACATTTGATGCACATGTTGAGGGGAGCACTTGTTCTAAAAATATCAAAACAATTCAGTACAAAATGTTTTGATAATATATCACAAGTATCTCGGATCGATTTTCAAATGGTTTTCAATTGGTTCCAATGGCGGATGAACAATACCGAATTGACCGACCAACTTTACTTTATGTACGGTGATATAAGGATGATAAGGTTAGGTATGTGTTCCCATGATCCGCCGAACCGGAGGGATCTACCAGGACAATCCACTAGTTAGTGTAGAAGTCCTTAGGTATGATGATAAAAGGAGAAAATGAGATATGGGATGAGTGCGAACTAAGACCGAGCTTGTACCGGAATAAACCCAACAAGGTTCTAGCTATGAAGTCTCGGTAAGCACCAAGGGGTTGAAGAATGAAAAGAAATGAATGAGAAAAGAATGAAAAGAAATAGCCCTCCATCAATTCAACCTTAGGGCGAACCGGGTTCACTTCATATGCTACCGATGGTAACATCGGTATTGAAGACAAGTCGTCATGGACCCAAAGGACGACCGCACTTCAACTTTCCAAACCACTCAAGTTCCTCTTAAAAGGACTTGTTTCATTCTCACGGGAACCGACATTATCTATCGACTTTCTTAGAGATTGTTGATATTGAAGAAGGAGACCCTCTCCCAGTCTCCCACACGTGATCCAAATATGCACAAAATTGAGTCTAGAGCCACGAGATCATCAATAAATCTCATTAGGACATTTTCAATGAAGACTCTGTTTCACACAATGTGGAAAGAGATTATATCTTGAGTCCCACGATTATCCTTGTGGTATTGCCGTAACATCCGAGTGATGTGTATACATATTCACAATGAAGATGGAAAGCCTTCGAGCCAACATCAAACAAGCTCCTGTAGGTGGCATGTGAGATCTATTATATAGATCAACCATGTGACAACCGAATGAAACAATGGGGTGATTCAATCTCTTGAATCAATCCTGGTTCAAGTTACTGGATTGACGGATACCTTTGAAAACCGGTCGCTTTTGTTTAAAAACTCTTTTCCTTAGCAAATCGACCGTGTACGGATATTTCAAATCAAAAGGTGTTTTATGATTGATAATCGATTTTCATTAAAACCTTCGTTGTATTGCAAAACAATTTCTATTGAGCAATACACGATTGTTTTTCAAATATCTTTTCATCAATCGGTGGACTTAAATTACCGGTTCACTCACTCCGTGTTGTCTTCTTTGAGATGTTCTGTTTGAGAACAAATAGAGCAATTGCGAAACCTCACAAGGAAATTCTTCGAATTATACCGATCACGTGCAAGACATGTATCGATCAACGGGGAACCGTGGGTCGTGGTACTCAATTCAACGAAGTGATCAAAGACACTTTCGTGCGATTTATTGCTAATCGCTGTATGCGTGTACACCCGACGCTTGCAAATGATCGTAATGAAGCGGTCAATCCATAGCCGCATGCTCACTTAACACATTCATCTCAAAAGAAATCATGATTAGTGCAACAATGACTCGATATTTTCACTCCATGCTTCGCTACGGCACGCCAATATCATGAATCAACTAAAGCTTCCGCTACTCGATGAGAAGATATCATGATCCGAATGTGAGCATGTCGGTCCTAAAGTCACAACATCACATAATACCAACACCACAAAGGATGTCTCGAGATTTTGATTGTCGATGATCTCAAAAGTGGCTCAAAATTATTATCACGTGGATCAAGAAAAGACCTCCACTTGGAGTAACCAAACATGCAATGTGAAGAATTAATGACTCACGAGCTTAAGAGCAAAGGACTACATCAAGAATGCAAGAACAATTGTTAATGTAATATCTAGTTGTATTCAATGTAATTTTGGTACATGATTGAGGTGACCTCCTTGGGGAGATTGTTAGGAATTAGAAATTCCGTGTATTAAAGAGTCGGTCACCTCAAGTATATGTAATCGTTAGAAAGCTCGTAGTCGTAGTTCTTTAAGATAAGTAGTATTTAGTTAAGTAACACCGTGGAGGACGGACGGGTCTTTACCCACCAGATGCCCGATCCACGACCCGATGTGTGGCGATTTATGTAAGACTATAAATACTCTCTACCTCCCAAGGTAGAGAGTTGAGCTCATAATAATATCTTTCACTTTCTCTCACTAAGTTCCCTAAACCTCTAACTTTCTCTCTCTAGAATTCCATTTATATGCCACTTTGTGTTATGGTTTGATGTGTATGTGAAAACTTATATCTATCAAACGTTGTGGGTCAAGCGAGAAAGAATCACAAACGTAACTAAATTGCCAAGTCTTTATCACCCTCTATAAATGCCCAAACAAGTCATCTTCGCGGAAGAGTAGAAAGAAAGAAGACGAAATAAGCAGACGCGCCCGGAAAACCTCACTTCAAATCCAAATAAGAAATACCGAACAACAAACCCGTAGTCAACTTTAATTGATTTTAAATTCAAGCCTTGACAAAATATGATTCGTGAAAATGTATAGGCCAAGGTATCAAATCACATACCACATCAAATCTCATCATCACCCCAAATCTTATGGACAAATCATTTCAACAAATCTCATGATCAATATATACCACGCATGACTCAAATCACATCATAAATCAACTCACATAACGTCTAGTTCTTGAGAAGCCCATTTGACCCAATCATGTGTACGGCCAAAACTTGGTTACTTGCAAAAATCAAGGCCCGGTTTATGAAAATCAATCCAATCATCCAAGTCTAAAGTTCAAATAAAACTGTTTGAACCGTCACTTCATTTACCAAATTAATACCGGTCAAGAAACTCGATGTCATTATTATTAGCTCAAGCCGTGAATGTGTATCTTACGTGAAAAATTATACTATACCAAAATACCGCTTTTGACCGACTCATATAAAAATTGTTACCCAAAGAATTTGCATAAAAAAATTTGGATCACACTTTTAGTAAGAATCCCAAATTTTTGTGAACAAAATTTCGGATATCTCCAATTTAATTCATGTATCCGTGCTATCATAAAGTCCATTCATGAGATCAGCCCAAATAGTCCAAACGTTCATGAACCACTTCCTTTGCAAGGATGCCAAAGCCCACGTAATTTGAAATACCCGATCCAAAGTGACACCTCAAATCCGGTTATAAGGTTTAGTTATCTCACATATTAACCTAAAAATTAGGTCACAACCCTAAGCACACTCACAATTAGTCCGCCCCCTCCTCCTCATTTCTCTCCTCAAACTTCTCACATATCATCTCAACAGTAAACGAAATATCAACATCTCACGCGCAAACACACTAAAACACCCTTGCACGCTTCTTTCATCAATTACCAAAGCATAAATCGTATATCCAATACTCGAATCCATATGTTTAACCTAGCCACAGGGATGGCTCGAGGTTATGGAGTAGGCTTTAAGATCTTTCGATGTGAATCAGGTAGGTTCTTCTTGGGTTTTTGTTTTATTTGACCAAAAGAAATGGAGGACTAAACAGCTTTGTTTAAGTCAATCTTTTGAATTTTCGAATATATAAAAAACAAGTGTGGTTAGATCAGTGATGATAGTTTTGTGATATAATGACCTTCGAAGTCAAGATGAACCCTTTGATTTATCACGAAGTGATTCTGAGATCTATTAATTTTCTTCATTATGTTACAATAGATCTATGAGGATGATTTCTCTCGATTAGAGACTTGTGTCTCGAACTGTGAGTCACGTGAGAGAAATGGACTGAGATCTTATGTATTTGTTAGAGTCATTGTGTCATCTCAAGATCAGTGAATGAAAACCATTTGTTTGTTTGACCTTTCATGGTATATGTTGTGGTATATGTTCAGATCTGTTTGGATGTTACGGTTGTGAGATCATGGTCAGCATGTCATACTTCTTCTTCTTCATTTCTGTCAAACTTATCAGATAAGTCGCTAAGAATTTAGATACAAGTCGCCATTATTTTGACACTAAGTCGCTTCATATTTTAACACAACACCTCAAGAAAAGTCGCTAACAATTTTTTCAAAGCAAGTCGCTATCCAAAAGTGACAAGTCGCTAGGTCTGAACAAGTCGCTAGGTCTGAACAAGTCGCTACTTGTTAAATAACAAGTCGCTACCATTAAAAAGGGCACAAGTCGCTAGGTCAAAAAAATCACAACTCGCTACCAGGTACAAGCACAAGTCGCTTTTGACTAAGTAGTCAAAAAGCATAGATTTAAACAACCAAGTCGCTAACAAGACATTTGACATTTTCCGATGAGTTTTTCGACCTCTTTTCCGACCACCTTCATGATAAACCCAGAAAACAGCATAAGAAAAGCTTTTATTTGACTCGTTTTTACTTTTAAGATGACCAGATGACCACAAGAGACTTCATAGATTTGGTACAAAAGTCATGAAAAGGTGAATAAATATATTGACTTGGACAAAATGAGACAAGACAGATATGACTGTTAAAGAACCATATGACATTTTATTTTACCAAAAGATACCAGAACATGTATAGAACATGTAAAAAACACAAAAACCTTGGCTCTGATACCATTTGTAGGATCGTAAATATTATTGTGTTGATGATTCAGGTGGTCTTGGATGATCAAAATACATGATAGCCATTTTAGAGAGAGAAAGTAGAGAGATGGGTGTTCAAGCTAGAGACTTGCTTTGTAAAATGTAAAATGTTAGATTGAAAGCACCACCCCTTCCATGGATGGAAGGGGTATTTATAGTTACAAAATACACGACCTCCTATCGGCCTGTGGATCAGGTATACAGTGGGTAAAGACCCGTCCTTCCTCCACGGTATTACACTAAACTAAACTACGCTACAAACTAACTAATTAACTAACAAATAACGTAAATAACTACAAGTCTACGAGCTAACATATGCTAGACTATAATTGGGGTGACCGACACTTTAATATGGAATTTCCAATTCCTAACAAAACTCTAGTTTTCCCATCTCAAAGCTTCTAGGATATTTTCCAAAACACTATCCTAAGTCACAAACTGATCTCTAGGATCATTTAGCTTCAATTGAAACTCTCATCTTTAGTGACATCCTTGCTCATCCATTGGTACTCATGAAAGTTCCAAATCCCTCCATAAAAGACAATCATTAGCTACATCACTCATTACCTTCAAGTACTTAAGCACCCCTTCATTTAAGACACTTATGAGGACTGAAACACTCAAGATGATATAGATCATAGATCTTAGAAACATCATTTCCACTCTTTCATAGTCACGATAGCCGGATCCCTAGGATTAGCTCAGACGGATCCCTCCGATGAGGAACCGTGATCCGGATGACGCTTATGTCAAATATTGCTAAAACAATCATTTCAACTCATCTTTCTAACTCAAAACTCAATCTCATCTTAAATGAGTTCCTAGATCAAGACAAACTCGAAGTTGACTCTTGTGCATGTTAATCATCACATTCCAATGAATCTTAGTGGCTTAAGGCTTAAATGCACTTGCCAAATCTCTTGGTTTATAAACCACATTGTTAGGACTTCCATAGTCATCACCTTCATCCTAACTTTCAAAGACTCTAGAAACCCTTACAAACCTCTTGAAGTCATCTCATCATGAGGAAAACTCCAAGTAGTAACCTATCCACCAAAGAACCACCCATCAAAAAGGCTCGTGTTATACACGAAATCTCTTCAACCAAATCATCTCCTGTCAAGCCAACAAATGATAGGATCTTTCCTCAACCAATCAAACCAATTTCTAAAAGGATAGTACCCACAAAACTACCTATGCCAAACACCACCATACCTCCTAGGCCAAACAATATCGTCTCCACTAAACCATCACCATTGGTTCCTAGAGCTATTTCATTTACATCTCCACTATCATCACCACACCTCTAGAATTTAGAGGATTTGCCTCCTAGGCCGTCTCATCCACCTCCGCCGACAACATTCTCCTCATTAGGAGGAATAATGGTACAAAATAAAGGTGTTGAGTCAACACTTTCTCCGGCTTCCTTTTCGCCGTTTCCATCATATAATCCTATTTGGATAATGAGAAATCATCAAAGTCAACCACCCGACCATATGGAAGTTGACACTTCTTTACCACCACCATCATTCTTGGTCGAGCCATTCTCAAATGCGCCTCCACCAATCCCTTCATCGTTTGAAGCTCCACAAGCCACTTCACTTGATCGTTCGCATCAAGCCATTTCATTTCTTCCACCACCACTACCTAGCCATGACAAAGATTGCTATCATTGTCAACATGTTGAAAGTTTGATACATGAAGTACGAGAAGACCAACGTTTCATGTTTTATCATCTCCTCGAACGTTTTGACTAGATTAAACCTAAACAAAACTTGAGCTAGAAGATTTTAGTGGTGTCCTAGCATCAAGCGTTAGTTGGTCTAGAAATTCCTAGTTATGTATTTTCTTATTTTCTTAGTTTTTAGAGTCATGTATATCATAACTCTAGCTTTATTAAATGAAATTACATGCTACTTGAGCATATGATTACATTGTATTCATATTTCATTTTTGTGATAACATCACTTGTTATATCACCTTTGCTGAAATTAATCATCAGCTAATACGGATCCCTCAGAATTGCCTAGACGGATCCCTACTAGGAGGGAAACGTGGGATCCGTGTGACAAAAAACTATTTTCTACTAACTTGGACCACATTTGCAGGAAATTATGAATTATACTTGTTATCTAACCTTTGTTTTGTAGTTATTCAATTTACACATGAAGACTTTGACATCCTAAAGCTAGGGGAAGCTTTATGTCAAAGCAATACATTGCAAATTACTTGCAATATTAGGTTTACATTTCGTGATATCCCCTGCAAAATTGCAATCATCAAGGGGAGCACATTCATTACTTAGATTTAAATATTTTGCAAACTTACTTGCAAACAAACTAGATTAGTATCACTTTCTTGACGCCTTACATAGGGATGGACTCGTCAAGGGGAATAAAGACGAGATCCTTTCCGCTACTTGCTCTCTATTTTCTTTTATATCTTTCACATGTTTTTCTTAAAAACAATGTGTTGCTTTCTTTGAAGCTCTTTTGTTTCGACAAAAGGGGAGAAGAAAGTAAACTACAATTCAAACTTTTACAATTTTAGCTTTTCCTTAAAATAATTTTATGTTTTCATCAACAAAAGGGGAGATTGTTAATACAAATAAGCCGAAAACGTTTATTTATATTTTACGATCTTCTAATGTTTTGTCGATAACAAACGTAAAATCATGTTAACGAAACAAATAAAATACGTAAATGGTTTCTGCTAATAGTTTCTAACATATTCACATTTTCACATAAAACACTAAAACAAGTATAAGTGATTTTATGATTTAATATTACATATGTACAACAACTAGTGTTTACATATTTGGGTAAAATATACACATAACTAGTATATAGTATATTGGGTAATATAAATGGGTAGAAACTTAAGTCTCACAACCCATTGGGAAAATACATTGAATGTAGTTGGGTACAACCCAAAGCCCATGACCCATGGAGCTTGACCCATAACCCATTGCATGACATCATACTTATATCATACATGGATAATATCCATAACCCATGGATCAACTCATACCCAAGTGACCAAGTGCATTGCACTCAAAAGATACATTGTATCTAGCTAAAGATCCATGGTTCAACCCATGACCCATGACCCATAACCAAAATACCCATGGGTAAAGTGGAGTCCCATCGGATCCCTAGCTTAACGCTAGACGGATCCTTGTAAAAGGGATCCATGCGATCCGGGGAACAAGAGATTTTTCTTCTATAAATAGTGAGCCAATTCTTCATTGTTTCTCACCCCTTTCTAACACACTTTATCCTCGAGTTAAAAACTCACTAACCTCAGATCCAAGAGATCTATGTTTGTAGTTTTGTTTTTGTGTAATCTTCTAGGTTCCTCTTAAAGGCAAGATCACCACCTTTGAAGTCGAGCAAGCTCAAGTCCATGAGTTGCCATGCTTCCTCATCATCAAGGCTACTGAAGTCTTCTTGTTGATGATTCCTTTATTTCTTCTAAGAAGTGTAGTGTTGAAGAGATTGGTGAAAGATGTCTCAAGGGTCAAGACGAAGACATTAGTGAAAGGTGTCGATCGTCCTTATTGTAGGCATTAGTGAAAGGTGCCTAGAAGCCAAGTTACAAGACATTAGTGAAAGGTGTCTTGAAGATCTAGCCACAAGACATTAGTGAAAGGTGTTGGGAATAATCTGTTACTACGGATAGTTGTGGTTTATACTGCTTGGATTAACACTAGCAGTGGAAACGTATTCCCACTGCTAGAACATTATTACCACTGCTATCAGTGTATGTTTAGTTAAACGCGTCTAGATAAGTATAAAATAGATCTTGTGTATATTCTATTATGTTACCTTTATACTTATCTTGTAAAGGACTCCTTGGTGTATAAAAGGAGGTCCTAGGTTATTGTCTTAGGTACTTGTTAATTTACCTACATATTGTTGGGTTTTAGGTTCCTTGCATCAAGAATTACTCTAAATCTCGGAACCACTGACGGGTTTGATATAACCACGGACGAGAAGAGTGTAACCACGGATGAAGACAACCGCAAGCTAGTAGTATTGTGTAACCTCGGATAATATATTGTAACCATCGCTAGTCTTGTATAGTCGGTTAGTTTATTGTATTAGATAAATATGGAAAAGATATTTATCTTGTAGGTTACGATTGTATATTGTATAGGACTCCTTAGCCTATAAAAGGAGGTTCTAGGTTAGGTTAGATATACGTGATGTTTTATATCTAAGGTCGATACACTTCAAGGTTGCAAAACCCTAATCTCGTAAAGAGTATTCGATTAATAAATAATATTGATGTGTTGAATGTTTCTTGTTCTTCTTCTTAAGATTAAGTATTAAATTCGCGTAATACTTGAAAAGCTTTTGTTACAAGTCGGTTTCTATATTAGATCGTTTGCTCAACCGGGATCAACAAGTGGTATCGAGCTTGTGATCTAGAAACCGAAAACCAAGAAGAAGTCTGTTAATCTTTATTCAAGTAAGTTAAGATGTCGACTAAACTCACATGGTGACTACTTCAAAAGTGCCCATGCTCAAACATGGTGAGTATCAAATCGGAGGATGCGAATGAGGCAATACATTCGTATGATTGATTATACTCTCGGGATGTCGTTGAAAAGGAGACACTCTTCCTAAGAAGGGTGAGGATGGAAAGGAGATTGCTATTGTTAGTGAACCCGATAAAGCTAAAAGGAAAATGGAGATCAAAGCTCACAAGATTCTCTATGGAATACCAAATGAGTTTGCCTTGGACTTTGATCAATATGAGTCGGCTAAAGAATTATTGGATGCTCTTGAATTAAGGTTTGCCGGTAATGAAGCTACAAAGAAGTCAAGGATGAATATGCTCAAGCATCAATTTGAAACCTTCACTTGCTCTTAGTGGAGAAAATATTGATGGTACATACAATAGACTTCAAAAACTTATCACCAACGAAGTCGGGTGGGTTACAAGTTCCTTCAAGAAGATATTAATTTGAAGTTCATTAGAGTTTATCATCCGAATGGGCTATTCATACAATTGTGTGGAGAAATAAGACGGACTTTGCTACAATGACTCTAGATAATCTCTTCAACAACTTGAAGGTTTATGAGTCCGAGAATAACTTTTCTCACTCATCTTCGCTAATCAAAACATTGCTTTTGTATCCACTAATCACAAAAGCCCACAAGATGTATCCACTGCCGCTTATGGTATAACCACGTTTATTGCAAACAATACCACCGTTAGTGATAATGTCGGTGATGGTGCAATTTGTGCTTTTCTCACGATTTAACTACCAAGTGTTGATGTTTTGAATCAAGATCTAGATCAAATTGATCCCGATGATCTTGATGAAATTAACCTTCAATGGCAAATGGCAATCTTGACTCTCCAAGCAAGGAAGTTTATGAGGAGGACTAGAAGACATGTTAGGTATGATGGTCAAAGGAGAGCTGGATTCGACAAAAGCAAGATGGAGTGCTTTAATCGAAAGAAGAAAGGTCACTTTGCTAGGGAATGTCGAGCTCCTAAAGAATTGAAGGCATTAAGAGGACAACGGAAGAGTCTGCGCTTCTTCGCCTTTGGTTGCTCGGGATGGGATTGGTGATTATGATTGGAGTGATCGATTGAAGAAGGTCCAAATGCAGCTTTTCTTGCTAGTGAAGCTTCAAAAGAGCATAACTTTGCTCTAATGGCCTATGCTTCATCTTCCTGGTTCAGATTACGGGTATCTAATGATTCTAAAACATCTACTTGTTCTTTTAAATCATGTTATGATAACTTAGAATCTCAAAAGCTATCACCGAGAGTATGAGAAAAGAGGTAGAGATTGACTCTAGATAACTTAGGATATAGAGTTGGTCTAGAGGGTGTGGAAGAGAAGCTAAAATTGTGATTAAATGTGAGTTTGAGTATGTAGAAAAGATCAATATACTAGGTGGTGAAATTGATCTTAAAGACATAGAGATTAAAATGCTTAAAGATAAACTAGCAGAGGCGAGAGTGTAAAACTAAAGGCCCTAGATGAAAAAGGAAAACATGTTGTTAGGGTTGCTAAAACACAATATGCTTCGATCTAGTAAATAAGCCAATAGGTCAAAAAGCTGCTCAAAGATGGTACTTGGTCTAGGATACAATAATATGCCACCACTCCCTTTGATGAAACATGCACGACCGCTAAAGAACTCGCTATTTAGTAGTGAATTCAGTTTTAACAAACCTGTTGAAGAGATAAATAAGATCAAACACCTAAGATAAGTTCGATAAGTTATCCGATGCTCCCATAATTAAAGATTGGGAATTAGACTCGAGGATGATAGAACCGAATCAACTAAGTCTCGAAAAGATAGAGAAAGTTAAGAAAGTTGATTCTCAAGAAGTCAACCTTGTACCTAGATTTGGAGCTAAAGTCACCAAGAAATTGGTAGAGTGCAGGAAATTCTAGGAAATGATGAAACAATATAAACCTAAGGGTAATCAAAGAAGCTTAAATGGTCTAATTTCTAATAGATTAGGTGATGAGTTTCAATGTGTTAAAAGGCTTGTTTTGTGTGTGGTAGTTTTGAACACTTACAGAGAAATTGTAATAAAAATGCACCACAAGTATGGAATCATTGGAGGAGGGTAAATCATCAAAACTTTTCAAGGAAAACAAACCTCACCCAAACAAAACATGATTCCAAGAGCGGTCTTGATGAGGAATGGAAATACAAAATCAATTGTCATTCTGCACCTAAATGGGTTCCAACCATCGCTAAGCAAAATGTAAACACGGCAAGCGTAATCAAACCATCGATAAGCAAAATATCACCACCGATTCAAAAGAAGTTTTAAAAATTCCAAAGGTGATAATCGATACAAAGGTTGGAAATCATTTTATGTCATAAGGCCTCGACTAGTTGGCAATGGAAGCCTAAGACCAAGGTTTTACCACATGTCAACTGCATCAATGGACCTAAAGAAATTTGAATATTTTGATGCATGTATGACCCAAGTCAAGATTGGCTGGGTACACAAAAGGAACTAACTTGTGTAATCTTATGTGCGGCAATCTTCAAACCGAGCTAAAAGATAAAGGAGTTTTTGATAGTGGTTGCTCGGGCACATGACTTGGGATGGAAGCAACTGAAGATTTTGAAGCTTTGATGGAGGATATGTGGCATTTGGCAATGATCCAAAGGGAGGAAAGATACTTGGCGGAGGCATAATCGTATCAGGAATCTAGACTTTGAAAAGTCTATTTGGTCTGAGGACTTAAGTACAATTTATTCAAGTGTTTCTCAAATGTGTGATAAGAAAAACGGGTACTTTTGGGGAAACTGAGTGTGTGGTGTTATCTCCTGAGTTTAAGATGCCTGATGAGAAGTTTATACAACTTAGGGTACCTAAGAAGGAAAATATATATTGTTTTGATCTTAAAGATGTTCTTCCTAAAAGGTCCTTATGTTTGTTTGCTAAAGCATCTGTTGATGAGTCAAAATTGTGGCATAGAAGACTAGGACATCTCAATTACAAAACAATCAATAAACTGGTAAAAGGAAACTTAGTGAGAGGGTTACCTTCCAAGGTTTTTGAGTGTAAGGAACTGTGTGTGGCCTGTCAAAAAGGAAAACAACATAGAGCTTCTTGTAAGACCAAAACTGTAAACACCATAACACAACCACTATTTATGCTTCATATGGACTTATTTGGACCTACCTTTGTTAGAAGCTTGAACCATAAGCAATATTACCTAGTTATCACCGATGATTATAGTAGATTTTCTTGGGTATACTTTTTGGTCAAGCAAGAGTGACACTAGTGAGATTCTTAAGAATTTCATTACTAAGATAGAAAATCTAGTAAATCATAAGGTCAAAGTAATCGATGTGATAATGGAAATGAGTTTAAGAATGATGTGATGAATCGCCTGTAGCTAAAGGTATTGAAAGACAATTTAGTGTTGCTAGAACACCACAATGTAATGGTGTAGCTGAAAGGAAAAATAGAACACTAATTGAGGTCGCTAGGACCATGTTGTCGAGTCTAAGTTACCAACTACCTTTTGGGTCAAGTTGTAGGAATTGCATGTTATGTGCAAAATAAGTAAGGTAGTGAAGCCTCATAACAAGACCCCTATGAGTTTGTTACATGATAGGAAGCCAATGATTGCATTCCTAAAACCTTTTGGGTGTCCTGTTACCATTTTGAATACCATAGACTACCTAGGCAAGTTTCAAGAAAAAGCGAGATGATGGATACTTTTAGGCTATTCCACTAATAGCAAAGCCTTTAGAGTATACAATAGAGGACTAGAATTGTTGAAGAGAACTTACATGTTCAATTCTGTGAAAAGACTCCTAGTGTTGAGACCAAAGGACCAGACTGGCTATTTAACATTGATATGCTAACCAAATCTATGAATTATGAGCCTATCATTGCAGGAACTTCCACTAATGCTTATGCAGGTACACAAAAGGATTCTGAGGCAGATACATCTTCAAAAGAAGCTGATTCTCCAAAGGAGTTCTATTTGGTTGAAAAGTGGAAAGCTGGTTCTGTTCCTTCCACCATTGATAAGAAAAGTCCAACTAATGATGAAGTACTTAAAGATGGAGGCAACGTTGATCATCATCAAGATAAGGATGAGTTGTTGAAAGATAACTCGCCGTGGTAGAAGAAATTGAAAAGAAGAAAAAGCATCGCATGCACCGCTAAGCCTACGAAAGCACCGATAGCCAACCAGAATCACGACAAGCCATCTTCTACCACCGATAGTTCAAGTGCAATCCCGGCTACAAGTACTAGTGATAGTACTTACTTTGGACCACATCCAAAGCCACTATTTGGTGATGAGGAGTATCCACATGATCCTAATATGCCTGGTTTGATTGAAATTGATACTCCTACTGATGATGAAGACATGGATGATTTCTTCAATGTCGATTTGTCAAACTTGAAACCGCTATTCATGAAAGTCCAATCACCACTACAAGGATTCACAAGATTCATCCCAAGGAACAGATACTTGGTAATTTGAATACTCCGGCTCAAACAAGAATCGTGGTAAAGAACATCAACCCTTTCCGAATATGGGTTCTTTGCAAGATCTCTTCACAAAAGAAACAAATCATAAAGATCTGCAAAATTGCTGTTTGCTTGTTTTCTCATCTCAAAAGGAGCCCAAAAGAGTTGAAGAAGCTTTATCGGAAGAAGGTCCGGGTAGAATCAATGCAAGAGGAGCTTTTACTAGTTTAAGCTTCAAGAAGTTTGGACATTGGTTAATCTTCCAAATAGGAAGAGGGCTATTGGGACTAAATGGGTGTTCGTAAACAAGAGGATGAAAGAGGTATTGTTGTGAGGAACAAGTCAAGGTTGGTTGCTCAAGGATACACACAAACCAAGGTTTAGACTATGATGAAGTATTTGCACCAGTTGCAGGATAGAGGCCATTAGATTGTTTTTGGCTTATGCTTCATTCAAGAATTTTGTTGTGTATCAAATGGATGTTAAAAGTGCATTTTTATATGGCACTATTGATGAGGAGGTTTATGTTTGTCAACCTCCGGTTTTGAAGATCCCGATCATCCCGACAAGGTTTACATGGTGAGGAAGGCTATGTATGGATTACATCAGCCCTAGGGCATGGTATGAAGGCCTCCTACTTATTTGATGGACAATGGGTTTAAAGAGGACCGATTGATAAAACTTTGTTCATTAGAAAGCACAAAGATGATATTTTACCGGTTCAGTTTATGTAGATGACATCATCTTTGGCTCTACTAACAAGGAGCTATGCAGATTTTGAGAAACTTATGTATGATAAGTTTCGGATGAGTTCTATGGGTGAACTTACTTTCTTTTTGGGGCTACAGGTTCAACAAAGGATTGATGGCATTTTCATTAGTCAAGACAAGTATGTAGCGTATGTTTTGAAGAAGTTTGGGTTTCAAGATGTAAAGAGTGCAAGTACACCTATGGAGACTCGTAAACCTATGCTACCGAGATGATGGAAGTCCCAAAGTTTATTTGAAGTTGTATGATCCATGATTGGATCTTTGATGTATCTTATCGCATCTAGGCCGATATTATGTTCTCGGTTTGTGTGTGTGCAAAATTTCAAGTCACACCAAATACCTCACACATGAATGTCATAAGAGGATCTTTAGATATTTGAAAGGTCATCCTAAATTGGGCCTTTGGTACTCTAAGGATTCCTCTTTTGACTCAGTTGCCTACATCGATAGTGACTATCTTGGAGCTAGTTTGGATAGGAAGTCTACCACTGGAGGATGTCAGCTCTTGGGAAGCAGACACTTTCTTGGCGATGTAAAAAGCAAACCATTGTGGCTAATTCTACAACCTGTTTGAATATGTGGTCGCTACTAGTTGCCGTGGTCAAGTTCTTTGGATTCGTAATCAATTCTCGGATTTTGGGTACAATTTTATGCATACTAAGATTTACATTGATAATAACAAGACAATTTGCATTATCAAAAATCGCTTTTACATTCTAGAACTAAACATATTGAGATAAGACATCACTTTATTAGAGATTGTAATGAGAAAAGGTTGATTCAAATGGTAAAAATCCATCTTGATTTCAATGTTGCTGATCTTCTCACCAAAGCTTTTGATGTGGGAGGTTTGAGATCTTGTTGTTAGTATTGGAATGATTAATCTCTAAACTCTCAAATTGTTTTGTATCGGTTTGTATAAGTATTGACTGTTATTATGTAATCTTAGTATTGCTATCTTTGTTTCTATCCACCGATAGTGTTGTTTCTAACCACCGATAGTGTTGTTCAAACCATCGCTAGTTGTTACGTGTTTCCACTAACCATTGTGCGTATAAAAGACAAGTCATTATAGAGATTCAAGAAGTAATGAAGTTAAATTGTTCATTCAACAAAATAGGTTTACGTACCATACCACAATGAACCTTCAAGTGCTAATTAAAGACTACTTCTATACATGATTTTCTCCTAATATTTCTACTACTACTATCCTTGCTTATATCGCTTAAATGTCGGATATGCATTTATCATATGCATGACCAAAGACGATGAAGCGACTAAGGATCAAAATGGGAAGGATGGATTGATGCAAACGAAGTCAAGTCGATTGTGCGAGATAGATGGATGATATGATATTCTTCTTGTGATCCATCTACACGCCCACCATACAACAACTTACTCCTTCTTCCTTTTCGCCTCCACATTACGATGTGTGAAGAAGCACCACGAGTTGGTGCACAAAGACCAAGAACCACCTCTCCTGTCCTTAGGGAGTGGTGGGTTTCTTGCTCGTGGTCTTGGTTGGGGTTGGATGATGAAGGTTTAGGGTTTGAAGTCCTCTTCTTAGAAGAGTCATCGAGTCTTGAAGCATCACTTGATTCACCACACTATCATCTTCGATGATGGAAGAAATGGGGATTTTAATGGTCGTGGTTCTTGTGGAGGTATGTCAAATCGCCATGGATTGGATTCTTGTGGAGGTGCACCGACCGCCATGGAGAAGTTTCTTCGTCCTGTATCTTCATAGGGTGATACATACGAACTTAAAGAAGAGCTATTCTCCTTTGCTTGGATTGCTTGCTAAATAGTTCTTTTCCATCTCTCGCATCACTGCTGGAGGAGGTATTGTCATATGATGAAAGATTGATTGGGTTGGAGCTGCTCATTATTGGGGTTTTTGGAGAAATTAGGGTTTTGATTTTGATTGGTGTGTGCGTTATATGAGATTATGGGTTCTTTTTATAAGTGAAGTTTAGGGTTATGGAAGTAAATATGGGGCAGGTTAAATGTGGTTGGAGAGTTAATGAGTTTCTTGGGTATTGGACTGATATTTGTTCTAGAAGTTGACCATATTGACTTACCTGTTCAATTCACGGATAGTTCTTTTGGAACCACTTCTGGAATCAACTAACCACTGATAACAATAACCTACTTTTCTGTGTTGGTTTTGTGTTTTTGACTTGCAGGTATGAAGGCTTTGTATACATAGGAGCTGGTGTGTTAGCTGCTTATGTTAGTTATTAAAAAAAAAAAAAGTGTAATCCTTCATATTTTTGTGAGATCTTACCTATTTTAACACAAACTTCCTTGCTCTAACTCTTGGTTATTTGGAGGAGTGAACATCTGTATCTACTGATGGTATGTTACAACCACGGATAGCATTTCTGGAACTGCGGATAGCTTGGTGCTTAGATTTGGATATTACAGGGGTTGTTTGGTAACATTGGCAAACCTATATCTCTCTCCCCAAATCACGGACGGATCATTTATTTGATTCTCAAACCACTTCCAATTAGCGCTCAACTTTAACCCTAATCACTTTCTTTGATTTATTCACAAAACCCACTTCATATCCATCATTCATCACAATGGCTGAACAATATTCCACTTCACATAACCTAGTTGCAGTACTCACCAAGGATGCTCGCTCTGAAGGGTTTCATCCAATGATTGATTTCCTAGTTCGCAGTCCCATTCACTATGCTTTAACAGTTGAACCTACCATTCTTAAAGCCTACATACATCGATTACTGGAGGAATGCTAAACTTGAAGAGGTTGATGGCTTGGAGGTGTTTAGTATCATTGTGGATGAGAATGCTATTTACGCTTCTGAGGGATCATTAGAGAAGTTTTAAGGCTTGATGATGCCGATGGTGTTGATAATCTTCGATGTTGAGATTGTTGTCGGTTTAGAGAGATTAGGATATACACAGAGGTGAAAAGGTACAATTTTTAAGAGTTTGTTTTCACAACAATGGAAGTTTTGATTCACACTTTGTTGATGTGTATGAGTAACAAGACCACGCAGGCTTTAATGACTTTCCTTCAAAAATTGCTAGTGCTATTATTTGTTTTTCCGATGGAAGGAAGTTTAACCGGTCTAGGATGATTTATGAGGGGTTAGTACAAAACATTGGAAGAAGGGTAAATACTATTTGTATCCTAGGTTTGTTCAACTGATTGTGGAACATCAAATTGAGGAACCTGTTGAACATACTCGAGCGTATGAAGTACATCACATGCTTCCTAAGGTTTTTGCACATATGAGGAATCAGCCACAGAATGTAATAATTAGAGATGTTCCTTTATTTCCTCACATGATTACTTTGCCTCACCGATTCGAGTTTGATGAAGGTCTTGCATCATGGACTAGGAGAATACAGGCACCAAGCTTCCTCGTGGCTAGTGTTAGTGGTGTTGTTAATGAGGTCACATGGAGTGGAGGTGACATGATTGGAAGGGCTTCCACCATCGATTCATGCTTGGATGCCGGGTCGGGATAGTGGAAACATAAATAAGACCCAACCATTGGCAACTTCTAATGTGGAAAGTTCTTTGGAACTTAACACGGTGGAGGAATCCTAGCCAACCTGCCGCTAGTGCATAGATGATCGTGCTAGGTCCGGTGCTATGTCTTCTATATCCAAGGATTCACTTCTCGAGCGCTTAACACACTCAAGTGATGAGGATAGATTGGAACCCGACATTGAATTGACGGTTAATGAGTTTGTACATGATGACTTTTCCAATGAACCACCTCTCGGACCCTTCACACAGTCGGCTGGGAGGATATTCTTGAACGTTAAATGAATTGACGACTACATGTACCAAAATGGAGAATACAATTTCGTGTCTACAAGAGTTAGTTGTGTTTGGTAAGGATATTCGGAGATTGAAGCATAGAGTATTGGTTTTGGAGAAAGTGAAAAGACCAGGGTTCTTGCTTTGAAGGCTATGAGAAGAAAGAAAAGAAGGTGAACTCTCTTCAACTCGAATGCGCAGATGTATCCAAACAGGGAGGAGTGATGGCATGAATTCAGGGAGGTGTGGATGTATCTTGGTGTACCTATGGAAGAAGATGTTGATAGTGGAGATCAAGAATTTTGGTTTCGATAAAGATGGGAATGAGGTTGTTCTTGAAAAATTGAAGAATGTTGAAGTAGTGCGTAACACAACAACGATAGTATAATCGAAACCATGGTTAGTACTCTTGTAACCATCGATGCGCTTCGAGACTTGGCTATTGTTCCTACTATGCCATACCCACCGCTATCATAACCACTTCCACCGTTGTCACAACTCTCTATATTACCACCCAAGCCTAAAGAAGTAGAGAAAGAAGTCGCAAGTACATTGATTAATCTGAGTAAAACATCATCTATTTCTACACCCATCATTGCACCGCTTTATCTGCTCAATCCATCGCAACCAAACCTAAAGGAAAAGTTTAGTTATTGGTGAACCATTGAAGAAGTGGTTAAATCGATATTGGGAAAGGAAAACGCGATTCTCGTGTGCAGTCAAGTTTAAAAGTAAAGCGTAACAAAAGCTTATGATGAAGAGTATGGAAGAAACTTGTTGGTCAAGAACAAGCGACTTTGGATAAAAGAAAGAAAGAAGAGGAGGAAGCTAGTGAGAAATGGTTAGCTATATGGTATGAATCACAAAACTATATTCAAGCTTCTTTACAAATACTTGATGAGTTTATCGCACAAGAATGGGCACCGTTGGATGATGAGGAGAAAGCAAGACCGATGAGTGGATGGGCAAGGAATGTTAGCAAAACAAAGAAACAGTTATAAGAAAGAAACCTCCTACTATGGCTCGGATGAGGAATGTATTGATGAAAATTATTAAGAATTGTGCATTTATGTTTCGATAATCTTAGTAGATGCTCATTTGAAAGGATTTTGAAATTTATGAGAGATGTATGAGGATTAATAAAGATGATTTATGTCCAATGAATTCTAAAAAGGAAGAAGAGTGGATTAAAAGGATGATGAATGGATTCAAAGTAAAAGAAAGAGAAAATCGAGGTTCAAGAGACATCGATTCTAAAAGATTGAAATTAGTTGTATAGTAATCACATTATTTCTTATGAGTTTGAGCTTAATGGAAGTGAAGGAGTTTGGAAAATTCAAAGAATCAATAATGATGTTTATGAGTATAATAAAATTTCACAGATGCTTCAGTATTTTGATAGAGATGATTTGATGAATCTTTGGATACTTTACAAGAATAAGTTTGGTAAAGTACACCCAAATGATTATCATGAGAGGTTGGTTTATCATAATTTGAAGATTCTATTTGAACCTACTCATGATGAACCCGAATGGCAAGGACTTTACAATGGTCAAGTTACTAGATGGTTTTATATCAAACTTGTGGAGTTCATGTTTTAACTGCTTTCGGAAAGGTTATTCATATGCTTGTGAAGGTGATTATCATCAACCGAATAAGCATCCATGAATAATTGCTCGATGATGAAGCCTGGTTGTATCAAGATGTTAGTACCTTATGATGGTCAAGCCTACGATTTGTTGTCAAGTATGAGAATATACTTAAGGCTAGTAAGTGTTTGGCTACATCCTCCAATTCGTATGTTTTGAGCTTAAAGAAAACTTGAGAATTCATTGAATTTATCAAGTTTAGGGAGGATTGTTGGGTTTTAGGTTCCTTGCATCAAGAATTACTCTAAGTAATCTGGAACCACGGACGTGTTTGATATAACCACGGACGGAAGAGTGTAACCACGGATGAAGACAACCATGCTAGTAGTATTGTGTAACCTCGGATAATATATTGTAACCACCGCTAGTCTTGTATAGTCGGTTAGTTTATTGTATTAGATAAATATGGAAAGATATTTATCTTGTAGGTTACGTATTGTATATTGTATAGGACTCCTTAGCCTATAAAAGGAGGTTCTAGGTTAGTTAGATATACATATGTTTTATATCTAAGGTCGATACACTTCAAGGTTGCAAAACCCTAATATTGTAAGAGTATTCAGATAATAAATAATATTGAGGTGTTGAATGTTTACCGTTTTCTTCTTAAGATTAAGTATTAAATTCGTAATACTTGATAAGCTTTTGTTACAAGTCGGTTTCTATATTAGATCGTTTGCTCAATCGGGATCAACACATATTACTCACAAAGGCTTCAAGGTGTAACCCTAGTGATAAGTTAAGATCACTCAGTTATTCATCAATAATATTGGAGCTTAAGTTTTGTGTTTAATCTGTGTTTACATACAATACATCATATAATCCATCTTCTAAGTATTACTAAGTAAATTCCGCTTGCTTAATAATATCATACAAAATATCATTGACACAAGGAGTGTGTACAGATCCATTAAGTGGTATCGAGAGCTTAAGGTTCGATATTTTGTTTTAGAAGATCCAAGGAATTAGCTTAACCTACTCACTCAATTCAATGGAGATGGAAACAACCACCAACGCTTCTACCCCAGGCTACCTAAGCTCAAACTTAATGAGTTTGAGATGTGGAGGATAACGATAGAGCAATACTTTCTCATTCGTGACTATGCTCTATGGGAGATCATTCAAACGGTGATTCTTTCAAGCCCATGACTAATCTTGTGAAGGTTGGTGACACGAGATGTTGTGAAAGTTTCGTGCTCGAATCTAGTATTGAAAAGGCTTGCAAGAAGAATGATCTTAAAGCTAGAAGTTTGTTCTTGATGACACTTCCTAGAGATCGATCATTGCATTTAGCAAGTACACAACCGCAAAGGAACTGCTTGAAGAGATCTCGCTGTTTGGTGGTAATGATGCTACAAAGAAGACACAAAAGACATTATTGAAGCAAAGCTATGAAAATTTCTCCGCTTCAAGCAATGACTCTCTTGATAGCATCTTCACCAAACTTCGTAAGATTGTTACTCAACCGACCGTGCTTGGCATTGAGGTAGAAAAGGAAGACCTCAATTTGAAGTTCCTAAGAAGTTTGCCTTGAGTTTCAAACCAATGTTACCGTCTAGGAAAACAAATCGAGACATAGAAACAATGAAGCTCAATGACCTTTACAACAACTTCAAACTTATTGAGCAAAGGTTAAAGAAGGCGGGAAACTTGGCACAAGCTTTAGTAGCTTACATTGTTGTCAACCTCTGCTGATGATGATGATTCAAGATGACGGTGATGATGAAGTTGCCATTCTTTGGTTCTAAAGTTTCCATCGGTAATGTAAATGTTACCACTACAGTTCAAAGAAGAAGGTTGCTAGTATTGGAGATCCTACCTTTATGCTTTCATATCCACACAGTTGATGGCTCTGTCTTAACTCATGAAGACATAGAGCAAATTGATGAAGACGACTTGGAGGAGATGGATATAAAATGGCAAATAGCTCTTCTTAGCATGAGGGCTAGGAAATTCTACAAGAAGACTGGCAAGCCTATTCACATCAATGGCGATGAAACTGCAGGCTTTGATAAGAAGAAAGTGGAGTGCTTTAAGCGCCACAAGTTTGGACATTTTGCTAGAGAATGCGAAGACCAAAGACAAAGGACAACAGTCTACATGGTACAAGAAAAGAAGGGACCAACGTGGAAGAACCAAAGGCAATGTCACGGCTATTGATGGTGTGAGCTATGATTGGAGTTTCATGGCTAATGAACAAGAAGAAGAACATTCGATGTCGCTCTTGTTGCTCTTGAATTTGCTCTCATGGCTTTCTCGACTCGAGGTAGAAAACTCGATAGTTGTTCTAAAACATGTAGAAATGCTAAAGAAGTTGAAAGACTTAATGATCTATATTCTAATGAAAGACAAGAGTTATATAACGCTAATTATACTTGTGTCTAATCTTAGAAGAGCTATGGCGATGTTAGAAAAGCAAATAGAGCACTATCGTGCAAATGAGTCAAAATATAATGATGATATGATTCTTTTAGAAGAGAGGTAGAACATACAATCACTGTGAATGAAGCATACCAAAAGGAGCTTGAAAACTTCAAAAGAAAATTGAAAATGTCAATTTAACTTTAGACACATGTTATCATCAGTCTGAGTCAATTGATAAAATTTGGAATGCTCAAATATATAATAAAGCTAAGTCTAGTATGGGTTATAATACTATGCCTCCACCACTAAGGGGTGTTCATTCACCTTCATGTATAGACTTAGCTCATACATGCATAGAGGATTTTAAGGATCTTGAAAGAGAATATGGTCCTTTAAAGGACACAGTGGTGAAAAGTGAGGAAGAGATTAAGCTTGATAATGATGTTTTTGAGAGTGCTAGTGACTCATCTATTGTTGATGAGAATGTTAAAAAGAATGTAGAGGCTTCTATCCCAAAAGTTGTTAATATCATAGAGGAACCTAGGAAACCATTTAATAAACCTAGACCAACTGAAGGTATGCCGAGATGTATAGGAACAAGCCTTGACTCCTAAGGGTAACCAGAGGAGTTGGAATCATGTCAAATCTCAACAACTAGGTAGTGATTTTGTAATGTACAATAAGGCATGCTATATCCGTGGTAGTTTTGATCATTTACATGCTTATTGTGACTATCATGTTATGAGAAGGAAGTCCATGGGAGTAAAAGGGTGGAGACTAACAAGTTTCAAAATTATGTACACCCTAATTCACATTGCAAAATGGTCCCAAGAGCGAGTTCAACTTAGAAGTGGCCTCAAACTTTGCCACTTCAAAACTCGTAACACCGCCACCCTAAGTCACTGTTAAAGTGCAAACCCAAAACAACTTTTGCAAAATCTGCACAAATAGGAAAGGAACCTTTCAAGCTAAAAGGTTAATTATAACCAACAATGGGTGCCTAAAAGAAACCAAAGTGATTACCATCGCTCATTCAAAAGTTACCACCGCAAGGGTTTTGAACCGTAAAAGGGGGACATGGGCAATCTTTGTGAAGGCCTCAAAGACGTTGGGAATGGAAACCTAAAGGAAATACCTCTACAACCAATCCCAATGGTGTATCAATTACCTTTGATAGATTTAACTATATTGATACACGAGGCGCATCCAAGTCAATCATGGCTTGGGTCCCCAAAAGAAACTAACTTTACTCTTATGTGCGGGAACATCCAAGGACAAAAAGATCGGATCAAGGATATACAGATAGTGGGTGTTCAAGGCACATGATCGCAACAAGTCCTATCTTCGATTTTGAGCATTATGATGGACAGTATGTCAGTTTTGATAATGAAGTTTGTGGAACAAAATGTGTGATGCAGGAACACTTAAGATAAAGGAAAACATGGATTATTATTATTATTTCACAAAACTGCACTCTAAGTGCAACAGTTACATCCATGAAATACATATTACAAGCATCACTACATCAACTGAAAACAACTACCAACAACCTACCCCAAACACAAGCTTTCTAACCCATCCCCTACTTACCCATCATCTATGGCTTCTTTGGGAAGCCCCAGCTTGGCATCACCTTAGGAGCCCCACACATGTTAATCCACTCGTACACTCTAGGGCTTGCTAATCCCATCACCACTATCCCAGTAGGTGGTGAGGATGATGAAGGACTGGCTGATGATGGAGCTGATTGCAATGGTAGAAAAGGTGATGGTTGGAGCTCTTCAGGAAGAGCTATTGCTGCAAGAGGGGGAACACTCAGGACTCTTCCAGAGGTCTCATCATCTGTATCTACATATGGAGATACATAGGAGCTGATCTCTGAGCCATCTTCCTTGATTACTGCATCCTGAGGCTCTGATTGTAGAGATGAAGGACCAGCAGGAAAAGGATTTGAAAGAACAATTGAATGTTTTCTCTTTCTGGATACAACCTTCTCATACTCTTCTTTTTCAACTCTCCCAGGGTTTTTCAAAACAAAGTCATCCCATGAACTATCAGATGAACTGCTAGAAGAAAGATTGATTGGACTAGATTGACTCATGGTATTGTTGGAGAAATGATCTTTGAGAGTGAAATTTTTGAAGTATGTGATTTGAGTGGTTTGTGTTAAATGGTATGTTAAATATATGTTAAGTTGGATTCAAGAAGTTAATGAGGGAAGGTGTAAGTGGTTGAGAAGTAAATTGGAGTCCTGTGGCCTTGGAAAGTGTATCAGTGTTTATGAGTTGACTTTATTGAGTATAGCCATTGCTATGTTCATTCATGTATATACACTAACCATTACCAAAACTCAACAGTGATTCCAGTGTTTGGTTTATGTTTATGAGTTGCAGATTTGAAGGATTCTTTGTTTACGGTGAATGGTTACTCTTTGGTAAATCGATGCTTGAGGTTGTTTAGATTCTATCTAGTTGTCCACTGATGTTTTTGCAGAAATTATTTTAAAGTGGGAACTATATTGCAACCAGTGGTAACAAGCTTACAGTGCAAAAATAAAAACAAAGGAACTTCATTAATATAATGTGATTCATTACAAACAAAGAGAAAGTACTTATTATCATCAAAACACAAAAGACTGCAACCTAGCACAACCTACACCTAACTTCAGCTACTCCATTGGCTTCTTGCCTTCGCCCACATAGTCATGCTTGTTTCTTGGTGCCCTCTTCCTTTTGTTCTCAAAAGTGGATTGCATTCTTGGACATGGAAGCCCAAGAATCTGTGGAGGAGGCTTTGGTAGCATTGCAGGTCTTGTTGGGATGGATATCTGCTTCATATTGGAGATAGCTGTTTCCAGTGCTATTGAAAGAGCTTTTGGCAAATCTTTAGCCATGGAATAAGTTTCATCATTCGTCTCGTCATCATCGATGAGTGGAGTAGAACTCAAGAGATTTTGCGAGTTTAGCCGCAGCACTCGCTAGCGATTTCTTTGGTATACTTTGTGGAAGAAGTGCCAGCATCTGGTGGAAAGTATCCAAACCATCTTGATTTCTCTGAGGATGTCTCTGACTCGATTATATACTCTTCTTCTGAATTAGATGAGATGTCGATGGTGTTGGAAGGATTGCTCATGATTATAGTAATGGGGATATTGTGTTTGAATGTGAATTGATGAAGTTTACCTAAAGTCAAGCCTCCTTATATAGACAAAGTCGGTTGAAAAGGGTTAATTAATGAGTATATTTACTTTTTCCTATTTTGGTAGGTTAAGGATAAAATATAGATATTACTGGGTTGACTTTGGAAGATATTTTACTTGGATAATGGTTTGGTTCAAGGTAATGTTGGTTAATAACAAGTTGATTATTTCTTACATAACCAAGCCTTGATGGGAGTTGAATGTAAAGGTGTATATCCGAGATACACAACAAATGGTTATTGATTCACCATGTCTTACACACATAAGAATCAACTAGTCCGAAAGCAAACGGCTCTTGGTAAAGACTTGACAAATCCGTTTATGGTTGATAGTTTACCAAAAACTATATGGTTATCAACTCACCATATTCTTTATGATTAAGAGTTGGCTAGTCCATAGCAAACGGCTCATGGTAAAGACATATCAAATCCATTGATAGCTGGTAGTTTGCTAAAACTATGATAAGAGCGATCTTGTTATCACATGATTTTATTTACCATCGCTTCTTTGAAATTTTTGTGAAAAAATTACCATCGCTAGTTCACAGTTTCCATCGATGGTGTTATTTTACCATCGTTGTTCTAGCCGTTATAACCGATTGTGTCAAGAACTAATTTTTACTAGCCGTTAAAAGTAACCACCGATTGTCATATAAATATAGGGTTAATATATTAAGGAAATTATCTTCTTTCCATGTTATGATAAATACTTTCTAAAGATAATTTTACTTATGCATTACTTCTAAACCCTAACCCTATATATCTTCTCTCTCAATTGGCTAGTTATTCTTTCAATTCTTACCGACATAATATTATTTTTCCTCAAAAGTTTCTATGGCATCTTTAAACTTTGCGATGAGCACAACCTAGTGGCCTACCTACAAAAGTCTAACGAGAGAGTGGCCTGTTTATCATCAAATTGTGGACTTTCTTCATACCACACATATAAGGTATGCTTTGCTTTTAAAACCCACAATTTATATCTCTCAAATCAAACAGTTTTGGACTTCGCTCACCCATAACACTGAGATTGAGATACACATGAAGCGATGGATTCTCTACGAGCCATCGTGGATGGGGTAACTATTGATGTTACTGAGGCATCCTTGAGGAGAGTACTCCAATTGGGTGATCTCAATGGTCTCATCACATTACCTATGTCCAAAATTCATGATACTTTATCATTCATGGGGTATGATACCACTGACAAAAAGGCTACTTTCAAAAAGAGTGGTTTTTGTCCCCAATGGAGATTTTTGATTCATACTCTGTTACATTGTCTCGGTCCAAAGAAAATATCTTATGAGCAATTTAGTTCAACCATGGCTTACCCTTTGGTTTGTCTAGTCACTGATAAGATTTTCAACTGGTCAAATTATATTCTTACAAGTATGAAAGGCAATGTACAGAGTAAAACCAAATTTTTAATGTATCCAAGGTTTGTGCAAGCATTGCTAAATGAGTTTCAACTACAACCCCACAAAATGTTTATCAAATCGGTTGCCTCAAGCCTAAAGTTTTCAAAATTTGAACAAAGATGGCAATATGATTTTACACCTCTCCTACCCCAAATGCTTGCTAAAATTACAAATGAACAAAACACACCCATAATTAATGTTCCAAACATTGATTATACTCCACTGCTTCAAGAACCCATGAGAGAGGCCTAAGCAAATAACTCCTCTCATGACAACACAACAAGTTTCCGAACCTTATGGTCTAGGAACAAGCGTTGGTGGTTCTAGACTTCAACCTAGTCCAACTAGGGAGGAATCAACCTTTGCCCCATGATTCACCTCTCCCAACAGTAACATAGTTGGAAGTGATGAGGGCAGTGGGAACCAATTGGAATTGATGGTTATGTGTACAAAATTAGCCAAGCAGGTTGAATCTCTACAGAAGGATTTGGCATATGTCAAGAAGCAGCATGTCAAGGATGTTCAACATTTAAAGGAAGAGATTCAGACTTTAAAGGAAGAGATACAGGGGATGAACAAGCACAAGAGGTCTGCAAAGCTGGTGATTTCATCTTCATCCTCACCTACTTATGGTGATTCAGCTGATCATGATTTGGGAAATTCTCCCAAACAGGGGAGGAAAAGCAGTCTTGACTCGAGGGAGGACAATTGATTTTGAAGAGGAAGGAGATACAAGTAAAGGAGCAATGGAAGTGGCCCGAAACTCATGGAGAGCAACTTGAAGATCAAGACATTTTTCAAACTGCAACCGATTTTACCATCGATTTTATTTCCACCGCAGAGCCAACTTTTGCCATGTAAGTGATGAATTTGATAAAGCGAAGAAAGACAAAGGTAAAGCGAAGTTATGGAAAATGTAAAGCAAACTAAAAGAAAGATTTCAAAGAAAAGACAAGCCCGATTGTTCTTGATAGAGAAATTGTCGTAAATATTTACAAGAACAAATGGTCGAAAAGAAAAAGCTTGAAGAATTGGAAGTTGCAAGCTTTATGGAAGCTAAAAGATTGGATAGAATGGAAGAAGATCCACCGCTCAATGTTCAACCTACGGTTCTTAGAGAGAAGACTCGAGTTTAGTTATGTTCCTCTTGAAGAAGATATTGAATTCTTGATTGCTAATAATGCGTAAATCAAGAAAAAGTCAATTGACACAGTAGGCGATGCATCCTTAACCGAGGAACAAAGAAGCCGCTTTCGATTGAAGGATTTCATTCTAATGAAGAACAATCAAGCACTTAAAGATGTGATTAGTACAAGAAAAAGGGTCAAAGAAATCAAGACAACCTACCAAGAGACAAATTCTTTCATATATGAAAACTTATTGTTGTCATGTTGGTGGTTGGAAGATGCATCAATTCAAAGGAATGTCTAATGATCAAGTTGAAAAGGCTTACTACGTAACTCAAAAACAAGATAAATATTTTATTGCAATGGGCTCAAGAAGAAGCAAGAAGATTTCCTAGATTGAAGAGAAAGGCCAAAGTAAGTGATTCTCAAACTCAAGAAGACCAAGGTTGATGAAGATCAAACAATGTCTCATCGAGAAGGAAATTCCTACCGAGAAATTCATTGAAGATCAATTGACCGGAATGATTGTGATTGAAGAAAGAGATTTTATCCGTAACCACCGCAAGTTCGACATCCTATTATTGATTGGGAAGTTTTCACCGCTAGCAATTTTGCTCCATCATGGAAGATCACAAGGCTGGGAGGTGAAACTTCATCATTCATGACATTTGAAGATCTTATTAAAGCTTTTGACAGAGATGACCTTAATACATTATGGAGGTTAGTTCAAGAAAGGTTTAATGCTCAAGATCTCAAAGATACTAAGGAGATGCAGTTATGGGTGAATCTTAGAAGGCTTTATGAACCTAATGTTGATGATGATTTTTGAAAGTTCTCATGTCCATGTTCTGGTACTAAATGGTTTTACTATGACTCATGTGAAGTTCATCATGTTTCTACAGCAAATGGAATAGATGCATTTATGCTTGCTGAGAAAGAATATCCAATCAGAGCTGGAACTCTCACTGTGATGTTATGTACAACAATAAGAGTTCATGAAGACAATGAGAAAGTCAGAGACTTGTTACAAAGGCTTCAAGATCAATGTTCAAGAGCTATACAGAAGTTAAGGAAGAAGTGAAGTATTTGATTGAATTCCCCAAATCCTTGAAGATAATGCATATTGAAGAAACTTATTGATTTGCAGAGAAATCATAAGTTTAGGGGAGGATTTCTGGGAATAATCTGTTACTACGAATAGTTGTGGTTTACACTGCTTGGATTAACACTAGCAGTGGAAACGTATTCCCAATGCTAGAACATTATTACGACTGCTATCAGTGTATGTTTAGTTAAACGCTTCTAGATAAGTATAGAATAGATCTTGTGTATATTCTATTACGTTATCTTTATACTTATTTTGTAAAGGACTCCTTGGTGTATAAAAGGAGGTCCTAGGTTATTGTCTTAGGTACTTGTTAATTTACCTACATATTACTCACAAAGGCTTCAAGGTGTAACCCTAGTGATAAGTTAAGATCACTCGTATTATTCATCAATAATATTGGAGCTTAAGTTTTGTGTTTAATCTGTGTTTACATACAATACATCATATAATCCATCTTCTAAGTATTACCAAGTAAATTCCGCTTGCTTAATAATATCATACAAAATATCATTGACACAAGGAGTGTGTACAGATCCATCAAAAGGTGTCTTGAAGATCTAGCTAAAGGCATTAGTGAAAGGTGCCTTAGATGTACATTCGATATGGTGTGTTTCGATGTACAAGATAGACTAGTATTAGATCCAAGGATATTGATATCCTTGATGATGTTGTAAAGGAGTAGATCTCCTTTGGGATTAGTCGTTGGTGTAGTGTGGTAGTAGTTCCTCAATTGCAATGGAACTAGGTGCTTAGCCTAGTACCTAAAAAAAGGGTAGGCGACGTTGTGTAGGTGTAGTTCACCTTGGAGTGAAAGAACTTGGTACTTAGCCTAGTACCTTATAAAGGGTAGGCGACATTGTGTAGGTGTGGTTCACCTTGGAGTGAAAGAACCCGATGGTTAGCCTAGCACCGTATAAAGGGTAGGCGACGTTGTGTTAGGTGCGGTTCGCCTTGGTGTGAAAGAACTCGTATTTAGCTTAGCACCGAAAAAGGTTGCGACGTTGTGAAGGCTTCTCCGCCATAAGGAGATTGGTGTAGTGTTTACGAACTCGAGTAGGTGACTCGGGGAGTGGAGTAGGGCAAGGAAGGTGTCCTTGTAGCGAACCACTATAAATACTCGCGTTGTAGTTTTGTGCTTCTTACTCTTATCCTTTCATTACATACCTTTATATGCTTGTTTATCAACATCCAACACACACACCCAAATAGATTGACATAAGTCGATATAAATAGTTTAAAAGGAAGTTTTAATTGGAAAAACTATTCAACCCCCTTCTAGTTTTCCACAGAAACTATTCCAAAGATAGCTGACCACTCTCACAAGTGGCACAATGGAGGGAGCAATCGAAGTATAAGTAAAAATGTGGAAGGCCTTGCAGCGATAAATAACAAACTAGAGAGTCTTGGAAGAGACATGAAAAAGCTCAAGGAAAATATGCATTCCATACAAGTTGGACGAAATGTACACGATGGCACTCTCCCTAACAAGGAGTGCCCGTCTAAGGAGGAAGTCAAAAGGATTGAAGAAGTGAAATATGGAAGTGGAAGACCCTTCAACGGATACAATGGTAACGGGCTCAGATACCGAGAAAATTCCCAAGGATTTTATACTAGAATCAACAATAACCCTCCTAGACCAAGCCTCGAAGAAATAATGCATAAACATATCGAAGAATCTACAAAGAAAAGTGATAGACTCAAAGAATGGATGGTCAAGGTGAAAGAAGACACCAACATGAACTTACGGAACCAGGATGCCGCAATTAAAAACCTCGAAACCCAAATTGGGCAGTTAGCTAAAAATCTCGAAACCAGTAATGATGAAGCCATTACATGCAAAGCTATATTTGCACAAGATAAGCCGAAGGAAGAACAATGCACCTCTTCTATAACTAATGACCTTTGCGGGATTAACTACTTAAGAGAAGACAACAAATCTGAAGACGACGAGGACACCTTGCCAACTTCCTGAGAAGGAACTCTATTAAGAAAGTTTTCTTCTACCATGCACTATCGGTAATTTTAAAATTCCCGCTTTAGTGATTTGAAGGTGGGTAAACCTTATTTCTACTTCATTTTTGATACACTAAAACTTACCAATTTAAAAGAAACAATAATGATGATTGAAATGGTCGATTCCTCTAAAGTCGCACCTAGAGAGTTGTTAACAATGTTCTCCTAATAATTGGTAAATTCCTTTTCCCATCGATTTTGTGGTTATCGACATGGGCAAACGGAGACTTACAACTTAATTGTTGGAAGGCCTTTTCTGGCCACTTGTCGAGCACATATAAAAGTCTTTGAAAAACAAATTTCTTTGGGAACTGAAGGGGAACGAATTACTCTCAGCATGAAGGAACAATTGAATCCCCGATTAGAATTTTCAAAAAAGGTTGATGTTGTCAATGTTCCGTTTCTCGACCCGCCTTTATGCTGTAACCTAAGAACAAACAATTGTAGGAAAGATGTTGATAGTTGTGAATAGGAACAGGAAAAGATTAACCCAATTAGGGGCATAAAGGAAGCTCCAGACCCTAGCAAGCATTACTGCATCCCTATAATGACGGAGCATGATGGATCAATGAAAGCATGGCCCTCGTGTAACCCTTTTCGTGAATTTTGTAATGGAAATATAAAGGTGGAAGAATGGACGTGCCCTCACGAGATTGAGAGATACGACATAAAATTTGGAAATCTATCCTTTGAAGATTGGTAAAAGGTGAGATTTGGAGACTTGAACATCAATACAAGATTAATGAAACAGCTAAAAGGCGATTACAATGAATATCACCTTGTTGATAAATTGACCAAAGATGAAAGCTCAAACATAAGTACGATGATTGATCCTATAATTGAAGACGATAACTACGGAAAGTCGTGTCTATAATTCAACGAGTGGCTATCGCAAAAATTTGGTACATGTAGAATCGGCAACACGGTCAAAAAAAGAGTTTTTGACAAATGGATAAATGATTGCCGCCAAATAACGGAGGAAGTTGGCCAAGTCCAAAGGCCACCATAAAGCCCCATGACTTTGAGTCTAATTTAAAGACTCGTAAATAAAGAAAAGTGCTCTTTCGAAAGACAACCCGAATTATCCATTTCTTTTGTTTTATTTCCATTTCTGTTGGGTTCTTTGTTTTTAACCATTTTTGCAGGAAATCGGAGAAATTTGCTGCAACATGCTGAACGGGGACCTGATCTTTCTATAGTTACGACGTAACTCATTCTTATGGTTACGCCGTAACATACTTTTTGCAGTAGTTCTTCTCAGAGCATTACCAATTACGGCGTAATCCCATGCAATGGTTACGCCAGTAGCTACACTCTTGTGGCGTCTGCGGTTTGCATTAATTCGCGTAACTCCTTATAGGAGTTCTGACGTAACTATCCTCTGTAATAATTATTTATTTTTAAACACAACAACCTTGTATTAGTTTTAAATGAACTTTGTCGGTATGTTCCTGTAAGCCCTCACGAGACTACACTCGTCCACTGGGACACCAAGTAGTTTAAAGGCTTGTTGCATATGCTAAATGCAACCGTGATTCCTACGAAAGTGAGTTAGGTTTATTTTCATTTTCTTTTCTTTTAAGAATTATGCTTGTTGGTAGTGTGATTTGTGGATTGAAGTTTGCTCGTGGATGCTTATGCGAAGGCACGATTCTTTTCGTGGGCCTTCTTTCTTTTGGAGCAAATTTCGGGGAAGTTCTCGCCTAATTCTACTTTTCTCTTCACCTTTATTTAACGATTAGTACAAAGGGACTTTGTACATTTCAAGTGGGGGGCGGGAGTAGAATTATCTCTTGAACTTTATTTTGCCCTCGTTTTTCTAGTTTTGAAAAATTATGCCATTTTAAAATTTTGACATGTTTTTCTTAACCTAACTAGATTAGACCTTAGCCGAGCACATTATAACCCTTGATGTTATATGGTGAGATTAGCCTTATCCGTTTCCAAATTTTTACCCCAAATCCACCAAATTATGAGTGTGCCGGTAGCTTGTAAAATTTAGAACTTGGCCTTTACATCATTTCGAGACCATAGACGAGTTATGTTGAGTTAGGTTGATGTATTTGGTCTTTGCAGTTTAAGAAGGCAATATTATAGGATTATCACCCAAATAGCCTATCATTGTGTATCTATCGATTAGTCACCTCGACTTCTCGACCCCCATGTTAAACCCTTTGTTCCACTCACCTTTAGTTCAAGATACCCCTAAATACACCCATCAAAGCCATTCCTTTCATTTCGTTCACCCAACATATTGTTTCTTTACACCCATACACCTTAGCCTACCCTGTAGTCTTTAGTCGTAATTGGGAAGTCATTGTTTGCCTAAGTTCAAGGTTCAAGTGGAAAGGTTCGGGAATCACGCTTTCGTCGATGACATACTCTTAAAGATCATTGAAGACCCTCCAAATTCTCATATTGTTCATCTCAAGTGAGGGGATGTTATGTTTAGTAGTTATAAAAAAAAGTGAAGTGATTCGAAAAAAAATAAAAAAAATAAAAAAAAAAATTATAGTTATTTGTTGATTGTAAAGTGCGAAGTTATAAGCACTATGAGCTCATTATAGATTTAGTATCGAGGAGGCCACCTCAGTCACATTTGAAGAATGGAGTTGGTTTGCGCCAACAATTGAAGAAAAAAGTAATGTGCCCATCATGACGTCCTCTAATGGCACATCTACCTGGTATTACATGATCCGGTTTCTTAACTTCGAAACTTGAACTTTGGATGAACGGTAAGTGGTGATGACTTGGTTATAGATTTAGACTATTTGTTTGATTTTATTTTACACCAATTTTATCCCATGTCTTATCCTACCCTTTAGTCATGAAGCGTGTCTAGGTGATGCAGCGAGCAATCTTTGGTGTCTTGGCCATGGATTTGGTCATGTATCATTGATTTTTTCCACTTCGCCGTGACATGTTAGTAATGACGACTCACCCTTAACCTTTGTCGTGTCTACCCATATTGTCTTCAAGAATTGTTTAGTCCTTAACTCTAGTGGTGGAGATTTGTGTAACCGCCAAGCTTATGATAGAATACATGCTATGACTGTGCGTTGAGTGATCACCCCGAAATTGACACTTAGAATATAGTTGAGAGATTTGAGTGTTTTGTTCCCATTTCGTGAGGTGTTTGGCTTTGTTTTATTCTAGCATAAGGGATTTGTAAACTTATATTTTCCGTAATGGGAGATATCTTTTAGGAATCTACCTAATAAGGTCTACTTGCAAGTAGAGTTCAAATGGGGGATATTTGATAACATCAAATAGTCCCGAATATTAAGTGTCAATTTCCCCCCGATAATGTTTGTATTTTATATCATTTATATGGATTTACGCTTGTTTTCCTCTATATTTCACTTTCAGGTAATTTACGAGCATTGGAGCTAAGGAGACGCGGATTTGGAGTGTTTATTGAAGATATATGATAGTATTCATATTTTGAAGTAATTACAGCGTAACTCTTCTCTCACATTACGCCGTAACAGAAGCTTGACTTAGAAAACCAACTCAACTGAAGATTACGGCGTAACTCCATCTTAGGATTACGCCGTAACTAATTAGGTCAAAAGGTGTTCCGCACCGCTGCAAGCTACACCGTAACTTGTTCCACAAATACGGCGTAACCATGATTTATTGAAGATACGGCGTAACACATTCCTGATATTACGCCGTAACCAGCTTTTCCAGAGCAAAATACGAAGAAATGGATGTTACGGCGTAACTCTCAACTTAAGTTACGCCGTAACCAGATCTGGCCTATAAATACCGCCCAAAATTCTTATTTCTCATCATTCATTCCACACACAAAAGTAGAGAACGTGGGTAGGAGGCTGAAGGTAGATCTCGAGGAGCATACGGAGCCATCTCCAAGGGAGAAATCACTCCCTAACGATAAGCATTAGCAATTTATCATTTCTTTTACTTTCAATTCATGTATTTCAATATGTTAAACATTGAATCAATTGCTTCAGTTAATATGAGCGGCTAAGTACCTCTGGTGCTAGCCTAGTTATGATTCCTTAATTGTTTTGTTTATGTTTACATTGCTTTCGTATAATTGTTTCTAGTGTATACATGCTTAGTTTGTTGGTAGCTACCCTTGTTTCGGTAGTTTTGAATTGCGGTAGTGTCTAGTTGCTTAGGAGATATGACCAACTGACCCTAAGTAGGTAGACTGAGTGGGAAAGGTAAGAATTGACCAACTGACGACCTTTCTTCGCTTGTGCGATTTGACCAACTGATCACCTACCGTTTGGATGAGTGTTTAAGATGCTACCATTAGGGATGAGTGTTTAAGATGCTAACACCCAGGCACTCATTGTTATGAATCTTGCATGTAGCGGAACTTAATGACTTTGCTTAGGGGACTAAAAACAACTAGAATTTCAAGGGTAGTAGCTTGATCTCTGGTGGAAACCTTTGCTGATAGGTTAGGACTAACTGACCAAATGCTGTCCTAGCGACTTAAACCCCCACTTGAAGCAGTTGGAACTAATTAAACGTGAACTTAACATGATAGGATGAGTAACTAGGTTAGCACACTTCTCCTCTATTGATCACAACCCTCGCCTTTATTTGCTTTCTTGCATTTCTTGCTTTAGTAGTTAATTAATCATTTCGACCTTAAAATCAATTAAAATCTGTGACACCTAGACTTAATTAGAATCCGCTCACATAGCTCTTGGGACGACCTCGGTTTTACTGAATACTACACTACACACGATCGGGTACACTGCCCGTTAGTACATTAGGGTAGACCATAGGTATAACAAGACTTTATAAATATTAAAACCTGGTCAGTAAAACCTGCATCAATGACACTCAAACCTCACCTGTCAAAACAAGAGGTAAAAGGGAGGAAAAGCTGGGAGCACTGGTAGTACTACAAAAGCTATTAAGCCCTCTAGTCCAAAGTACACAAAGAGGAGGGTACCTTCCATAGTCATCAAGCCTGAACCTTTTCCCAAACGATCATCTCAACCTGCTGATGAATCAGACACTGAGTCTGATGAGCCCGTGGTTTACAAAGAAGCTCATGCTAGTGATATGGTGGAAAAATAAGAGGAGGTACAAAATAATTTATCTTATGACGATATTGACAGAGACATCGACGACTATTGTGAGGAAACTAATGAAGAAGTAGGTCTAGTTGATAAACGGAAAATGAAATAACTTGTCACTGAGGAAGAACAAGCTAAAGACTTTGGTTTAACTATTAAGGAAATAAATGAGAGAAATCTAAAGCTTGCTCTTCAATAAATTAGGATGACACAACCACCTTCTCTTATTCTGGTTAATCAACCCGGTGAGGTAGGGAGCTCAAGCAGCAGTGCTCAACCTCTCCAGGTACTCATACCATCACTGCATCGGTTTTTGATCTGGTTAATCAACCCAGTCAAGAAAAAGGTGAGTCTACTCTGGTGGCCCATGAAGAGTAAGAGCAACAAGAGGATGAACATATGTATGATGTTGAAGATCAAGAGGATGATACAGAGGAAAACCTAATCGTCACTGATGAGGATGTGAAAAGGGCTGTAGAAGAAGTCGCAATGAAGGAAAAAGCTAAAGGAGAAGAGGAAAGGAGACTGAAAGAGTCTGAGGATGCTAAGAATGTTGAAGAGGAAATACTACTCAAGGAAACCTACAATTACCTCCTAGACAATCCCGAACACAACCCTGAAACTTCTTCTCAAGCTCCACCTAAAGACTCAGATTTAAACGTCAACAAAGAATCATTTGCAATTCTCGAATCATCCACTTATTCATAACCTCCACCAACACAATCAACAACTAAATCAACTAACTAATCAATCAAGAAAACAACTGACACTTGGATGTCACATGCCAAAATCAAAATTCAGAATGTGGTGAAGAAAGCTCGAGTGAAAAGGGATAACAAACTTCAGGATCAATTTAACACACTTACGAGCCTTGTCACTGAATTAAAAAATCAAATGGCTGGCATTCAACAATCAAAGCAAGAAATTGATAAGCTCTTAACCCGAGATGTTCATGGTGATATGGACAAACTTACAATAAACTACACTAAAGCTTTCTTGTAGAAGAACATATCAGCAGTCACTAAGGAACTGTTGAAGAGACAACTTAAACCAATAATTCAACAAATGATTAAAGAAGTGATCTCTACAACACCTCTCACTCTGCACAATCTGCCGACAAAACTTCCAGAACTCACAATCGAAGAACTTGAAACTCAACTACTGGCGAAGATGTCTGGGAGTGTTGGACATATGACGAAAGAAGATGAAGCAAAACAACTTCTTCACACATCATGCAAGCCAGATGTTAGTACAGTGAAGAGACCAAGAAAAGATGATAACCATGATCCTAATCCCAATGCGAAGAAACATAAAATGGATGATGGCTCTTCATCACAACAACAACTTGTCAACCCCTCCACCACTACAACCGCAACAACCACCCCAACCAAAGGATTCCGAGTCAGCACCAAAGGTAGATGATTATTTTGTATACACCGGTGATGACGACTTGGAACAGACTGAAACTCAACCACGCACCAAACTTGGACCATCATCATGATCCAAGATCAGGAAGGATCAAAAAGACAAACAACCAGAAGTTGTCACATGGCTAGACAATGACAACATGCCTGAATACGAATGGTATGATGAACTGGTTAAAGCTCAACCTCCACTTGTAGATGATCAAGAACCAGTAGATGGTCGAACCGTGGAATACGTTTAGAAGATTAAGCTAGACTTTCGAGTCAAGAAACTCAACAAGAAGGAACTAAGGCGGATCAAGAATGCAACATTCAACCGTCTCAAAGAAAGATCCGAGAATGAAATCGAGCTTGAATATCATCTTGAAAACATTTCTCGTGCAATGTCAAATGATATCAATTGGCTAAATCCTGAGTTTAACGTGGATCACACTTCCAAAAATACTGGACCGTATTACATAGATTGGACCAAGCCTCTACCAATGGTGGGAAAACCTGAACAACCCAAGATTCCTTATCGCTTCTTTTTCAACACCAACTTTGAGTTCTTACAGCATGGAAATCAAACGGAAAAGAAATATGCAACCTCTCAGACCTTTAATATCCCAGCAGCAAGGTACAAGAACACAGCCATTGAAGAAGATGCCACATGCTTGTTTGTTGACGAACTTGTGACATATGATAAAGATGCTCTGTATGAGATTTATCATTGGCCACAAAGGCGAAATCTCTTATATCGAAGTAGCAAGCCAGATCAAACAAAGGGGGGGGTCATGCATAATCAACGAGTTATTGCCATTATGTCTATTGCAACTGCAACAAAATAAGACTACTCCTATCTTAAGAAGATTGTCATCAAACATCAAGATGGAAAGGAGTATGAATTATCTAAAGCTGACTTTCCAAGGTTGAACCTAAATGACATTGAAGATATGTATCTTCTCAAAGATCAAGGAAAAATGCGGCAATTCTCAACCAACTTACAACTTGCATTCACCACTTCTCTTCTGATCTTCATAAGGAGTATAATAATTCACGAAAGAGTTGAAGACCTACAATTGGGTGTTGAAAGTTATCAAAAGAAGCTGAATCTAACCAAGCCACTCCTTAATTTAAAAAACATTAATAAGGAGTCACAATACACTTTAATGAAAGAATCTTGATTTGGTTTCATCTACAGAATTGCTTATGCTCACAACTGCTTCATGGCATTTGAAGAAATTCATAAGTTCTGCGAAGATACCTTAAACTCTGTTTGTGATGGTTTGGCTATTCGCTTAAAGGATCAAATCATGTACAAGGGAAAAATATGGAATGCAGCGGAATCAAGGGATGTGCGCAGGTTCATTGTAAAAATTGAACAAAGGTTGAAGCGTCGAGACTAGATCAGACGGTTGGAGAGTTACGTTGGAGGAAGATCGAGTTTCTCGATCATGACATTTCAACGTCCAGAATGATTGGTTAGTCAGTGATTTGTTGATAAATTCTTGATATATGATTTATTAGAAATACTATGGTTTGTGCACACATAACAGTTTACAACCCGTACCTTGTAAAGAAAGGACCCTAAGGTACGCCTCAGTGCCTCAGTCCTAATATAAGGAGCGAAAGATTCTTACTTTTGAGTAGAATTAATCAAATTTTCAAAGTTTTTCGTAATTCTGGTCAAAAGAACAAATATTTCCTCTCGTAATTAAAACCTCAAAAATTTATTTCACTTGTTGAGGGGGAGTATTTGAAAATATCTTTGTTCAAAATAAAAAGTTCTTGTTGAATTCTTCCCACAAACCTTAAAAGGGACATATTTTAATCAACGTTTCTTCAAAAACAACATCGATATGCCCTTTTTGAGGGGGAGAAAAACTAAATGTGATTAAAAATGTGTTTAAGTTAGTATGTGGAATCTCAGATAAGCTCGACTCAGATTTAACCTATGAATTGACAAACTTCGAATGTCAGAAATTGAAAAGACTTGTCCGGAACGGGTAATAATTTCAACCTGGCTTAGCTAGTGATGTAAATGTGTCTCGCAAAGGACATGTCTGAGTAGAATGTACCAATCCGAGAAACTCTTGGCAGACATGAACCTTGACGGGTCTAACCTCCTTTTCAAGGAGTGTTAACAACTTCAAGTTAGTTATTAGAGCTAGTTGACACCTAAAAACTGACAATGGATCTCAATTAACTAAGCAACGTAACCATGTCTCGAGGGGAATTGTCTATCAGGAGCCGATTAATTCAAAAGTGCGAACTCTACCCTCAATGTGAAGATTTAAGTTAAAGCAATACAAGCACATGTGGAGGGGGAGTATTTCTGAAAAATACAAAACTCTCAAAGTGTTAACAAAATGTGTTTGTTAATCATAAACACTTTGAGAGATTTTCAAGCAAAAGGTTTTATGGCAACATAGGAATAGTCATGGACTCATGGATTTATAAGGTGACTAAGGATAGGAAATACGTCCTATGATCGGCTAGAGTCGGATGGATCTACCCAAGGACAATACCCATAGTTAGTATTAGAAGTCCTTAGGTATGATTGAAAAAAGGAGAATATGAGAAAAGGAGAAAGAAGGAGTTGAAGAATAAAAAATAAAAGTTAAAGAAAAGGGTGAAGAGAAATAGCCTTCCATATGTTCAACTTAGGGCAGAAACTGGGTTCAATTCATGTGCTACTGGTTGTCACTAAGATGACACTTGCGTTGAAGAAAAATACATCATGGACCCAGTGACGCACTGCACTTAACCTTCTAGCCACTCCAGTTCTCTTAAAAGGACTTGTTTCATTCTTACGGGGAACCATACATAATCTATCGACCTCTCACTACGATATGTGTTGATATTGAATCAGCAGACACCACTCCAGTCTCTGACTACTAAAATCAAAATGCACAAATCGAGTCTAGAGCCACGAGATTCATCAAAAGATCTCTAGGAACACTAAACATTTCTACACTTGTTGTTCAAACAATAAGAACACAAGTGGTATATTTTAGAGTCCTACGCAGATCCTAGCAATCTCCCAGAACATTTATGCAAGGATTTAAAATTGTGACCCTCAGTGATTGAACGGAAATTCCTGCCAAGGTCAACATCAAACAACCCTGACAGCAGGTCACTTCGGTAATCCCTTGTGGGTTACGCTTAGTGTTCGCGGTGGTTTCAAACAGTCTACAGTCTTGGAGTGATATCTCAGTGTACTCCAGTGGCTCACAACGACAGAGTGAAGATATTGAGTACAGGGACATGCTAGTGACCATCTGGTCTGAGATTTGTCAAAGAACGCGCCAGCGATCTGGGATGTACTTGTACTAAATATCCGAACTCTTATGTCGGGAACTTTATTGTTAACTCTTTACATGCATGAATGGAGATCAGGAGTTCCAGGAGAGACCATTACTACTACCACTATCATCAACATTATTCCATCTCCACATGCTCATACCAACATTATAACATAAGATAAAAGATCAGCAAAGTTCAAAGAAAGTTCTCACCAAAAAAAGCAAAGTATACCTATTCTCTACAAAGTTTAAAGACCAATGATCAAAGCTATGTGATTGAGAGCTATACAAGTATGGAGATTCAAAGTCAAAAGAAGTATGAGCATGGTGGAGAAAGACGTAAAGACAACAAAGACTAAGACGTTGATGAAAGGCATACAACAACATATGATCACAGCAACAAAGAACGAAGAACAAAGATACATGAGACGTCAAACCAAAAAAGCAAAGAAGACGTCAAGCAAACTTGGATGACTAACCCTCAGGGGGAGATTATTGGGAATACGTGTAACTATTATAAAGTGTCATTCATTTAATTATGTAATAGGTTGCTTAGTTAATATGGCTTATATGTTAGAAAGAGTCCATGGCCCAAGAAGTAAGCCCATGGGCCGTGTATGTAATGTTCTAGAATAGTATTCTAGGCGTTGCCCTAGGTAGAACTACTATATAAACATATGTAACCTTCTTTTGAAGGTGTTGGTTATTTCATATATGCACTAAACCTTTGTCAATTTGTCTTGTAAACATAATCAACCAATATCCATTCTCTTATCTAATTTCTATCATTACTACACTTGTGTTATGATAACTCTACACGCGTCGTTCAGGGTCAAAGGAACTTCCTTTTCGTCGAGCAAGTTTTTCAACACCCTAGGCAGTGAACCTAATCGTTGTAGTGTAGTATTAGGGTAAGCCACGGGAATTGATATCGTTCTCTAGGGGAATAGGAATGCTAGTGAGAAGTTACTACGCTAAGGTTGGGGTTGAGGAAGATTATTTTTTATCTTTTTATGTTTTTAGGAAATGGAAAGGTACAAATCTGGGGGTTTGGATTTGGGGGTTTGGTATCTCTATCGATTACTTCTACTTATCTAATTATCTAAACTAAGGTGTATGTAGTCTATGTCTATTGTTGTGTGCTCGTATGATAGTTAAAAATGTATTTGCTTAGGCTTTATTACTCCCTAGTTATCTCCTATTGGTGGTTGAATTGTCACGTCCTTATTCTTAATTGCGTTGTGTCTCTAAGGTCGTAGGGTATGCGTTTATCCTAACTCTTTGAAGCTACCAAAGGTTAACGACTACAAAATCTCTAGGATTCATAAACTTTAACTCTAAGGTATTCTTTGAATGACTTGTCTACAATTACTCTAGGCGATTATAAGCTAAGGTTCATCAAAGATCAATCAAGCATTACAAACACAACGAATGACCTATCGCAATACTAGGTCAATCACAATTAAGATAAGAGACAACCAATCAATATTCAATAACTAAGTTTCATATTACCTAAGCAAACACACAAATAAATTAGCCGAACATGGGGAACATGCAAGCATACACACAATCAAAGGAAGACATAATTAAATTAATGAAGTAAAACACTTATCTTGATGTAAGATTGGGTTTGGAACCTAAAATCTTGTACAAGATGCCTTGGCTCGGTTTAGGTTTTACTCCAAAAGACTACACATCGAAAACTAAAAATTCGGATTATATATATAAGATTACAAGCGCGACGGCGTCACCTTTAATTTGTGGCGGTCGAACATCCGTTATTAGGGTTTCGTCTTGGCCACATTATCATTATGACGGCATCACCTTATGTCCGTGACACCGTCACCTTGAGTCTCGGCGTCGTCGGATCAAATCTAGGCCGTCGAGTTGCGACGACCTACTCTTTTAAAACCCGATGCCGTCACTTGAAAATAAGCAATTTGGCTCTTGTATCGTCACAAAACATCTTCCGACGGCGTCACGGTATAACTTGACTTGTCCCTTCGGTTCAATGACCTATGTGTCTCGATTCTTGACTTTGGCCATTTTCTTCAGATATTCATGCCTTTTCGTCCGAATAAGGGTCATTCCAACAATTTGCCTTCAAGATACCTAAAAGTGAAAAGGAACGATATTAAGTAATAACGGATACAAAAGTGATCAAATAAAGGCTTAAACGACCCCTCAAAAAGGTACATTTTAAAACCTTATCAAATATCCCTACACTTGGTATTTGCTTGTCCTCAAGCAAATGTGCTTTTAGCCAATCAATTTATAAGTTAGAAGTCATGAAGCATTAGTTTAGAATGATCCACAACACATATAAGCCCCGCAAAAGTCATAACAAGCACGAAAATTACATACTAGCACCTCACATGGGGTGTTTGGATACTCACATCTCTCGGGTGTATATGAAATATAACAAGTTGGAAATGGAAGATAAACACTCATTAACCGGTCCTAGTACATAGATTACCATAGGCTTGAGACTAGATCAAATCTCGATCGCTTTGGCGTATACACCTAGGAAAGACTATCCAAGAGGTCTTTTAATGGGTTGTAATGTTAGGCTTACGGTAGGGAAACAAAGGGTTTGGTGGGATAGGCTATTTAGTGGTGGCAAGTCAAAAATCTTTATGTTACAAGCATGCAGAGAATGGCGTTGCTAAGCCAAGACTCGACACTCTAGACTCTAGATAATTGAAACAAACAAACATAAATTTAAAGATAGATGTAGGATGGTAGCCCGTATGTTTTTTTTTTCAACACTCTATTTTTTTTCTTCTTCTCTTTTTCTATTATTTTTTTCAATTTTTTTTTCATACACTTTTACTCTACCATCCTCTACGATAACATCAAAATAATAGGGATTTATAGGCACATCCCTACACTTGAGTTTTATTACTCTAACACTAATTTTGACCCGAATTGAAAGATCAAAACAGGTTGGAGTACATTATTACGCAAATAAAGGGAATTTGAATTTAACGTTCCTTCCGTCATCTCATAAAATTTAACTTTTCCCATGAGTCCCAATCGTCCCAAAACTATGTACAAAGGATATAACTCGACTTAGCAACTTATGCAAGCAACAAGATAATTGAACTAAGGGTTAAGTGTGATAACAATAATGCACTAAAAGTGAGTGCATACAAGGTAGGCTAAGGCGATTTGGGTGTACATTTGGGGGTGGGGTGTAAACAATGCTCTTCATTGATATTCCGGAAAATTGAAACATCACGAGAACCGGGAAAAGGATAGGCTCTGAGGGGTTAACTAGGGGTATCGTGTACTAAAGATGAGTACAACGCAAAAGTGTGGGGTAATTACTCAACCGATGTGGAAGAAGTAATTATATTACGGGTATCAAACAAGGGTTATCCTAATGCCTCTTATCATTTAGTTATTCCTAACTACACAAGTATAGTCTTACTAGCGATCTCGGAATGCATCACAAAACAAGTTCTAGAATCTATTATACTACCGGTTCACACTCTAAGCATTAAAGATGAATGATTTAATTCCTACAAATCTAAGGGCGATCCTCACATTTTGGGTGAAATTTAAGTGATAAAGGGTTTTTGTGCTAGTTATATAATTTTCTATCCACGAGACGCTTTATTAAGACTAATGGCCCACTCTTATATGTCATGAAAAATTTTAAATTTGGTGCCAAAATTACCCTAACCGATATTTCTCATGGTTTATCACACAAATGCAATTGGACAAGACAAATAATCAAGGATAAGCATAGTTTCAAAGTTCCCGTTTTCTTTTCCCTCCCTGCACTTAAACTGAACATTGTCCCCATTGTTCTCCGAAAGTATCAAAGTTTTGATAATGGAAGGTAATAAAAGATGAAAGAAACTAATACTCCCCTGGTGGTTACATCTTTCTTCAAGAAGAACGTTTGCGTGAAAAGTTCCTTCTCATCTTATGTATCTTCTTCTTGGTAAATTAAACATGCACACTTGAAGAAAACAAACGAAACATTCGTAAAATCGGCGGTAAAATATATATAGGACTCTACTAAACTAGGATATAATGCTTGTGGAATGGATGTTTATAGAATTTTGGAAAATTAAGACCGAAAATTCCAAAATTTATAAGTAGCTCGAAAACGAAAAAGTAATCGCTATTTCTTCTCCTTCCCGACGTCGTCAGTTGCGATCTGGCCGTCGGTTATCCTGAAAAAAAGCGGGTCTGCGATTTTCTCGGAAAAATTCTAGAAAATTTATATCTTTAGAATCTGGAAAAATTCCTTGCAAAACATCCATTATGACTCGATACAAGCATTTGACTCGAACAAACATACATGTATATCTTTTAATTAATTGAAATTATCATGTTTACGTTTCTTTTGAAAATGTGTGTAATCCTCCCTACACTTATCCCTTATGTAAAATACCATTATATGTAATTAAGACGAGGTTAAAGACAAAATAAAGCATTTTCACAAATTTAAACATGAGAATAAACAATCAATAAAAGATACACGACACAAACAAGCAAACAATTAAGCATGGGTTGCCTCCCACGAAGCGCTTTTCTTTATTTATGAGTCTTGTAGCTAGACTCGAAGTCGTGCCCCTACGTGGTCTCGTGCACGCTTACGTGCCCATACCTAAGCCATTCCAATGTTCTCTCATTCTTTTTGTAATCATCTCCTAACTCTAGGCACTTTTTGTAATACCTCTTAGTTTTCTCATATGGGTACCTAAGTCCACTTTGCTTATCCCTTTCATTAAGCAATGGAATAGGAGTCATTCTATTACACGCCTCAATATCCTTGTGTTCAAACCTAGGATGAGCACGTGGCATTTGGTAGACAAAGTCTTCAACTTCATCAGAGAATGTAATTAGACCATCAATCATCCGTTCACTTAACCTAGTCATTCTCTTGAAAGGTTTTCCAAAAATTATTTGAGTGAGGTCCTTATTAATAAATTCTCCTAAGTTTTCTAAGACCATGAACTCTACCAAATAAGCAAAACTTCCAACAAACACATGCAAATGAGTGACTGCTTCAACAACATTGTTCCCTTGATAAGTTAACTCATCGACCTTGATTTTATTGTATAGGTTCCTTGAGATTAAGTTTAAAGGCAAGAATGAATTCAAGTAAGCATCGAATCCTTCTAATCCTATTTTGCAAGGGAATTGCATGTTAAAGGGACCATCTTTCTCGATTCTACACCTAGGGTCAAAACATTGGGAGGGGTCTTCTTCCATTTCAAAACTAACTTCATCTATGACCTCCCCGTTGTGAAGTGCTTCACCGTGATCAAATTCCTCATCGGAATCTGAGTCATAGAAAGGACTTTATTGTTGCCAATTTATCTCATTATGCCCTAGGTGATTTCCAAAGTGGTGAACGGGTGAGGGGTTTTGTGGGATTGCATTTTCAATTTCGGGATTGAGCGAGGGATTGGGGGCAGGTAGTGTGAAGAATCTTCGGCGGAAGACACGTATCATGGTGAGTGATAGGTTTTACGAACAAAGGTCACGAAGAAGGGGGATAGACTAAGAAGGAAGCTAAAAAATGGGAAAAATTTTTACTTGATAGGAATCAAGCAAGGAAACCTAAAGGAGGTGGACTCCTAACTAGCTATTCTATTCCCGCATGCGCCAAAAACTTGATAACGCTACACAGCGTCGTTCGGGGTCAAAGGAACTTCCTTTTCATCGAGCAAGTTTTTCAACACCCTAGGCGAGGAACCTAATCGTTGTAGTGTAGTATTAGGGTAAGCCACGGAATTGATATCGTTCTCTGGGAATAGGAATGCTAGTGAGAAGTTACTACGCTAAGGTTGGGGTTGAGGAAGATTATTTTTATCTTTTATGTTTTTAGGAAATGGAAAGGTACGAATCTCGGGGTTTGGATTTGGGGTTTGGTATTTCTACGATTACTTCTACTTATCTAATTAAGGTGTATGTAGTCTATGTCTATTGTTGTGTGCTCGTATGATAGTTAAAAATGTATTTGCTTAGGCTTTATTACTCCTAGTTATCTCCTATTGGTGGTTGAATTGTCACGTCCTTATTCTTAATTGCGTTGTGTCTCTAAGGTCGTAGGGTATGCGTTTATCCTAACTCTTTGAAGCTACCAAAGGTTAACGACTACAAAATCTCTAGGATTCATAAACTTTAACTCTAAGGTATTCTTTGAATGACCTGCCTACAATTACTCTAGGCGATTATAAGCTAAGGTTCATCAAAGATCAATCAAGCATTACAAACACAACGAATGACCTATCGCAATACTAGGTCAATCATAATTAAGATAAGAGACAACCAATCAATATTCAATAACTAAGTTTCATATTACCTAAGCAAACACACAAATAAATTAGCGGGACATGGGAACATGCAAGCATACACACAATCAAAGGAAGACATAATTAAATTAATGAAGTAAAACACTTATCTTGATGTAAGATAGGGTATGGAACCTAAAATCTTGTACAAGACAGCCTTGGTTCGGTTTAGGTTTTACTCCAAAAGATTACACATCGAAAACTAAAAATTCGGATTCTATATATAAGATTACAACTGCAACGGCGTCACCCTTTAATTTGTGATGCCGTCGGGCCGCCGTTATTAGGGTTTCGTCTTGGCCACGTTATCATTATGACGGCGTCACCTTATGTCCGTGATGGCGTCGCCTTAAGTCTCTGACGTCGTCTAGATCAAATCTAGGCCGTCTGAGCTGCGACGCCCTACTCTTTTAAAACCTGATGCCATCACTTGAAAATAAGGAATTTGGCTACTATATCGTCACAAAACATCTTCCTACGTCGTCACAGGTATAACCTGAGGCCGTCCCCTTCAGTTCCAGCAGCCTGAGTGTCTCGATTCTTGAATTTGGCCATTTTCTTCGTATATTCATGCCTTTTCGTTCGAATGAGTGTCATTCCAGCAATTTGCCTTCAAGATACCTAAAAAGTGAAAAGGAACGATATCAAGTAATAACGGATACAAAAGTGATCAAATAAAGGCTTAAACGACCCCTCAAAAAGGTACATTTTAAAACCTTATCATGTTACAACAATCATGGTGACCTAACACATAACCCAAAACCCATGACCCATGGACCTTGACCCAAAACCCATGGACTATATGCATGACATCAAAATGGGTAAATCCATGACCTATGACCCAAAGTTCATAACCCATGACCCAAAATCCATAACCCATGGCCCAAGATGTATATTACATCATGCATGACTTCACATAACCAATGGATCATAACTCATAACCCAAAACCGGAATTGTAACCCAAAATCTGGACTGGTATTACCAGATAGCCGAATCCCATGGATAACATTTGCCGGATCCCTTTGGGAAAGGATCCGATGGATTCGGGTGATCAAAAAACTGTTTTCCTATAAATAGTTGGTCATTTCCTTATTTATCCTCACCACTTTTAGATATATCTTCTCTCCACATTCTTACTTCTCTAACCTCAAATCCAAGGATCAACTATGTAGATTTTCTATTAGTAATTCTCTAAAGTGAGATCACGATGTTTAGCATAGAATACTTGCAAGATCGAAGACATGATTTGCTAGACTTTATCATCATCACAAGATCACAGAAGTGTCCCTTGTAGTTAGTTCCTCTCAAGCATGTCATAGGTGTGTTGTGTTAACTAGTGATGCTTGGATTAGTTCCTCCATTGTAAAGGAACTCGGTATCTAGCCTTGTACCGGATAAAGTGTAGGTGATGAAGTGTAACATATTGGATTTCACAAACACATCATATCATAATCACAAGTAGGCATTTAATGTTAGGTTTTAGAGAGAGAAAGAGTTAGAGGTTTGGGAACTTAGTGAGAGAAAATGAAAGTATTATTATGAGCTCCAGCTCTCTACCTTGGGAGGTAGAGAGTATTTATAGTCTTACACAAATCGCCACCTATGGGTCATAGATCGGGCATACTGATGGGTAAAGACCGTCCGTCCTCCACGGTGTTACTTAACTAAATACTACTAAACATTAAATAATCTCACTCACTGAGCTTTCTAACGATTACATATACTTGGGGTGACTGGCTCTTTAATATCTGGATTTACTAAATCCTAACAATCTCCCCAAGGAGGTCACCACAAAAATACATAGAATACAAACAGATATTACAATTAGATTGTTCTTGGATGCTTGTTAATGTTCTTTGCTCTGTAGCTCGTAGTCATTGATTCTTCATTATTGCATGTTTGGTTAATCCAAGTGGAGGTCTTTAACTGATCCACGTGATAATGAGTTTTGAGCCGACTTTGAGATCATCGCCTAACATAAATCTCGGACTTTTCCTTTGTGGTGTAGTTATTATGTGATGTTGTGACATTTTGGACCGACATGCTCACATTCGGATCATGATATATTCTCATCGAGTAGCGGAAGCTTCGTTGATTCATGATATTGGCGTGACATAGTAGAAGCATGGAGTGAAAATATCGAGTCGTTGATGCACTTATCATGATTTCTTTAGAAGTGAATGTGTTTGAGTGAGCATGCGGCTATCGATTGACCGCTTCATTACGATCGGTTGCAAGCGTCGGGCGTACACGCATACAACGATTAGCAATAAAGCGCCGCAAAGTGTCTTTGATCACTTTTGTTGAATTGAGGTACACGGCCCATTTCCCCGTTGATCGATACAAATCTTGCTGTGATCATGTATAATTCGAAGAATTTCCTTGACGTGGTTTCGCGTTGCTCTAATTTGTTCTCAAACTAGAACATCTCAAAGAAGACAACACGATTTGAGTGAACCAATAATTGAGATTCATTGATTGATGAAAAGAGATTTGAAAAACAATCGTGTATTGCTCAATAGAAATTGTTTTGCAATACAACAAAGGCTTTAATGAAAATCAATTATCAATCGTAAACACCTTTTATTTTTGAAATATGAGCACACGGTCAATGCTAACGAAAAGAGTTTTTAAGCACAACGACGGTTTTTCAAAGGTATCCGTCAATCCATAACTGAACCAGATTGATTCATAATTATAGATCGCCCATTGTTTACATTAGGTTGTCACATGGTTGATCTATTGGATAGATCTCACATGCCACCCACCGAGGGCTTGTTTGATGTTGGCTCGAAGGCTTTCCATCTTCATTGTGAATATGTTTGCATATCACTCAGATGTTCTAGCAATACCACAAGGATAATGCGTAGGACTCATAAGATATAATCTCTCTTTCCACATTGTATAAAATAGAGAGTCTTCATAGACAGTGTCCTAATGAGATTTATATGATGATCTCGTGGCTCTAGACTCAATTAGTGCACATTTGGTTCCTATACCGGAGACTAGGGAGAGGGTCTCCTTCTTCAATATCAACAAACTCTAAGAGAAAGTCGATAGATTATATAGGTTCCCCGTGAGAATGAAACAAGCCCTTTTAAGAGGAACTTGAGTGGTTTGGGAAGATGTAGTGCGATCGTCCTTTGGGTCCATGACATCTTGTCTTCAATACAGTGTTACCTTAGTAAACAACAGTAGCATATGTATTGAACCCGATTCTTGCCCTAAGGTTGAATTATTGGAGGTACATTTCTTTTCACCCTTTTCACATTCACTTCTTTTCATTCTTCAACCTCTTGATCTTACCGAGATTTCATAACTAGAACCTTGTTGGGTTTATTCCAAGACTAGCTCTATCTCGATCCGCACTCTTCCCATATTCTCATTTTCTCCTTTTTCAACATTCCTAAGGACTCTACACTATCTAGTGGATAGTCTCTGGGAAGACCCCTCCGGTTCTAGCGGATCATGGGAACACATACCTAACCTTATCATCCTTATATCACCATACATAAAGTAAATTTGGTCGATCTATTTGGTATTGTTCATCTGCCATTGGAACCAATTGAAAACCGTTTGAAAATCAATCCAGATACTTGTGATATATTATCAAAGCATTTTGTACCTGAATTGTTTTTGATATTTTTAGAATAAGAGCTCCCCCTCTACATGTGCATTGTGTATTTGAAATTGTTTTGGCACACGGAGGAAAGAGGAAGAATTAACTTCTTTGATTATCATTTTCTAAAAGATATCAACATCACTTCCCTGATCAAATCAAGTATGTAAAGCATATTGAGGAAGGATGAGGTTTTCATAAGTTTGCTCCCCATAATATGTGCCTCGAGGTTTCAAAGAGTTTTGCACATATTAGAAGGAACTTACGCAGAGACAAATCAATCACGTTTCAATTCTTTGTGGTTTTAAAGGATGATCCCCTCAACATGTGCATGGAAAATTTGAAATCGTTTGGCACATGTGGGAGGAAAGCTTGCTAAACACTTATGAAACCATTTATTGAATTATTAGTTTAAATCAATTTAAATCACAAATTCTTCCCGATCACAATTTTCAAATCATTTGAGATATGTGATCTCTGAGATTTAAATTGATTTTGAAAGCTTTGAGGAGAATTGTGACTTGATTATGAAAAAATTTTAAGCGATAAGGATCGAATTAGAGACTTTACACTCCATTGATTAAACATGCATGATGATCTTTTGAAAACAATTGTATGACAAATAACCTTTTGATTTAATTGAAATCATTCTCCCCTCAATCAATGACATAAGTTGTTGATTGAGAGATGATATTTTGACAAATGTTCGGATCGGATGATTTTCAAAAATAGGGTTACGAGTTATTTTCAAAGCAATTAGTTTTCATTAGATATTAATTGATTGTTGGTAGAATCGAGCATGAGATTTGAAATATACGTTAAAGCATGGCTATGTTCTTTCTTTAAAAATGGGTTCTTTTCGACATAACAATAAACCATCGTTTCACTTTTTTCCAAATATATATATATATATATATATATATATATATATATATATATATATATATATATATATATATATATATATATATATATATATATATATATATATTGTTAGGATTTAGAAAATCCGGTATTAAAGTGTCGGTCACCTCAAGTATATGTATCCGTTAGAAAGCTCGTAGTCGTAGTTATTTAATGTTAAGTTGTATTTAGTTAGGTAACACCGTGGAGGACTGACGGGTCTTTACCCATTGTATGCACGATCCACAGGCCGTCGGTGGCGTTTATTGTAAGACTATAAATACTCTCTACCTCCCAAGGTAGAGTTGGAGCTCATAATAAGATTTTTCTTTCTCTCACTAAAGTTCCCAAACCTCTAACTTTCTCTCTCAAAACTCATCTTATCGCCTTTGTGTTAGTGATTTGATGTGTATATGAAATCAATATGTTACAAATGGTATCAAGAGCCATGGTTAGATCATCTCTTACATATCCTTGGATTTCTAGTGGTTATTAGATGGTTTTGAGTTTGAAAAAGTTTAGTGGTTTTTGCATCATTGGTTCATTTCTTGTGTTAAAGTTTGAATTTTGGGTGTACTTTTGTGTTTAGAATCATTGTATGTGCTTGGTTTTGATATGGTAAGCTTGAATCACCGTGGTTGAGCTTGCTTTGGATTGAAAAGTGTGTTTTAAAGTTTTCTTGGTAGCGACTTGGCTCTCGGGTGAATTTCTACTTAGCGACTTGCTTGATAAAGGTAGCGAGTTGTAGTGTTATTTGGTGGCGAGTTAGTCTTAGCGACTTGTCTTTTGAGACAAGCCGACAAACAGTACACTTAGTGGATTCTCCATTACGGGTAGCGACTTGGTAAGGTAGCGACTTGCTTTCAATTTTGATAGCGACTTGTTCTTAAGTTTCTTAGCGACTTGGTGTTAGCGATTTGGACCTTAGCGAGTTTCTATTTAGCGATTTGACGTCTTAGCGATTTGGTGCATAGCGACTTGCTGTCAAAATTCTTAGCGATTTGGAACTTAGCGACTTGTCTTCTAATTACTTAGCAACTTGGTGCTGCGACTTAGTTCAAGGATTCTTAGCGACTTGGTTGACTCTTGTGTGTATCGGTTTTCTCTTGATTTAGTAAAATCCGTGAAAGAATCTATTTCGGTTTAATCATTGAGTTATAAAATCCGTGTAATCTTTAAACATGTCAACCAACGTACCTAATCATCTCTGTGGAAAACTAGAAGGGGGGGTTGAATAGTTTTGCCCATTTTACGTTAGTTTAAAAAACTTTTAGATTCGTTAATATGTGAGATCTTATGGATGTAGAGAAAGTATAGATCTAATGATAAAGCAAGTAAATAAAGTAAAGCGAAGGGAAAGAAAAGACACAACCGATGTATAGTGGTTCGGCTACAAGGACACCTTCCTTGCCCTACTCCACTCCTCGAGTCACCTACTCGAGAGTTCAAGCACTATGTCAACAAACTCCTTCACTTGGTGGAGAAGCCTTCACAACGTTTCTTACACTTTTTCCGGTACAAAGCTAAATACCGAGTCCGTAGCACGGTGGACCAAAACAACACAACTATTACACAACAAATATGTGAAATATCAAATACAAGATCTTCGCTACAGAAATCTTGCGGAGTGACAAATCAATCAAGGACTCCTTGCTTGGATGACTTGTAGAATGCTCGTGATCTCGCCTTAGAGAAGGACCTATATGAGGATCACAAATAGAAAGAAAGAAGAGCAACTATCTAGATCAAGTGATCTATATGTTAGAAGAGAATGAGAATGTGTGAGAGATTTAGTAAGAAGAGGGGTGAGTTAGAATGAAGAAATGGCTCTCTATTTATAGGAAAAATTCTTCATGTTCCCGGATCCCTTCACTGAGGATCCGGCTAGCACTGAACTAGGGATCCGTGGGCGCTCCTCTTTGCCCATGGGTTTTGGTTATGGGTCATGGGTTATGGGTTGGTCCATGGGTTATCTTTAGATTCAATGTATCTAAGTATACATTGTATCTAGTCTTCTTGGGTATGGGTTAAGATCCGTGGGTTATGTTCCATGGGTTATGGTTTTTACCCATCCTAATAAACTATTACAACAAATGCTTAATTACTATATTTTTGTATTTAAATGGCTATATGTAAATGCTTTACAAAACTAACATGTATCCTTATAATTATACTTAAGATAACATTATATTTGTTATCAACAAAACACAAAGAGATCATAAAATATTAATAAGCGTTTTCTGGTTTATTTGTATTAACAATCTCCTCTTTTGTTGATGACAAAACATAATGTTATGATGAGTAAAACTTAAGAATAGATGTAAGTTTTGAAAGCCCCTAAGTTTTACTTCTTCTCCCCCATTTTGTCGAAACAAAAAGTTAACCCTTGGAAGAAAAGTAGTCTACGTATTTCTTACTCCCCCTTGATGGTTGCTCCCCCTAGTTTGGGGCATCTGTTAGAAACAGAGACCTTGATAGATCTTAAGCACTCGGAGATCGTTAGTATTACTTATGTAATCACAAGCAAACTAATAGAAGATCTCTACAACTCGTATTTTGTAGCGGAAGATAAATACAAGTTATAGTAACTAAGAACTCTTTGATCCTCTATGGATCTTTTGATTATAGAAACTCTATGTTTGGATAGTTTACAAGACTTGAAAGACTTGAGAAAAGCTTATCTATTACATACTACTATGGTTTCTTATATGGGCAAGAAACCCAATGGCGTTGACATATTACGCTCCTAAAACTAACATAGACCAAGCATGCTTCTAGACAAGCATGCAACTAATCATATTGTTTTGTTAATCATATTGTTTATTACGATAAGCTCTACATAATCTGGCCAACCTATACATACAGTGACTTTTACTCTAAACCGAGCTTATCTCTCCTCGTGGTTCCCACTTTCGTGACAACACAATGTGCCTTTAACACTTCTATTGAAGTATAACCCGAGAATCCTTTCTTCTTCGGAGATGCTTGGCGAATCGATGGTTTATGCTTGGCGAGAATCGGTGGTTACCTTAATTCCCAACACGTAAGATAATTAGCGACTCCCGTAGTGGCGCAAAATTTGATCGTGCGAAACCGTCAAGTTTTCTCACGGCCGACCACTTGTGAATGGCCGACCGTGAAACTTCAAGCATTTCGGACACAAATGCAATGAAGATCGAGAGAGTATAGTGTTTCCCAGGTGCGTTATGTCCCGGTAATGTCGATGAATCACCAAACGATATAGTGATCGAGAGAATTTGAATGAGAAAGAGTTTTTGAATGATTATAACTAAAGAAAAAGTAAATAAATTACGAGGCTTAAATGCAAATTAAAGAAAATTAAAAGCTAACTTATATTAAATAAACGCTATCACTATTGGCAAAATGATGTTTTTGATTTTATGTTTTATAAAAGCTGAATTAAAAAACTACGTAGCGTCTACAAAAGAAAATGTGAAACTATAGCAATATTAATCCTAAAAATATAAAATGATATTTTACAAACCCAATGATAAAAGAAAATTTTTAGATAAAGAAAATTATTTTTATAACTATTTATCTAATTATTATTAATTAAAACTATTTTAACTATTTAATAATAGCCTAAAATACAAGAAAATAGGAAATAAAGCTAGAAAAATAAAATTTTGACTTGGAAAAATCTAAAATAACAAAATAGAATTTTCAAAACTATTTTTGTATTTTTCGATTATTTTCTATTTTCTATTAATTAAAACTATTTAAAACTACTTAAATTGCTTAAAATACAAATTTAACTAAGAAAATCTGGAAAAATATTTTTTGACTTTTTATATTTATCTTAACTTAAGAAAAATGAAAAATTAATTTTTTGAAACTTTTACGAATTAATTGTATTAAATGCTAATTAAAAGACTTAAAACTAATTTAAATAGGGAAAAATAGCAAACTGACTTGGAAAAATCTGAAAAATTCAAGAAAAGTCTAAAATAATATTTAGAATCTAGGAAAAATATAAAAATAAGGGGTTGTGTGAAAGAATAAGGAACTGCAAAGCAAGTGCTTATAGAATAAGCACTTCAAATAAGCCAAGAACCACAAAAAGCCACCAACTGATTACAAAAGCTATAATATATTAAAAGTACCCAAATACAACAAATTATAACTATCCTAAACCTCTAAAGCACTCACTGCTATGATCTTGATGATTTGATTTCAAGTGCTAAAAAACAGTTTTGAATGGCTACTATAAGCTTAAGCACAAGCTACAAAATAAGCTAAAAATCAAAACCAAAAGTTGGAACTTGAAGAAAACCTGGTGAGAACTTAAACCAAATTTCGGACTTAGACAAGCTCTTGTGAGCTTGTGACAAACTACATAAACCTGTCTTGAGACTCGATTATCAAGCGAGTCGGTGCCGAACAAATAACCCATGTTGACAAGCAATTTTAGAACTTATAAAAATTACAAAAATTATGCAAAAATGATAATAAGAAAATATACCAACTGGAGTTTTTAAGCCCCAAGTTTCATTTGATTTGGCCTAGACCTGAGCTCATGAAAATTCACCTCAGTTGGGCTCAAAATGGATTTTTCAAGTTTTTGACTTTTTGACAAAACTGAAAAGTTGACTCTAATGAACTTTGCAATTGATTTAAGGACTGAAATTGATGTATTATACTGAAATAAACTTAATGCAAGTTATATCTATGTTTTTTTTTTTTTTTTTTTTTTTTTTTTTTTTAACTTGACACTTGATTAAACTTTAAAATTAATACTTGAAATGAGTTACAAATACTAAGAGGCTTATGTTTAATACATTAAAGCTTAAAATTACACTTTAAAACACTAGTTGAGATAACTTAAATAAAAAACGACATACAAAGAAAAATTAAAACTAACTACTTGCTCTCTTCTCTTTCTTGTTAGGAACATGTTTTAATTATCAAGTGTAGGTCATTTCATTTGTAATAGGTCGTTAATTAATATGGTTTATAAATGTTTGTAATTGATTTCACGACTCATGTAGTAAGCCCATGGTACGTGATAGAAGGTTCTTCTAGAACCAAGGGAAACACCCTACTTATGTAAAACTATAAATACCCCTCCCTGAAGGAGAGGATTGTTAGTTCTAATTGCAATTATCATTTTCATTAATCATTCATTAGTTCCTTCCACTTTCTCTCTCTAAAACTTTCTCTCTAGAAATACATATTGTTGTGATAAGATGGTGACCTAACAAGTGGTTTCAAGAGCCAAGGATAGTTTAGGTTAATATTGATTAGATTTAATAGAAATCCGTTACTTAAAAGCGTGTTTTAGATTGAAATTTATGGATTTTTGGATGAATACGTGTTTCTGCGAGTTTCTCATGAGTTTCTGCGAGTTTCTTCTTGCGGTTTAGCGAGTTTCATGCGAAGTTCCGCGAGTTTGCGCTTTTGGCGAGTTCGGTGAAGTTCTGCGAGTTTGCGGTTTTATGAAGTACATCAACATTCTGCAATTTGCGGTTTTGGCGAGTTTGTCAATATTTGCGAGTTTGCATTGTTTGGCAATTTCATCAACATTTCATGAGTTTGCAATTTTGGCGGTTTACATCAATATTTGCGAGTTTGCATCTTTTGGCGAGTTACATTTGCATTTACGCAAGTTTGCATTTTGCGAGTTTCTTCTGCGAGTTTGCGATTACTCGCAAGTTTCTTGTCTGCGAGTTTCTTGCCCGCAAGTTTGGATTTATGCAAGTTTGGTTTACTTCTACTCATCTACCTAAGTCTAATCAACCTCAATCTTAATTATCCTTCACGATCAACATCAATCAACAAATATGTCTCAACCACCATCATCTAACTACTTTCCTTATACTTATAATCAACAACAACAACAACAACTCAGTCCACAACATCAACAATGGAATCAACAACAAGCAATTTATCAGCAACAATTTAATCAACAATATACTCCACAACATCTTCAACAAGGTAAACAACGAACGTCCATGGTTCCACAAATCCCTCAACAACAAACTTGGTTTTCTCAAATGTGTGAAGGCATTACAAGTCAACAATCGATTCATGAAGTGGGTGGATACTCGTCCTCCAATGCTTACACCAGGCAATTATGTGCAATGGTCAGTCGATTTCTAAGGTACATGGAACTCAAGAAACCTCATGGCAAGTATCTAAAGAAGGTGATATTAGAAGGACCGTTTCAAATGCCAATGAAACTGCTCCGGAGATCTAATTTGTTCCACGAGACTGATACTATCACAATTGTTCCACTGAGTCGTTTAACACCGAACAACTACTTCATCTTGAAGCCGATGAGCTTGCTATGCAACAAATACTTCTTGGAATTCCTAATCCGGTTACAAAGTATTGATGCACGGAACAATACAAAAGCTATGTGGAACAAATTCATCTTTTAATGGAAGGCATTTGAATCGAATAAGGTCGACATGGAGTCTAAGCTATATCACAACTTTGATGTGTTTACCATTGAGCACAGGGAATCACTTGAATCATATTATCATCGTTTCACAAATGTAGTCAATGATTTGCATCGACATAAGATTGATCTTCCAACCATTGCCATTAACACCAAGTTTACGAACTCATTAGGACGGATTGGCACAAGTATGTTACTTTTGTTCGACAAGTCAAGGATCTTCATGATGTCAAGCATGGGTTGTTGTATGATTATCGAAACATCATCAATATGAAGTTCTTAAAGATAAAGAAGCCCGTGGCACATGGTTTCCTCAACCACCAATTCTTGATCAGTTGCTCTCATGGCACATGGTTATCAACTCCTTACCCAAAGTCAAATCATGCTTTTGATCAACAACAACGTCACTTTAGTTATGCTCCACCTACACCTTCTCATCAACTCATACCGAAGGAGATTCTAACATGCATACTGCTCAAATCAATGATGATCAAGTTGATGCCTTTGAAGCGTTAAATCATGGAATGGCTTTTATTGCTAAAGCCTTCTCCAAGTTCTCTACTCGGTCAAACAATCGTCTTCGTTCATCATCAAATCCCAAAAGTCACGCAGATTATCCAAGGTGGCAAAGTTGAGGTTGAATGTAACTAGTGGTCGTCGTATGATTACAAGTGGGTATTCGTAGTGCAGGAATGGTCAAACATCGGCAGGGATCGGGTAATAATAACTTCAAGAAAAATATTCAAGTTGTGGAAGCAGGAATTCACGGCCGGGATCTACTATTCGTTGCTATAATTGCAAAAGCAAGGACATCTTGCTAATGCTTGTCTGAACCACGAACCGAGGAGGATATTACTATAAGCAAGTCATGTTGATGGCATATAAGGATGAAGCGGGAGGGAACTCGGTGAAACTCAACAAGGTTTTATGGCGGATACTCTCGGATGATGAATATGAAGATTTGGAAGCAAATCTGCGAGTTGTTTTGATGGCAAATATGCAAGAACATCACATCGGTCAAGCAGGAGAATGGACTGTCTATGACACAGACGGTCTATCTCGGTACGACAACGATATATGCCTCATAAATGCAATTGTGTGCGCATACGCATCGATGAGCGACAATCATTCAAAATGAATCATTATTTAATCATAATGAAGTTGATCAAATTAACCTCGTGGTTACATTTGATGACCTAAATGATGATGAAAATAATGAGCATATTGAACAGTGAAGCAATTCATGGTCGATTCATAATATCGACTTCATTACTACGCCATTTCAAGCCCAAACGCAAAATGTAATGAGATAAACCAAAACCTTAGGTGAGATTACCTCCTTGAATCTTTGAACTTGAGAGTTGTCGAAAGCGAATAAATGATTTTGAAACAAAACCACTGAGAAACAAGTTTTGAAGTGGCCTTTCAAAAATCTTACGTTAACGAACAAAATCTTCAACATCAAATGCATGAAATTGTTGCGTCAAATAATGAAAAGATTTCTACAATTGAACAAGAAAAGTCCGAACTTGACAAAACATTGAAAATCTTCAAGCGGAACTTTCAAATACTAAACAAGATTTTTCAAAAGTCGGTCAAATTTTACGAATTCAAGAAGAAATCTAAGCGCGATTGATGATCAAATCGAGGAAATTCTTGATTGGAAAGGCGATTAAAAGATTTTGGCACTGTTGTATATAAGATTGGCCACTCAAGAAATGCATTGAAATGTCCACTTTACTTCCGAGTCCCGATGACTCAAAATGTTTTGCTCTTGGGTATAATCACCCACGTTTTCTTCACACACTCTCAAGGATATGCCCAAATTGTATAGTGCTCAATGTCTTTTAGATCCAAGCATGCAACTTGTTGTATTTGATTGTGAGGAACAATGGGCACAAGATGATCAAGTCGCTTAAACATGCGACAAAATGGAATTTTACCATATGATTACACAAGAAAATCGTCTTACAAACTAAATGTCATTTCAACACCATCGTATAATCTTTACGAATTAACTCGAGGGCATCTTGTGTAGAAGGTCCGTTCACAATGTTGCACAAATAAATGGTCCTTTACCGTCCTCTTGCAAAAAGCAACTCATTGCCAAAACTCCTAAATCTTGTTTAGTATTACGGTACTTTCAAACATTTATGGAAGATATTTCGTTTTAGAAGCGGCAATTGAAAAAATTACGAGTTAAAAGCATCTAATTTTCAATCTGCTTATGCAAGAAACAGCGACAAATGTTTCAAACCCAAATCTCACCTCATGTCGCACATTTGCATCATGTGCAACACACTCGAAAGGGAACTTCAACAAGAGGTGACTTCAATGATTGAAGCTTTTAACACACTTGAAAACTGTTTCACAAGAACAATGCAAAACCAAGATCTTCAAAATGCCTTTGATCAATTGTTAGAAGATGCTCTTTACTAATATTGCTTCTATGGTTATATATTGTGAATTTGTACGTGGTGATCATCGTGTTAGCTATTTGAGAATCTCAATATGATTCAAACGTTGAAATGGACAATCGGATGTTAAGACATGAAATTGAGAAATTAAAGGAAAATGAAAAATGTTTTCACAAAATGATGATGTCCAATCTAAACTTTCAATGGAGATTTACGAACTTAAGCGAAGACTTCAATGGTGTCGGTCTAAGACAATTGAATAAAATTGCTTTACAAAATCACATGGAAAAGGTGTCTTTGGATCGTGTGAATTTCAAAAGTCGAATTTCTTGATGATGAAAATGCATCATTAAAGTGTCAAATTTTCAAATATGAACAAGAGATTGCACAAGTCAAACGAATATAAAGCGATTTTGATTCTCTCAAAGCTGCTTCATTAAAGGCGTCAAAAGAACTTGATCACCATGTTGAATATACTCGACAAATGTTGGGTGACCAAGGAAGATTAAATTCCATAATTCAGATAAAAACACATCATCATTGAGCTTAAAGAAAAGCTAGCTAAGCATTTCGATCCACAACATCAACAATGGAATCAACAACAAGCAATTTATCGAAACAATTTAATCAACAATATACTCCACAACATCTTCAACAAGGTAAACAACGAGCGTCCATGGTTCCACAAATCCCTCAACAACAAACTTGGTTTTCTCAAATGTGTGAAGGCTGTTACAAGTCAACAATCGATTCATGAAGCTGGGTGGATACTGTCCTCCAATGCTTACACGAGCAATTATGTGCAATGGTCAAGTCGATTTCTAAGGTACATGGAACTCAAGAAACCTCATGGCAAGTATCTAAAGAAGGTGATATTAGAAGGACCGTTTCAAATGCCAATCGAAGCATTCTAGGAGATCCTCAATTGTTCCACGAGACACGATACTATCACAATTGTTCCACTTAGTCGTTTAACACCGAACAACTACTTCATCTTGAAGCCGATGAGCTTGCTATGCAACAAATACTTCTTGGAATTCCTAATCCGATTTACAAAAGTATTGATGCACGAATAACCGCAAAAGCTATGTGGAACAAATTCATCTTTTAATGGAAGGCCTTGAGGCTGAATAAGGTCGACATGGAGTCTAAGCTATATCACAACTTTGATGTGTTTACCATTGAGCACAGGGAATCACTTGAATCATATTATCATCGTTTCACAAATGTAGTCAATGATTTGCATCGACATAAGATTGATCTTCAACCATTGCCATTAACACCAAGTTTACGAACTCATTAGGACGGATTGGCACAAGTATGTTACTTTTGTTCGACAAGTCAAGGATCTTCATGATGTCAAGCATGGGTTATTGTATGATTATCGAAACATCATCAATATGAAGTTCTTAAAGATAAAGAAGCCCGTGGCACACATGGTTCCCTCAACCACCAATTCTTTGATCAGTTGCTCTCATGGCACATGGTTATCCAACTCCTTACCCAAAGTCAAATCATGCTTTTGATCAACAACAACGTCACTTTAGTTATGCTCCACCTACACCTTCTCATCAACTCATACCCGAAGGAGATTCTAACATCGCATACTCTTGCTCAAATCAATGATGATCAAGTTGATGCCTTTGAGCGTTAAATCATGGAATGGCTTTTATTGCTAAAGCCTTCTCCAAGTTCTCTACTCGGTCAAACAATCGTCTTCGTTCATCATCAAATCCCAAAAGTCACGATTATCCAAGGTGGCAAAGTTGAGGTTCGGAAGCAGAACTAGTGGTCGATCGTATGATTACAAGTGGGTATTCGTAATTGGGAATGGTCGAACATCGGCAGGGGATCGGGTAATAATAACTTCAAGAAAATATTCAAGTTGTGGAAGCGAGAAATTCACCGGCTTGGGATCTACTATTCGTTGCTATAATTGCAAAAGCAAGGACATCTTGCTAATGCTTGTCTGAACCACGAACGAGAGGAGGATATTACTATAAGCAAGTCATGTTGATGGCATATAAGGATGAAGCAGGAGGAACTCGGTGAAACTCAACAAGGTTTTATAGCGAGATACTCTCTCGGATGATGAATATGAAGATTTGGAAGCAAATCTGCGAGTTGTTTTGATGGCAAATATGCAAGAACATCACATCGATCAAGCGGAGAATGGACTGTCTATGACCAGACGGTCTATCTCGGTGCGACAACGATATATGCCTCATAAATGCAATTGTGTCGCATCACGCATCGATGAGCGACAATCTTTCAAAATGAATCATTATTTAATCATAATGAAGTTGATCAAATTAACCTCGTGGTTACATTTGATGACCTAAGTGATGATGAAAATAATGAGCATATTGAACAGTGAAAGCAATTCATGGTCGATTCATAATATCGACTTCATTACTTCGCCATTTCAAGCCCAAACTGCAAAATGTAATGAGATAAACCAAAACCTTAGGGCTGAGATTACCTCCTTGAATCTTGAACTTGAGGTTGTCGAAAGCGAATAAATGATTTTGAAACAAAACCACTCGAGAAACAAGTTTTGAAGTGGCCTTTCAAAATCTTACGTTAACGAACAAAATCTTCAACATCAAATGCATGAAATTGTTGCGTCAAATAATGAAAAGATTTCTACAATTGAACAAGAAAAGTCGAACTTGACAAAACATTGAAAATCTTCAAACGGAACTTTCAAATACTAAACAAGATTTTTCAAAAGTCGGTCAAATTTTTCGAATTCAAGAAGAAATCTAAGAAACGCATTGATGATCAAATCGAGGAAATTCTTGATTGGAAAGACGATTAAAGATTTTGGCATTGTTGTATATAAGATTGGCCACTCGGTAAAGCAGTTGAAATGTCCACTTTACTTCCGAGTCCCGATGACTCAAAATGTTTTGCTCTTGGGTATAATCACCCGCGTTTTCTTCACACGCCTCAAGGATATGCCCAAATTGTATAGTGCTCAATGTCTTTTAGATCCAAGCATGCAACTTGTTGTATTTGATTGTGAGGAACAATGGGCACAAGATGATCAAGTCGCTAAACATGCGACAAAATGGAATTTTACCATATGATTACACAAGAGAAAATCGTCTTACAAACTAAATGTCATTTCAACACCATCGTATAATCTTTCTCGAATTAATGAGGCGTCTTGTGTAGAAGGTCCGTTCACAATGTTGCACAAATAAATGGTCCTTACCGTCCTCTTGCAAAAGCAACTCATTGCCAAAAACTCCTAAATCTTGTTTAGTATTACGGTACTTTCAAACATTTATGGAAGATATTTCGTTTTAGAAGCGCAATTGAAAAAATTAAAGTTAAAAGCATCTAATTTTCAATGCTTATGCAAGAGAGCAGCGACAAATGTTTCAAACCCAAATCTCACCTCATGTCGCACATTTGCATCATGTGCAACACATTTGAAAGGAACTTCAACAAGAGGTGACTTCAATGATTGAAGCTTTTAACACACTTGAAAACTCTTTTCACAAGAACAATGCAAAACCAAGATCTTCAAAATGCCTTTGATCAATTGTTAGAAGATGCTCTTTACGCTAATATTATACGTGGTTATATATTGTGAATTTGTACATGGTATCGATCTTGTGTTAATCTTTGAGAATCTCAATATGATTCAAGCGTTGAAATGGACAATCGGATGTTAAGACATGAAATTGAGAAATTAAAGAGGAAAATGAAAAATGTTTTCACAAAATGATGATGTCCAATCTAAACTTTCAATGGAGATTTACGAACTTAAGCGAAGACTTCAATGGTGTCGATCTAAGACAATTGAATCGAAATTGCTTTACAAAATCACATGGAAAAGGTGTCTTTGGATCGATCAGCAATTTCAAAAGTCGAATTTCTTGATGATGAAAATGCATCATTAAAGTGTCAAATTTTCAAATATGAACAAGAGATTGCACAAGTCAAACAGGAATATAAAATGATTTTGATTCTCTCAAACTATTTCATTACGAGCGTCAAAAGAACTTGATCACCATGTTGAATATACTCGACAAATGTTGGGTGACCAAGGAAGATTAAATTCCATAATTCGGGATAAAAACACATCATCATTGAGCTTAAAGAAAAGCTAGCTAAACAACTCGATCCACAACATCAACAATGGAATCAACAACAAGCAATTTATCAGCAACAATTTAATCAACAATATACTCCACAACATCTTCAACAAGGTAAACAACGAGCGTCCATGGTTCCACAAATCCTCAACAACAAACTTGGTTTTCTCAAATGTGTGAAGTTACAAGTCAACAATCGATTCATGAAGGGGTGGGATACTAGTCCTCCAATGCTTACACGAGCAATTATGTGCAATGGTCAAGTCGATTTCTAAGGTACATGGAACTCAAGAAACCTCATGGCAAGTATCTAAAGAAGGTGATATTAGAAGGACCGTTTCAAATGCCAATGAAATCGTTCGGAGATCCTACAATTGTTCCACGAGACCGATACTATCACAATTGTTCCACTTAGTCGTTTAACACCGAACAACTACTTCATCTTGAAGCCGATGAGCTTGCTATGCAACAAATACTTCTTGGAATTCCTAATCCGATTTACAAAAGTATTGATGCACGGACAAGCTACAAAAGCTATGTGGGAACAAATTCATCTTTTAATGGAAGGCCTTTGAATCGAATAAGGTCGACATGGAGTCTAAGCTATATCACAACTTTGATGTGTTTACCATTGAGCACAGGGAATCACTTGAATCATATTATCATCGTTTCACAAATGTAGTCAATGATTTGCATCGACATAAGATTGATCTTCCAACCATTGCCATTAACACCAAGTTTACGAACTCATTAGGACGGATTGGCACAAGTATGTTACTTTTGTTCGACAAGTCAAGGATCTTCATGATGTCAAGCATGGGTTATTGTATGATTATCGAAACATCATCAATATGAAGTTCTTAAAGATAAAGAAGCCCGTGGCACACATGGTTTCCTCAACCACCAATTCTTGATCGATTGCTCTCATGGCACATGGTTATCCAACTCCTTACCCAAAGTCAAATCATGCTTTTGATCAACAACAACGTCACTTTAGTTATGCTCCACCTACACCTTCTCATCAACTCATACCGAAGGAGATTCTAACACATACTCTGCTCAAATCAATGATGATCAAGTTGATGCCTTTGAGCGTTAAATCATGGAATGGCTTTTATTGCTAAAGCCTTCTCAAGTTCTCTACTCGGTCAAACAATCGTCTTCGTTCATCATCAAATCCCAAAAGTCACGCAGCTTATCCAAGGTGGCAAAGTTGAGGTTGAGCAGAACTAGTGGTGCGTCGTATGATTACAAGTGGGTATTCGTACTGCAGAATGGTCAAACATCGGCAGGGATCGGGTAATAATAACTTCAAGAAAAATATTCAAGTTGTGGAAGCGAAATTCAACGGCTTGGGATCTACTATTCGTTGCTATAATTGCAAAAGCAAGGACATCTTGCTAATGCTTGTCACGAACCACAAACCGGAGGAGGATATTACTATAAGCAAGTCATGTTGATGGCATATAAGGATGAAGCGAGGGGGAACTCGGTGAAACTCAACAAGGTTTTATGGCGATACTCTCCGGATGATGAATATGAAGATTTGGAAGCAAATCTGCGAGTTGTTTGATGGCAAATATGCAAGAACATCACATCACCAAGCAGAGAATGGACTGTCTATGACACAGACGGTCTATCTCGGTACGACAACGATATATGCCTCATAAATGTAATTGTGTGCGCATCGCATCGATGAGCGACAATCTGTTCAAAATGAATCATTATTTAATCATAATGAAGTTGATCAAATTAACCTCGTGGTTACATTTGATGACCTAAGTGATGATGAAAATAATGAGCATATTGAACAGTGAAGCAATTCATGGTCGATTCATAATATCGACTTCATTACTCGCCATTTCAAGCCCAAACGCAAAATGTAATGAGATAAACCAAAACCTTAGGGTGAGATTACCTCCTTGAATCTTGAACTTGAGAGTTGTCGAAAGCGAATAAATGATTTTGAAACAAAACCACTCGAGAAACAAGTTTTGAAGTGGCCTTTCAAAATCTTACGTTAACGAACAAAATCTTCAACATCAAATGCATGAAATTGTTCGTCAAATAATGAAAAGATTTCTACAATTGAACAAGAAAAGTCGAACTTGACAAAACATTGAAAATCTTCAAGCGGAACTTTCAAATACTAAACAAGATTTTTCAAAAAGTCGGTCAAATTTTACGAATTCAAGAAGAAATCTAAGAAACGATTGATGATCAAATCGAGGAAATTCTTGATTGGAAAGACGATTAAAAGATTTTGGCACATGTGTATATAAGATTGGCCACTCAAGAAAAGCAGTTGAAATGTCCACTTTACTTCCGAGTCCCGATGACTCAAAATGTTTTGCTCTTGGGTATAATCACCCACGTTTTCTTCACACTCTCAAGGATATGCCCAAATTGTATAGTGCTCAATGTCTTTTAGATCCAAGCATGCAACTTGTTGTATTTGATTGTGAGGAACAATGGGCACAAGATGATCAAGTCGCTTAAACATGCGACAAAATGGAATTTACCATATGATTACACAAGAGAAAATCGTCTTACAAACTAAATGTCATTTCAACACCATCGTATAATCTTTACGAATTAGCGAGGCATCTTGTGTAGAAGGTCCCGTTCACAATGTTGCACAAATAAATGGTCCTTTACAGTCCTCTTGCAAAAGCAACTCATTGCCAAAACTCCTAAATCTTGTTTAGTATTACGGTACTTTCAAACATTTATGGAAGATATTTCGTTTTTAGAAACGGCAATTGAAAAAATTACGAGTTAAAGCATCTAATTTTCAATGCACTTATGCAAGAGAGCAACGACAAATGTTTCAAACCCAATCTCACCTCATGTCGCACATTTGCATCATGTGCAACACATTGGGAAAGGAACTTCAACAAGAGGTGACTTCAATGATTGAAGCTTTTAACACACTTGAAAACTCTGCTTCACAAGAACAATGCAAAACCAAGATCTTCAAAATGCCTTTGATCAATTGTTAGAAGATGCTCTTTACGCTAATATTGCTACGTGGTTATATATTGTGAATTTGCATCCGTGGTCGATCTTGTGTTAGCTTTGAGAATCTCAATATGATTCAAACGTTGAAATGGACAATCGGATGTTAAGACATGAAATTGAGAAATTAAAGAGGAAAATGAAAAATGTTTTCACAAAATGATGATGTCAATCTAAACTTTCAATGGAGATTTAAGAACTTAAACGAAGACTTCAATGGTGTCGGTCTAAGACAATTGAATCGAAATTGCTTTACAAAATCACATGGAAAAGGTGTCTTTGGATCGGTCGCGAATTTCAAAAGTCGAATTTCTTGATGATGAAATGCATCATTAAAGTGTCAAATTTTCAAATATGAACAAGAGATTGCACAAGTCAAGCAGAGAATATAAAAGCGATTTTTGATTCTCTCAAAACTGCTTCGCTTAAGGCGTCAAAAGAACTTGATCACCATGTTGAATATACTCGACAAATGTTGGGTGACCAAGGAAGATTAAATTCCATAATTAGGGATAAAAACACATCATCATTGAGCTTAAAGAAAAGCTAGCTAAACAAGAAACTAGCAAGTCTAGTAAAACAAAAGTGATTGCTCTGGCATGTATATAATTGATAAAACTCGGGGTACTAATTTGCTTTCTTCCACTTCTACAGGAATAGTTAGTCTACTAATGTTAGAAGATCCGAGAATAAGAGACAACAAGAAAATACTAGGATCTCGCAACATAGAAAGAGCACTCGTCCGACATCGAAGTAGAAGATCATCTTAGAAATCGAAAAAATCATGTTGCATCCGCTTTAGATTCAAATTTGGCAAATTGTAATTCTAATGTCGATTAACGAATGATAAGTCTGTAAACGTTTCAAGCGTTAATGCTTCTTGTGTTTTTGTCTTAAAAGTATGATGTCCGTAATCATGAAAAATGTGTTGCAAATTCTCGTTAGCTCGTTCTAAGAAATCTATTACTGGCCCTCCCTCTAGGTCCACTATAGTTGCAAAATCGAATTTAGGAAGGTGCACAGGTGTAGTTTAGAAATCAGACACACCCATTCTTGCAAAAACATCTCCTAAGAAAGTGTACTCACCTAGTGACTTCACTAAGATCAAAGCGAAAAATAATTGGTTATGGCAACAATGGTTGCGCGTACCTCAAGTTTTAAATGGATTCCTAAATGTGCAAATGTGTAACACTAACATAATGGAACCCACTAACTCTTTGGGTTCCACTGCTTCTATCATACCACCTTCGTTGTCTTCGTGTGTTGCGGTGATTCAACTCGTTACGTGGATTGTTGATAGCGGATGTACCCGGCATATGACGAGCAATCTAAAGTCATTAGTAAATTTTGTTTCAAAGTTCATCTGATCTTGTCGATTCGGAATGATCATTTCTTTGCAATAATGGGATATGGAGATTATGTTAATGGAAACATAGAGATCAATCGGGTTTATTATGTTGAAGGTCTTGGACACAATCTTTTCTCGGTTGGACAATTACGTGATGATGATTTGGAAGTTGCGTTTCGCTCCAAAACATGTTATGTACGTGATTTGGAAGGTCATGATTTACTCACCGCAATCGGAGCACAAATCTTTATCGATTCCTATATCCGATATGATTGCATCTTCACCGATTTGTCTTCTCTCAAAAGCGGCTTTGACAAAATCATGGTTATGGCACAAAAGGCTTTCTCATTTAAACTTCAAAACCATGGTGAACTCGCTCGTCATAAGTTAGTTGATGGTCTTCCAAGGTTCCGATACACCAAAGATCATTTATGTTAGAAACGTGAACAAGGCAAGAGAAAAAGATCTAACTTTCCCTCAAAACCGAACCAAGTTCTCAACATGTTCTTAATTTGCTTCATATGGACTTATGTGGCCCCGTGCGTGTACAAAGTGTGAATGGTAAGCGATACATTCGGTTATTGTTTATGATTATTCACGATGGACTTGGGTCTATTTTCTCCGCACTAAAGATCAAGCTCCAACAATGATTATCACCTTTCACAAAGATTCGGGTTCAACTCAAACACACTTCCGCATTATAAGAGCAGACAATGGGCCGAATTCAAAATCAAACACTTCGTGCTTATTTTGAGAAAGTTGGAATCACACATCGACCTCGATTGCTCGTACTCTGAACAAAATGGTGTTGTTGAAAGACGAAACCGAGCGTTAGTGGAGGCTGCCCGAACGATGTTGATTTTCTCACAATTACCGGATTTCTTATGGGTCAAATTTGAAATTGTTTCAACCGCATGTTTTACTCAAAACCGTTCCATCATTCATACGCGCCATAATAAAACTCCCTATGAGATTGTTCACAACCGCAAACCAGATATCGATATTTTCATGTTTTGGTGCACTTTGCTATCCGAAAAATGATCGTGATGATATTGGAAAACTTGACCAAAAGGCGACATTGGAGTGTTCATTGGTTCTTGTGAAAATTCGAAAGGATTTAAAATTTGGAATCGTCGAACTCGACAAATGATGGAAACAATTCATGTCAATTTTGATGAGCTTCTGATATGGCTTCGAGCAAAATCGCTTAGGACCCGCATCCAACCGTCTAAACTTTCCTTCTTCATCAATTTGTTTCACCCATGGAATTCACTCGTCAACAATTGGAAACTTTGTTTGCTCCTGCATTTGATGAGATTCCGAAAGTAGTGCTCGGATGTATCATTGTTCACGCACACCACGATCATAATCCAATAACCGATACACTGCTCCAACAACAACAACCGTTGCACGGATGCACCGTTGAATGATTCTCAATCAACGAAGAACACATTGCATCCAACACTAACACAAGTGATGAAACACAAAATCAAGAAGTACCCGCACCCGCATTATGACGGAAATGCTTTCTTTAATCCATTTGCTCGGCTCCAACCATTCACGACATTGGCGAGTCATCTTCACGCAATTTGGATCCGTCTAATATGCAGGCAACATTCAATCATCACCCTTCGACACATAAATGGACAAAAGATCATCCATTAGTAAATGTGATTGGTGATCCTTCCAACCCATCATGACGAGACAACGACTTCATCGATCTTTGAAACTTGTGTTTATGCACTCACCGTTTGTCAAGATGAACCACGAAACATTAAAGACGCTATGACATATGACAATTGGATTGAATCAATGCAAGAAGAGTTGAATCGGTTCAAACGTCTCAAGTCCGGGAACTTGTTCCAAAACCGATGGGATTTATGTCATTGGACTCAAATGGATCGGAAAAACAAACCGGATCTTTGAAGGCAATGTTATTCGCAAAAAATCTCGTCTTGTGGCTAAAGGGTATTCGAAGAAGAAGGAATCGATTATGAAGAATCGTTTGCACCATAGCTAGGCTTGAAGTCATGCGGATATTTACGGCATATCTTGCACACAAGAATATCACGGTTTATCGATGGATGTGAAAACGGCGTTTCTAAATGGTCAACTCCGTGAAGAAGTTTATGTGGGTCAACCGGAAGGATTCGTTGATTCGATCATCCTAACTCGTGTACAAGCTCAAAAGGCTCTTTATGGTCTTAAACAAGCCCCACGGGCATGGTACGACAAATTGTCAAAATTTCTTCTCGCTAATCTGTTTATCAAAGGCAATTGTTGATCCAACATTTTCATTCAACGTCATGGGAGGATATCTTGATTGTTCAAATTTATGTTGATGATATCATTTTGGTTCAACACATAAAAAGTACTCAACGCTTTTGCAAAATTAATGAAACAAAATTTTGAAATGTCCATGATGGGTGAACTAAAGTTCTTCTTAGGACTTGAGTTCATCAATCTCCCGTGGCATATTTTTAAATCGGTCCAAATATGCTCTTGAAATCTTAAAGAAACATGGAATGACCGGTTGTGATACTTATAACACACCTATATCCTGCAACGTCACCAAAGCCGGACGATTTACATGGGAAAGTGATTGACCTACAAAATACCAAAGTATTATTGGGTCTCTCATGTATCTAACGACCAACAGACGACATTGTCTTTGTTGTATATCTTTGCTCCGTTATCGGTCAAGACCAATGAAAGACACCTCAATGAGGCTAAAAGAATCCTTCGCTACGTAAAGGGAACCATTCACTGGGAATCGGTATCCGAAGGATTCGGTTTTACTAATCGCTATTTCGAGATCTTGATCACGCAGGTGTTTAGATACACGCAAAAGTACATCGGTGGTGTTCGGTTTCTCGGAGATAAACTTGTGTCTTGGCGATCAAAGAAACAAGATCGCACATCCATGTCATCAACGAGCGAAATCGTTGCCATGTCGACATCTTGTGCTCGAATAATTTGGATGAGATCACAACCGATGGATTACGGCTTTGTATTCAACAAGATACCAACGTCTCTGTGACTCCAAGAGTGCTATTGCCATCTCCCGCAACACGGTTCGACATTCCAAGTCAAAGCATATCGCTCTCGATATCATTTCATCAAAGAGCATGTCGAAAAGGGTACAATTGAATTATACTTTGTGGTACTCAATACCAATTGGCGGTTTGTTCACTAAAGCTTTGCCACCCGCAAGGTTTCTTGAGCTTGTCCATCAAATTGGTATCACGGTGTTTGACTCGTAAGATCCGGAATCTTTACTCAATCGTTCTTAAACGTCAAACACCAAAACATATTTCTTGGTAAATACATCTTTCAAAACAAAATACAAAAATATAAAATCTTTCAAAATCCAAAAAGATTTTCCTTCCATTAAAAAAAAAAAAAAAAAAAAAAATTGTGAATTTGAAATTTTTACATTAACATTCATTGATTACATTTTTCGTTAAACCTTGAGTTCGAATTTTCATAAGCACAACAAATCGATAATATGTTTTTACAACGTATTAATCGATTCAAATTCGGCTCAAGAAGGCTATCTCAAATATATTTCCGTATTTGAGGGGAGTACTTTTGTTCAACGAAAACAAAATCTAATTCCACGAAAGGACCACGTAGTGCGTTTGATGCCTCAATCCTAATTAAAGGAGCGAAGCTTCTTAAGCTGTCTTGCAACAACAAATCTTTGTTCGAAATCAAATGTTCTTGAAATCCATTTCTTCCCAAATGAATTTTCAATGCCTCAAAAGCATATTTTAATCAACATGTTTTCAAAACAACATTCATATGCTATTTTTGAGGGAAAAATGATTAAAATTGATTGATCGAAGTTATGGAATCTCATAACGTGCTCGACTCGAATATCACCAATGAATTGTGAACTTTGAAATGTCGATGTCGAAAAGACTTGTTTCCAACGAAACTTGTCTTAGTAGAATGTACCAATTCGAGACACTCTTGATTGACATGAACTTTGTGGGTCAAACCTCCTTTTCAAGGAGAGTTTACATCTTCAAGATAGTTATTAGAGCTAGTTGTCACCTAAAGGCGATAATGGAACTCTTTAACTATACAACGTAACGTGTCTCTGGGAATTGTTTATCAAGAGTCGATCAATTCAAAAGTCGAGCTCTTCCCTCTTTGTGCGATTTCGGTCAAAACTCATAAGCACATGTGGAGGGGAGTATTTCTGAAAACCAAAAACTCTCAAGGTGTTAGCAAAACATGTTTTCATAATAAACATCTTGAGAGATTTTTCAAGAAAAGGTTTTGTGGCAACATAGGATAGTCATGGAGTTAAAAGGTGACTAAGTTTAGGAATAAGCGTCCTATGATCCGCCAGCGGAGGGATCTACCCAAGGACACCACAAATAGTTAGTATTTAGAGTCCTTAGGTATGATTAAAAAGGAGAAAATGAGAATCGGAGAAAGAAGGAGTTGAAGAATTAAAAGAAAAGTTCAAGGAAAGGTGAAAAGAAATAGCCCTCCAAATTATTCAACTTAGAGGCGGAATCGGTTCAATTCATATACTCTTGGTTGTCACAAGATGACACCGGTATTGAAGACAAATTAAGTCATGGACCCGGTGGCGCAATGCACTAAACCTTCTAAGCCACTCAAGTTCTCTCAAAAGAACTTGTTTCATTCTCACGGGGAACCCTACGTAATCTATCGACTCTCTTGAGATTGTTGGTATTGAAGAAGGAGACCTCTCCCTAGTCTCCGCTCGGGAAAATCAAAACGCACTAATCGAGTCTAGAGCCATGAGATTCATCAAAAGATCTCTTAGGAACACTATATATTTCATCACTTGTTGTTCAAACAATAAGGACACAAGTGACATTTTTCGAGTCCCACGCAGATCTTAGCAATCGCCGTAACATTTATGAGGGATTCACAATTGTGATCCTCGGTGATTGAATGGAAATTCGCCGAGTCAACATCAAAATGCCACGGCGGTAGTCACTTCGAACTCCTTGTGGGTTACGCTTAGTGTGTCTCAAACGGTCTCGATCGTGGGGTGATGCTTGGTGTACCTCGACTCATCCGAATCAGAGGTGTATTTGATACATCACGTTATCTCACTTGTGGGACTCGGTTCGAGAACACCTTTGTAAGAATTAGAGATGTGTTTTCACACTATCTCGTTAACACTCTCGAAGTTCAAACTTGTAAGGGCTGGATTATTTCTAACCCATATTTTATGTTTTTCTTCTTATGGATGCTCACGGGTAGAAAAGATCGTGCGAGACTTTTCACATGCTTCTACCAACATCAACACTAATTGAAAGTTCTCTCAAAAAGCAAAGAAAATTTGAAAGATTCTACATCAAAGTCAAAGAATCGCCAGTTATGAGATAAAGATCAAAGTTAAAGATGTTGATAAAGGCGATTTCTGGCCCATCACAACAACAAGAACAAAGAACAAAGATGCAAAGAATCAAAGGCGTCACAAGCCATGAGCCAAAGAAGTTCAAGGCGTCAAACGACCTAAACAAGACAACAAATGATGACCAACCCTTAGGGGAGATTGTTAGGAACATGTTTTAATTATCAAGTGTAGGTCATTTCATTTGTAATAGGTCGTTAATAAATATGGTTTATAAATGTTTGTAATTGATTTCACACTCATGTAGTAAGCCCATGAGTCGTGATAGAAGGTTCTTCTAGAACCAGGGAAACACCCTACTTATGTAAACACTATAAATACCCCTCCCAGAGGGAGAGGGTTGTTAGTTCTAATTGTAATTATCATTTTCATTAATCATTCATTAGTTCCTTTCACTTTCTCTCTCTAAAACTTTCTCTCTCTAGAAATACATATTGTTGTGATAAGATGGTGACCTAACATTTCTTCCTCCTCTTTTATACACCAACTCTCTTTCTCTTACCTCTCTGAGCAGATTCCACATGTCTCTGAGACCATTGGATGACTTGAGGTCATCTTGGCCCTTGATTGCGTTTTGGCGGGAAAAATGTATTAATCCAATTGGAGAGGTTGAGTGAGATGAGGGGCATTTAATGTATCTTGGGTGTTGTTGAAGGTGGAGTGATAAGGAGGTGAAGAGGTGGTGGGGGATGGGTTATGCGGGTTTTGCAGTGCTAGTTGGTGAGGAAGAAGGAAAAGGCGCCAGGGGGTTGACGGTGGGTTTGTTGGGATTTAATATTAAAGGGGTTAATTTGAGGGGTCACAATGGTTTGGCGGGTCACAATGGGCTTAAAGGTTTAGTATTTATCAAGGACTTGTTGTGTAATTTACGAAAATGCAAGGACCATACATGGTCTGCAAAGTTGCTCCAAGGGACTAAAAGTGACAAGCTCCAATAGTACAAGGACCAAACTTGACATTTTCAAACTTCAAGGGCCATTTTGCCAATTTTAAACTTGAAGGACCAAACTTGTAATTTCTCAAAACTTTTGATATTTTTCACCAAAGGACTAATTTTGACAAGTCATGATTTTAAAAGGACCTTTGGTGATTTTTCTTTGAAATTAAGTGCTCAGGGACTATTTCGACAATTTTGAAACTTGGGGACTGAACCGCCAATTATGCAAACTTAGCTCATTTTCATCGATTTTGAACATTTTGCATCCGAAACATATAAAATGCAATTTTGAGATATTTTCGATATTTTGATGCATTCTTGAGCATTTTAAAGCGTTTTGCGATTGATTTAACCAAAATGATGAGTATTTACACACTCATCGATATGGTATGCAACGAAAAGGTCATCACCGTGAAGAAGCGGTGGGACAAGAGTCTTTGTTACTTTTGTCGATATTGAGGTTGCTTCAGCTGCAATCGGGCTATGGATCATCGGTACTAAATACATGGTATTTATTCTTATTTCTTGATTACATGTTTTATCATACAAACTAGACATTCATAAGAATTGCAATGTATTTTTGGAAAAGAAAAACCTTATAAATCTATTGTACATTACATCGAAATATAGTCTTGGAAGGATTGTTGGGCTAATCTTCTTACGCCATATGCATAAAGCTAGAGATATTAGCTTTACCTAAGGTTAGTTTTCTTAGCATCTTATTGTTTATTTTCCATCACGTCATAAGTCATCGAATTCTCTTTAAGCTGGTAGTTTTATGGGATAAATTCATTCACTAACTTTTAATCTAGTCGTGAAAGTTCTTGCCTTTTATGATATCTGCAGATTGAGGATACTATTAGTGCAACTAAGAGACTATTATAGATTTAGATCGGTGGTTGCAAGTGCGTTAAAGAGTGTTTACAACTTTTGGTGGAATTTAGTTGTAACTTATTTTAGTTATTCTTAGCTACAAGCTTACACTTTGATACAAACATACAATATACATTTCATTTCGAGCTAACGAATTTGACTTGTATACTTATTAATGAAATTATTTCTCCGCTACAAGTTTACACTTTATATATATTTGCTTCATTTATATTTCTTTATTTTTGTCACCTAATTGTAGATTATAGAATTTCTAAAAATTGGAAAAGTTTAAAATGATTTTTAATAAAATAGATTTACAAAAGAGACAGTTTTAAGATAATAACATATCTTTTACTCTATTTAAATATAGGTTGGATGTTTCTATAAAGACATGTTGTGGGAGAACCGGTGTCAATGTCTAATAAAAATATGTTTGTTCACTCTATAATGGAGACCGATTATAAGGAGAAAACCGGTGTTGATGCTTCTAATAGAGGCAGGTTGCCAAACCGGTTTCTATATGTTTCGATCATGGAGATGCCCCCTGAGAGAGTGGTTCCAAAACCACTCTTCATGAGCCATTTTGACTAGTTTCTTTGAGATTTTTTGTAGTAGTGAGGAGGCATTTGGGAGCCATCACATTGTTCATTTCACCCTTTAATTGAAATTTGGGCTTTCAACTTTACGATCGTATTCGGTGAGCTTGAATCATTCATCACGTTTGTTTATTTCAAAACGCATCAAACTCTAGAACATCTAAGGATATCTTGATGTTTGAGGTTTTAACATTTTCTTTGAGATGTTGATATTTTGGTTGTAAATCAAAATGTTCAACTTCTAGTTTAGAAAATGTTTTACCAAATTATCGTGATCATCCTGTTCAATTTTCTCACTTAGTTTAGAGTTTTGATTTCAAGCTCAATGACACGATCATGGGAGACTTTCAAAGCAACAGATAATTCATGAAATTGAGAAGCGATAATAGAACAATTAGTGGCGATATAGAACACATCTTGAGAGATACATTCGAAATAAGATTCTCATTCAAGGTATGCAAGTTCTTCCTCTCAATCTCATTATATTTTAATTCTCACTCATAGTCACTAACCTCAACAATCATTGCATCAAATTCCTTTTCCATTCCTTTAATATCGTATCTATCCCTTTTTAAGACTCTCAAATTGATCTTTTAGTTGTTTAAAGAAAGGCATGACCTCCGTTAAATAACATTCTTTGTTTGCTCAAAACACCTTTCCCTTGATTATCCCAATCGAGTGTGATCCTTTTCTTACAAGTTTTCTCAAAGTCAACAAATAATTGAAAAATAGCATATTGACTTATTAAGGTCTTGCTCTTAGTGGCAATAGTTCTAGGAACTAAATGCATTGGTGTATTTGGAGGATACCGATCGCTGCGAGCATTTTCCTAAGGGAGGGTTGGTTTCAACAAGATTTTCGACTTTTGCTTATCTAAATCCTTTTCCGAACACTTGTTCGGTGTTAACAAAGTTTGAGGCTTAAACTTGTTTAAGGAAATCCAATTTTCCTTTTGTAATCATGGGGTTTGACAATGATCTTATTCTCTTTGCACTTGGGATCGTTAAGCTTTTATCCATTTTCTCCCTAGATGCATCATCTAATTTTCTATCTTCCTCAGTGCAATCAATGCAACTAGGTGTCATCTAGGTTTAAGAATCTCATTGCCATCATAGATTACATTTTGAGCGACTTTTCCTATCTTACCATACTCGGGGTTGGATTCCTTTATAATGGGGATACTATGCTTATCATTGAGAACTTTATGCTTCGTGATCATGTGAGAAGTCTAAATTGTATTCCTTGTGCGTATAACTTATTTTCAAGCTTGTTTTCAAGGTTTTAGATTAGAAAATCATTCAAAAGTTTTGATTCCTTAGCACTTTGAATTCTTGCTTAAGCATTTTAATATTTTCTTGAAGTTCTTGTTTTGCTTAGCGGTTTAGAAAGCTTTTCTTGTAAGGAGTTTAACTCTTGTTTTAATACTTCTTTTCTAAACTTACTTTTCTAATAGTTATGCGCATTTGGTCATCCATTTCACGCTCACGGTGGTTAGCTCGAACTTAGCACGTAGTTCATAAATGGCCACTCGTTCTTTATAGGCATTAAGTTCGGAGATAACGAGAATCATCGAGGGGCACATGCGGTGTATTCATCAAAACATAGTCATCATTGATGCAGAAGATGCATCACTTGGTACAATCTCACTTTCACTTTGTTTCACATATTGATCATATGGGACAACATTGATATTACCCATATTTTCAATATCGACTTAATAGTTTGATTGATTGTACTTTGTCATGCATCTTTGCACATCGTAGTCATCGTATAGTTTTAATACCTTAGAAATGATTTTGTCTTTGGATGGACCAGCTTGTGGTGATGAAGAGACTTTAGAAGGACCATTGGAGAAATGCTAGCCATGAAAATTGTTTGTGCATGGGTTCATCATCAACGTCGAGTCGTATGCATCACAATCACCGACTTGAAAGGCATTCGATGATTGTGGCCTATATCACAGATTAGCCGCTCATCCACATCTCGCATCATATGTCTTGGCATTTCCCTCGAAGAAATAACAACTCCTATTCATCCAAAGTTGCACCATTATCCCGATCTTGCACAAGCAACATCTTATCCTCAAGTACTCTGCGTGCGAGGCGTTTTGGCGATGTCGAGTTCCTTGCAATATGTCCTCACCACCACGGTTGTAACACTTGATCGGCTTTGCTTGTCCTTGATTTCCATTCCTTCCCTTATTACGATTTGCCACATATCCTCTATCAACTCCACCTCTTCCTTGTTCATATTGCCTTTCTTGAACCGGTTTGTACCATAACCTTCCATCTCGGCAGTGGCATGATTGTGTGGATTAGATCTTTTCGAGGTTGTTGTTGGTGTGGGGAGATTTCATGTTTTGTGATCATGAGAGCGGTTGATTAATGAAGTTTCCAGCGCATCAACATCGACTTGTTTGAACATTGGATCGAGAATGAGTTTGTGATTACCATTACTGATGGGTATGACTTGTGAAGCTTTGTTTGTAATCCCAACATTGGTGTAAAATGCAGTTGAATCATTTGATGAACTTGTTTCTCCTGTTTTGATTTGAACGATTAAGAATCATTTTTCAAACATGGCATGTCTCTCATTCTGAAGCGGGAAGGCATATAGTTGTTCATAGTTGGTGTTCTTCAAACCTTTGGTTAGCTTCAGGTGACAAACTTGTGCCATTCGAGATTCATGTTGTTCACAAATTTTGAGTTCAAGCGAATGTTTGGCATGGTCATTTGATATTCCTCATATCATTAACAAGCTTGTGGAATCTCACGTAATACTCATAGACACTCTCATCAGGGTTTCATCTTGAAGTGCTCAAATTCATCATAGAATTGTGATTCTCATCTTCCATAGTTAATTGAGAACAGAGAAGCATCTTGACATTATCCCACACCTTGGCTTCGGTGTTGTGATTGATAAGCTTGTAGATATCCTTTGGAAGACCTTGAAGTATGATGTTAGAAACCGATATCGACATCGAATCTCTTTTCTCCTTATCATTGAGCTCATCATATTTTTTGGTCTGTCTATTCCATAGATCATTGTTCCATCTGCATTGTATCAATTAAGTCCTTGTAGTCTCCATCGATAAGGTCCTTCATCAATCGATTTGAGAATGTTGACCCATTTTCCTTTCAAAGACAAGTACAATATGATTCTTTGAGCCCAAGAGTCATAGTCGGTTATGTCAAGCATGGGTGGACAGTATCTGAACCACTACTTGAACATCCTCGACATGATGGAGATTGTTAATACAAATAAACCGTAAAAGCGTTTATTAATATTTTACGATCTCTTTGTGTTTTGTTGATAACAAATATAAGGTTATCTTAAGTATAATTATAAGGATACATGTTAGTTTTGTAAAGCATTTACATATAGCCATTTAAATACAAAAATGTAGTAATTAAGCATTTGTTGTAATAGTTTATTAGGATGGGTAACCCATGGAACATAACCCATGGATCTTAACCCATACCCAAGAAGACTAGATACAATGTATACTTAGATACATTGAATCTAAAGATAGCCAGGACCAACCCATAACCCATGACCCATAACCAAAAACCCATGGGCAAGAGGGCGTTCCACGGATCCTAGTCTTGTGCTAGCGGATCCCTTGTGGAAGGATCCGTGGGATCCGGGGAGCAGTGAAGAATTTTGCCTATAAATGAGAGCCATTTCTTCATTCTAACTCACCCTCTTCTTACTAAATCTCTCACACTCTCATTCTCTTCTAACATATAGATCACTTGATCTAGAGAGTTGCTCTTTTTCTTTCTATTTGTGATCCTCATATATGTCCTTCTCTAAGGCGAGATCACGAGCATTCTACAAGTCATCCAAGCAAGGGGTCCTTGATTGATTTTTCACTCCAAGATTTACATGGCGAAGATCTTGTATTTGATATTTCACATATTTGTTGTGTAATAGTTGTGTTGGTTTGGTCCACCGTGCTACGGACTCGGTATTTAGCTTTGTCTGGGAAAAAGTGTAAGCAACGTTGTGAAGGCTTCTCCCAAGTGAAGGAGTTTGTTGACATAGTGCTTGAACTCTCGAGTAGGTGACTCGAGGAGTGGAGTAGGGCAAGGAAGGTGTCCTTGTAGCCGAACCACTATACATTGGTTGTGTCTTTTCTTTCCCTTCGCTTTACTTTATTTACTTGCTTTATCATTAGATCTATACTTTCTCTACATCTACAAGATCTCACATATTAACGAATCTAAAAGTTTTTTAAACTAACGTAAAATCGGCAAAACTATTCAACCCCCCATTCTAGTTTTCCACAATTGGTATCAGAGCTAAGTTTATAAAAGTTTTAAAATAAAATAGTATTTTAAAAACTTTTCGATCACTATGGGTTCTGAAAATTATAAGGAAGGGCAATCTATGCAACGACCACCACTACTTGAAACTAATGGTTTTATATATTGGAAAAATAGATTCAAAACATATGTGAAGTCTAAAGATATTGATCTTTGGTACATTATTGTTGAAGGTGATTTTGAGGCTACCTCGAATGATGATAAAGGAAATTTAGTTCACATACCTCATGATAAACTAAGCGATGAAATGAAGAAAAAGCTTTCTAAAAATAGTGAAGCAAAATGGTTTTATATAATGCTTTACCGAAAAGGAATTGAAAGAATTTCTATCCTTAAAACCTCTAAAGAAATTTGGAATTCTTTAGTTGTAACTCATCAAGGCAACCAATAAGTTAAAATAATAAAATTGATTTATTTGTTCAACAATATGAACAATTTTCAATATCGGATGAGGAAACTATAGATCATTCATTTGCTAACTTTAATACTATTATTACATCTTTACAAGCACTTGATGAATCTTTTCTAGCCATAACCATGTTAGGAGATATCTAAGGGCACTTCCATAGAGTGGAGATCCAAGGTGACGGCGATCGAAGAGTCAAAAGATTTGACAATCCTACCTCGATGAACTCATAGGCAACCTAAAGTCTACGAGCTTGTCATTGCTAAAGATTCCGAAGCCTCAAAGGTGAAAGAAACACAAATCTCTTGCCCTTAAAGCCAAAAAGGTTTCGGCGATGAGGAGAACTCCTCTTGAGTAGTGACGACGAAGAAATGTGCGCTATGGCGATAAAGGACTTTAAAATTTCTTTAAAGAAAGGAAGATCGTCAAACAACCGTATGACGATAAGAAAACTTCGGAAAAGCAAAGAGGATGAGAAGCCAAGGATGATCGTACTTGCTTTAAATGTGGGACCCAAACCACTTTATGTCACACCCCAATTACATTTTTGCGTGAATGGAATTCACGGGATTGTTGTCATAGCATCACAATCAGTTATATTGAGCGACCTAAAGTGTCGTTTGGAAAATACATCGTTTGATTTAATAAAATAATCGGAGTTACAACATAGGTCCCAAAGTTTACAAAGTTTGCGGAAATATAAATATATTACAAGTCCAAACGATGGTTTTAAAAGAAAGTGCCATAATGTACAATGATGTAAGTCGGCGCGCGACTCAAAAGGTGGTTCCTTAACCATGCCATGATGATAATGCCTTAGATACACGAGAATAAACATGCTAAAAAGGTCAACACAAAGGTTGAGTGAAATCCATAGGTTTAAGTAATTCGTTTGAACACAATAATCGTAGTGTGAGTTAAATGGTTTCACACTCATCGTTAAAAACAAAATCGTATTTATTTCACTAAGTTCATGACACCAAAGCGTAAACATCGCACCAATAAAATTGGTAATCATCGTTTCATCGCCGCCCTAATAGGTAATTTGCCAATTTACCTTAATGATTCAAATATAGTGCGCTCGATTTCCCTAAATGGGTCAATAGGAGCGGGAGTGTTAATTCAATAGGCCTATTCACAATATTCGCTCACTGCAAGTGACTAATGGTTCATGATGTAGGGACTTGAACATGGCAAATACTTAGTGACAATAAAACATTCGGTTATAGCATACGATTCAAAGCATTTGTGTTCGATTAAAATGTAGCATGTATCTCCCCAGTGTTTGTAAAAGCAGTTAAAAGAGTAAAAGTGGGGCTATGAACTCACTTGGTAGGCGGTGTGATGACAAGAGTGAGTACACCGAGGTATAGCGTGATGTTTCAATCTGGACCTATTACGAATGATATGATATGTAATGAGTTGCAATGTAATGTTATGCATGCATTTCGTATGTTATTTATACCATTTGCGAGTTTTGAAAATAATACTTATCGTCGAAAATACTCTTTTGACGTCTTGACCACTCAAAAATGACTTTACAAGTTTTTACGTCAAAATGTCATCCTACAATGGTTTTATAATGATTTATGGTGAAATTATCACTTTTAAATCAGCAAAACAATGTCGTCGGAATTTTCTTAAAGTGACAAAAATGGCTTTGGAAAACTAGTCGTAAAATGGTGTACGTCGATCGTTAGGAAACGAACTCGACGGTTTTGGAAAGTTTGTATCGAAATCTAGAAGTTTCATTCGAGATTTTTCAGTCAAAAAGGTCTCGAACATAAAGATAATAAGGGTTAAAGATGGTGATTTTGGCTAATTGTTATGTAAAAGTGAGTTTCGCCAAGTTTAAACATCCGTAATTAACTTATTACAACTCCATTATACAAGCGACTTGTCGTTTTGAAAAATATGCCGGTGATCTTAATTTTACTAAAGACATTTTGTTCCAAAAGTTCCACATCATGGTTAAAACAGCCTCAAACATGGTCGATTCAACTACCGTAACACTTGTATCGTAAAAATAATATAGTTTTCGAAAAATAATAGTTCTGGCAATTTTATGAAACGTGCATATCTTTGTCGTTTCAAATCCGTTTTCTACGTATAATACATCCTTAGCTTCGTATCAAAGTATACTAATATATTTTTGATAAGTCGAAATAATTTGTGAAGCTTAAGGCTCGTTTTTGACTCGAATAAAACAATAATAGGTTGCTGAATTTTCTGAAAACAATATATTTCGTCGTCAAACTTTAAAAATTCATAACTTCTTCGTTATAACTCCGTTTTTATCCGTTCAAGCGGCCACGGATTCGTTTTAAAGTATATTTTCTAATTATCAAGGCCAAAATGTCGTGCTTACTGTCGGATTTTCCAGAAAACCAAAACAAGGACAGAACCTATTTTATAGTTATCGAAAATAGTTTTTCTCGGACAAAACCTATTCTAATCCCTTCAAATCAACTCCAAAACTAATCTAATCCTACCATACACCTTCTTAGGGTGTCATGGGTTCCTAGACATCATCAAGACCAAAGTACACCAAGGGGATAATTATAGGATGACCAAATATATATATATACTCTAAAATCATGTAAAAATGGTATAAATCACATATGTCTTGCATGTTGCTCCAAAAATGAAAAGATTCATATGAAATGAAAAAGGAAACATGAAAATGAAAGAAACATGCTTACAAGTGAATATGATGAGGTGCAAGTAACAAGGTTAAACTTAAATACTCTTGGTTTTTATTTCAAAACCTTATAAAGAGTATAAACTAGATTGATTAAACACTTGAGAAAAATTTGGAAGATGATCCCTTGAAGAACCCTTTGAAGGCCGGTTTGAGGAGGAACAAAAGAGAGAAAGAAAGTTTTTGCTAACTTGAAGAATTTTGAGATGTATGAATGAATAATTGACCTTGGAGTATACACTTATACAATCAAAGAAATTTTACTAACTCCATTAAATGCCAACCTCTAAGGGGCCGGATTTTTGGGAGATTGGTTTCCCAATCATATATATATATATATATATTTTTTTTTTTTTTTTTATTGTATATAATTGTGTAGATATTTAATAAAAATGTATAAGTAAAAGGTAAATGGAAATTTTTGGTACAAGTAAGTTTTAATAGATCAAAATAGAATGTAATGAGATAATAAAAATTGTAAAAATACATTCCTTGTCAAAATTGAGTGATAAAATAATTATCGTATAATTTTTAAGAAAAACGTCGTAATAATTTAAATTCGACGATTTATGTACGAAATAAATTTAAAACACTAGAAAAACTCAAAATATAGTTTACATAACTAAATGTAAGTTTAAAAATACCTCGGGATCATTTTTGAAAGTAATGGATTAAATATACAAAATAATAACTCACGCGATAACGTTTATTTAATATAAAAATTACGCGTTTAAAGTGAAATGAAATGTCGTGAATGAACTAATGAGATGCAAATGATGTCAATGAAATGTAGACTAATCTTAGTCCATATGAAATGTACGTGATGTTATGATCATGAATTAGCGCTAAACCATAAAGGTTACGCGAATTTGAAACAAATAAACCAAGTTTACGATAAATGTTGAAATAGTGAGGCATAAATTGTTTTGAGAAATGACACGAAATTGCGAGTTGTCACATTAAGCCCAACCAAAAGGAATTCAGTCCACGAATTGATTCGTGTTAGTCTATCGAATTTTGAGTTTATGATGAATAACGAGGAGAAAAGACATGGAGAATGTCGTTCACGGTTATCGATGATTGAGCGTATAAAACATCGTAGTAAAGAAAATATCGGATGAATCTCTCATAAGTAACACTTTGACTTTGAAATATGTGAAGATTTTGCTTGCACTAAGATTTATAATTAAGCGCTCCCAACATAACATGACCCTCCGAATTAGACATAGTTAGCTAGGCTATGTATAATTAAGGAGCGATGATGTGACGTTCGGTTTAGTTGTTATAACTCTCGATGCTTACAAGGATTTAAACCGTGTCGTTAAAATGGTCGATAAAGTAAAAAGAAGTAAAATTCTCATAAGTAATAACAAATCGGAAGAAAATAAAGTACGATAGATGAGAATATTTTACAACAAGTGGTTTAGCAAAAGTAGTACATCTTAGGTTATAAAGATTCGGATACAATGGAAAACATAAACTTAGTACGACATAGTACATAAGGAAAAATTAAGATTGTTAGCTTCCAAACTTCTTCAGTCTTCCGTTGTTGGGACCATGACGAGCTTCTCCTCCTCCAACATATATGCATTCCATGAGCATATTCAACTGGTTGACCTTGGTTTTGAGGACATTGATTTCTATAGTGTCCTTGCTCCCCACATCCGAAGCATGTGACTACGGCTTTACCTTTACAATCCGCTAGATGTCCGGTGTTTGGAATTTGTGGCACTGCGGGCAAGGACCCGAGTGATGAAAATTACATCGATTACATAGTGGGTGTGTTCCAAAGCATACCTCTACCTCTCATTGGTGCGTGACATAAACCATTCCGCTTCTTGCCTTCTATTTTGTTGTTGTTGATGGTTAGTGTTGCGGTTTTGGTTGTTGTTGTTATAACCTCCTTAGTCGTTTCCCATTTTCTTTTGTTGTTGTTGATTTGGTTATCGTCGTTGTTGTTGTTGTTTTGGTTATTGTGGTAGTTGGTGCGGTTGTTGGGGTTGTTGTTGTTTTGGTTGGTGTTGGTGTACTTACCTCTCTTCACTACCGGCCATGAGCTTTTGAGTCACCCTAATAGCTTCCTCGATTGTTTGTGGATCAAACGAAGTCAAATCTCCTTGAATCACCTCGGGAAGTCCCCAATGAAAGCCTCTAGCAACTTCTCATTATCGAAACCATGGACGGGCATAGCGCCAATTCTTGGAATCTCCGAATGTAAGTGTCAATATCGTGCCCAATAGTTACTAGTTCATAGAACTCGGTCTCCAACTTTTTGACTTCGTACGAGGACAAAACTTCTTAGTCACCAAACCCTTAAATTGCTCCCAGTAAGCTTGAAAGCATTCTCCATTCAATCGGTTGAGCATATGAATTCCACCACGACAATGCTCCATCGAGTAATGTACTTGTAGCATATTTGACCTTACTATCATCGGGGCAATTACAAAGCAAAACACGGTTCAACTTTTCAAACCATCGTACCATGGCGTGGCTCCTTGATCCCCCAAACTTGTGGGCTCACCACTTTTGAAATCCTTATACGAACATCTCTTAACTCGGATCCTCAGGCATTTCCGATGTGACTAGCCTAAGGCTTCAAAGAACACTGCTGACCTCGGCGGCAGAAGCAGCCCACTGTTCCTTTCGACTCTTAAAGCATCAGCTATGCTATCATTCACTAACTTTTGAATAGCCGCTTGGGTCATTTCAACTGTAGCTTTCTTTGGTGCCATATCTTCTTCAAAACAAGAGGAAATGTGAGACGTAGCAAAATCCCATGTTAAAAATATGCGCTCTAAAGAGAGGTGATAAGAAATGATAAGTTTGAGGTTATCTTTCAAAATAATCGACGGTTTCCTAAGAAATGGGTTATGAGATGTCGTAAGTGCTTCAAATGTATGATGGTTTAGTGACTTAATGTGTGAATAAAGTGTAACTCGACATGTTAGTGGTGGAACAAGGAGTGAGAGTGACCTTGCCGTACTTAAAGGTTTATCTCAGTATTCGACGTTATCGGTGATGAGTCAATGAATGTAAAAATTATGATAGGGAATGTCAAGGAATTCTCCACATTAGAGTATGAAGAAAGAATAATGGAATGGGCATTTAAAGGCATCCATGTGACAATCGATATGAAATGAAAGTAAATAACTCGAAAAATGTACGTAAAAACCGCATGTAAAGTGAACATGCACTTATGATGAAATGATGAGATGCTATGATGATGTAGTTATAGTCTAGGGTCAATGATGCAACCTAGTTCTCTATAATCAAGCTCGATGCCAATCTGTCACACCCCAAATTACATTTTGCGGTGAATGGAATTCACAGGATTGATCGTCATAGCATCACAATCACGAGTTATATTGAGCGACCTAAAGTGTCGTTTGGAAAATACATCGTTTGATTTAATAAAATAATCGAGTTACAACATAGGTCCCAAAGTTTACAAAGTTTGCGGAAATATAAATATATTACAAGTCCAAACGATGGTTTTAAAAGAAAGTGCCATAATGTACAATGATGTAAGTCGACGCCGCGACTCAAAAGGTGGTTCCTTAACCATGCCATGATGATAATGCCTTAGATACACGAGAATAAACATGCTAAAAGGTCAACACAAAGGTTGAGTGAAATCCATAGGTTTAAGTAATTCGTTTGAACACAATAATCGTAGTGTGAGTTAAATGGTTTCACACTCATCGTTAAAAACAAAATCGTATTTATTTCACTAAGTTCATGACACCAAAGCGTAAACATCGCACCAATAAAATTGGTAATCATCGTTTCATCGCCGCCCTAATAGGTAATTTGCCAATTTACCTTAATGATTCAAATATAGTCGCTCGATTTCCCTAAATGGGTCAATAGGAGGAGTGTTAATTCAATAGGCCTATTCACAATATTCGCTCACCGCAAGTGACTAATGGTTCATGATGTAGGGACTTGAACATGGCAAATACTTAGTGACAATAAAACATTCGGTTATAGCATCAGATTCAAAGCATTTGTGTTCGATTAAAAATGTAGCATGTATCTCCCCCAGTGTTTGTAAAAGCAGTTACAAGAGTAAAAGTGGGGCTATGAACTCACTTGGTAGGCGGTGTGATGACAAGAGTGAGTACACCGAGGTATAGCGTGATGTTTCAATCGGACCTATTACGAATGATATGATATGTAATGAGTTGCAATGTAATGTTATGCATGCATTTCGTATGTTATTTATACCATTTGCGAGTTTGAAAATAATACTTATCGTCGAAAATACTCTTTTGGCGTCTTGACCACTCAAAATGACTTTACAAGTTTTACGTCAAAATGTCATCCTACAATGGTTTTATAATGATTTATGGTGAAATTATCACTTTTAAATCGCAAAACAATGTCGTGAATTTTCTTAAAAGTGACAAAATGGCTTTGGAAAACTAGTCGTAAAATGGTGTACGTCGATCGTTAGGAAGCGAACTTCGACGGTTTTGGAAAGTTTGTATCGAAATCTAGAAGTTTCGGTTCAGGAGTTTTAAGTCAAAAGGTCTCGAACATAAAGATAATAAGGGTTAAAGATGGTGATTTTGGCTAATTGTTATGTAAAAAGTGAGTTTCGGCCAAGTTTAAACATCCGTAATTAACTTATTACAACTCCGCTATACAAACGGCTTGTCGTTTTGAAAAATATGCCCGGTGATCTTAATTTTACTAAAAGACATTTTGTTCCAAAAAGTTCCACATCATGGTTAAAAACAGCCTCAAACATGGTCGATTCACCATCAGTAACACTTGTATCGTAAAAATAATATAGTTTTTCGAAAATAATAGTTACGGCAATTTTATGAAAACGTGCATATCTTTTGTCGTTTCAAATCCGTTTTCTCATATAATACATCCTTAGCTTCGTATCAAAGTATACTAATATATTTTTGATAAGTCGAAATAATTTGTGAAGCTTAAGGCTCGTTTTGACTCGAATAAAACAATAATAGGTTGCTGAATTTTACGAAAACAATATATTTAGTCGTCAAACTTTAAAAATTCATAACTTCTTCGTTATAACTCCGTTTTATCCGTTCAAGCGACCACGGATTCGTTTTAAAGTATATTTTCTAATTATCAAGGCCAAAATGTCGTGCTTACTGTCGGATTTTCCAGAAAACCAAAACAAGGACAGAACCTATTTTATAGTTATCGAAAATAGTTTTTCTCGGACAAAACCTATTCTAATCCCTTCAAATCAACTCCAAAACTAATCTAATCCTACCATACACCTTCTTAGGGTGTCATGGGTTCCTAGACATCATCAAGACCAAAGTACACCAAGGGGATAATTATAGGATGACCAAATATATATATATACTCTAAAATCATGTAAAATGGTATAAATCACATATGTCTTGCATGTTGCTCCAAAAATGAAAAGATTCATATGAAATGAAAAGGAAACATGAAAATGAAAGAAACATGCTTACAAGTGAATATGATGAGGTGCAAGTAACAAGGTTAAACTTAAATACTCTTGGTTTTATTTCAAAACCTTATAAAGAGTATAAACTAGATTGATTAAACACTTGAGAAAAATTTGGAAGATGATCCTTGAAGAACCCCTTGAAGGCGGTTTGAGGAGGAACAAAGAGAAAAGAAAGTTTTGCTAACTTGAAGAATTTTGAGATGTATGAATGAATAATTGACCTTGGGTATACACTTATACAATCAAAGAAATTTTACTAACTCCATTAAATGCCAACCTCTAAGGGCGGATTTTGGGAGATTGGTTTCCCAATCATATATATATATATATATATATATTTTTTTTTTTTTTTTTTTGTATATAATTGTGTAGATATTTAATAAAATGTATAAGTAAAAGGTAAATGGAAATTTTTGGTACAAGTAAGTTTTTAATAGATCAAAATAGAATGTAATGAGATAATAAAAATTGTAAAAATACATTCCTTGTCAAAATTGAGTGATAAAATAATTATCGTATAATTTTTAAGAAAAACGTCGTAATAATTTAAATTCGACGATTTATGTACGAAATAAATTTAAAACACTAGAAAAACTCAAAATATAGTTTACATAACTAAATGTAAGTTTAAAAATACCTCGGGATCATTTTTGAAAGTAATGGATTAAATATACAAAATAATAACTCACGCGATAACGTTTATTTAATATAAAAATTACGCGTTTAAAGTGAAATGAAATGTCGTGAATGAACTAATGAGATGCAAATGATGTCAATGAAATGTAGACTAATCTTAGTCCATATGAAATGTACGTGATGTTATGATCATGAATTAGCCGCTAAACCATAAAGGTTCTGAATTTGAAACAAATAAACCAAGTTTACGATAAATGTTGAAATAGTGAGGCATAAATTGTTTTGAGAAATGACACGAAATTGCGAGTTGTCACACTTTATTAGTAAGTGTCCCAAGCAGGATGATCAAAAGGCGTTAAATGAGGCGGCACATGGGAATAATGACGAGGAGGATGATGAAGAAATTTGTCTCATGGCAAATGACGAGGTGTGTAAAGGTCGACCTAGACCCAGATGAATGGGTCAAGGATAGCGGGTGCGAGGCACATGACCGGCAATAGGGATCTATTCTCCATATGAATCCGTAAATGGAGGTAATGTGGTGTTTGGAAATAGCAAAAGTAGAATCATCGGTAAAGTGCGATTTCGACAAATCTCAACCATTAATGATGTGTGTCACGTAGAAAACCTAAACTTTAATCTCTTAAGTATAGGACAAATATGTGATAAAAAGTGCAATGTACTTTTTAAAGCTGGTAGTAACATACTTAAAAATGGCATAACCATAGGAAGAGGAATTAGGAAACATGGGTCTATGTCATTAAAATTGGTAATGAAACTAAAGACAAACTATGTCTTACCTCTATGGATGATACTTGACCTTATGGCATCGAAGATTGGGTCACGCCAACATGCGACTTCTTCAATCGCTATCATCCAAAGATCTAGTAAAGAGATCTACCTAAGTTAAAATATGAACATCATTTTGTGATGCTTGTAATGTAGGAAAACAAGCTCATTCTAGTCATAAAGCTAAAAACATGGTGTCTACAACTAGGTGTCTAGAATTACTACATATGGATTTATTTGGTCCATCCGCTATCCAAAGTTATGGAGGCAACTACTACACTTTGGTCATAGTGGATGACTACTCTAGGTATACATGGACAAAATTTTAAAGAACAAAGCGAAACCTTTAATTATTTTGAAATATTAAGCAAAAGATCCAAAGACAACTAGGAAGTCCCATAGTGTCTATTAGGACGGATCATGGTAGGAATTCGATAGCGAAGTGCAATTCGGAGCTTTTGTGGCTAATAGTATTACTCACAACTTCTCGGCTCCACGCACTCCACAATCGAATGGGGTAGTAGAAAGAAAGAATAGAACCCTACAAGAAATGAGTTGAACCATGCTTAATGAACAATCCATACCTCAAAAGTTTTGGTGTAATGCCGTTGATACTTCAGCGTACATACTCAATCGAGTCTTAATTAGACCAATCTTAGGAAAAACTCCATATGAGTTACTTGAGGCAAAAAGCCTCGTTAAATCACTTTAGAGTCTTTGGTAGTAAATGTTTTATTCTTAACACTAAAGATTACCTTACAAAATTTGATCCTAAATCAACAGAATGTATCTTTTTAGGTTACTCGCCAAATAGCAAAGCCTCGTCATATTAAACAAAGAAACAATGAAGGTAGGAAGAGTCATTAAATATAAAATTTGATGAAAGTCCACCCAAACCCTCTCCACCTCTTGTCGATGGCGAGATTATAGAAAGTGAAGCTATAGTAATAAAGAAAAGATAAGTTAAGAAGAAGAACCTCTAAGTGATGAAATAATAAACATTAAAGAGTCCAAAGATCACCCGTAGATAAAGTCATAGGAAAACTAAGCGAGCGAACATTAAGGTATCAAGTTCAAAACCAAAGTAGCTTGTTTTGTTTCGTTTCAACCTTAGAACCTAAGAATACACAAGAAGCCATAAAAGATGAGAGTTGGATAATGGCTATGCAAGAAGAACTAAATCAATTTGTTTCTAATGATGTTTGGACACTTGTCCCTCCACCTAGTAATCAAACCATAATAGGAACCAAATGGGTTTATAAAAACAAATTAGATGCAAATGGAGTAGTGTCTAGGAACAAGGCTAGACTCGTTGCTCAATGGTATAACCAACAAGAGGAATAGACTACGATGAGACCTCGCCCCGTGGCTAGATTAGAGTCTATAAGAATACTTCTTGTGTATGCTTGTGCTAATGATCTAAGCTTTATCAAATGGATGTCAAAAGCGCTTTTCTAAATGGTTTCATTAATGAAGAAGTATATGTAGCTCAACCTCAAGGCTTCATCGATTTTGAAAACCCAAACATGTGTATAAATTAAAGAAAGCCCTTTATGGTCTTAAACAAGCTCCAAAAGCTTGGTATGATAGACTCAAGTCCTTTTAATTAAACACAACTATACCATGAGGTTAGTTGACAACACACTTTACTAAGAAAGAGAATCACATATAATCATAGTGCAAATATATGTAGATGATATTATATTCGGATCCACTTGTCAAGACATGTGTGATGATTTCTATAAAATCATGCATGACGAGTTCGAGATGAGTATGATGGGAGAACTTAGTTTCTTTCTTGGTCTACAAATTAAACAAGTAGAAGATGGTATCTTCTTTAATCAATCTAAATACATAAAGGAGATGTTAAAGAAATTTGGTCTAGAAGAGTGAAACCAATTAGGACTCCAATGTCATCCGACACCAAACTCACAAAAGATGAAGGCAATGAATCCGTAGATAATACTAAATATCGTGGCATGATAGGTAGTCTTCTCTACCTCACTGACAAGTAGGCGGATATCATGTTTAGTGTTTGCTTATGTGCTAGGTTTCAAGAAAACCCTAAAACATCACACCTAGAAGCCGTAAAAGGATATTTAGATACATTAAGGGTACAACACAATTAGGATTATGGTATCCTAAGGGCACGGGAGTAGAAACAATTGTATGTCTGATTGACCATGCGGTGATTACGTTGATAGAAAAAGTACAAGTGGGGTATGTACTTTCATGGGATGTTGTTTAACATCTTGGTTTCTAAGAAACAAACGACACTAGCAATTTCAACAACCGGCCGAGTACATCTCCGTGGCAAAGCATGCCAACAAGCACTATGGATGAAACAAGCGTTAGTCGACTCGACATCCATCTAGCGACATAGCCATCCTATGTGACAACAAAGTGCCATCGACTTAAGCAAGAATCCGGTATTGCATTCTAGCACAAAGCATATAGAGATTCGTCATCACTTCTTAAGAGACAATGTTCAAAAGGAACATCTCTATTGAGAAGGTAGCATCGGAAGACAACATAGCCGACGTCCTCACCAAACCGTTGAGCCGGGAACAATTCAACTTACGCCGTCTTGGTCTTGGTCTAATGGAACAAGCGTCGTAACTTATTTGACTCTACAAGGTATGTAAACACCGGCCTTCTTCATTACGAGTCTAGGATCTCTATTTCACGCCTGACTCACAAAACAATACGGAATTTTCAAAACCCAAGATAAAATTTTCACTTATAGCTTTCTTATTTTTTTTTACATATACATTTTCAAAGAAAACCTCTCCTCAAAATGTTTTCCAAAAGGATGATACCTTCCGTATCAATTTCACAAAAGCAATTTCTCGTCTAGGAAAAATCGCTTTTCATTATTAATACAAAGTAAAAACCCGTTTTCATTGCATCTCATGTCTTTTGAATGCTAAAGGAGACACATAACTAATATGTGTTTTCGGGTACATTCATTTAAGCAACAATGAATTAGGAGGATTGATAACACTAAATTACGTACTTATGTACTAAATATGTGTTTTCGGGTTATCTTAATAGGATACTATTTCTACTTCTAGTTTATTTTCTATTTCTTTGTAGGAGTCGAGATAACCGCAACTCCAAATAGTTTGCATATAGGCACACACTAGGCAAAAATGTTTCCAAAAAAGAAAATTTTATCTTTGCTGAATCACGGTCCCCCACGGATCCCAAATTCATCTTGGGACGGATCCTCAAGGAAGGATCCGTGGGATCAAGTGAGATGCAGCTATTTTCAACTTCTACTTTTTCACTTTGGATGAAAAATCCACATTTGTTTCATTTTTGGGAGTATGCTCTTTAATGCTTGTGTTCTCATGATCACATGCCTTGAATTCATATCTAATCATTAGATTTTAATCCACATTTTGGAATTGAGCATTCATTACAATGCTTTGTTTTCTATATATAACTCCCAAAATGCTTGCATACTCCATCTCCTCCTCACAAACACACTACATCATGTCATCCAAAAACCCTTTAGGAGAATCATCTAGTACAAACAATCATGATATCCAAACCTTTATACTTCCACCATCAAAATACCACAATCAAACTCTAGGATATCCATGCGGATTAGTATCCGATCTTGTTGCTTTAGCAAAACAAACCTCAAATGGCTCATCCTCAACCAATAACTCACCACAAGATGCTTCCATTATAGCACCTCCTCATCACCAACAAGTACACCAACTTTATCACCACCTAAAGTCACTCTTTTCGAACTCCTTAAGGCTCCAACAAGATCTAGCCAACTTAAAGAAAAAGAAATAGTCTTTTCAACACCCCACATCTCCAAACACTACTTTCCAAGATCTTGAAACATCACCACCATTAGCTCCCATCACATTACAAGAACATCTAGGTTCTTTTCCACCACCATTACAAACATTAGGATGTTGATCCATATTTTCCTATTTTTCCACCACATCTTCCGCATAACTCAAATAAAAACACCCGGAAAACTTCGCACTCATTACCCACATCACCTACATTGTGAACATTGCCAATCCACTGGGAAATTGCAATAGAAGTTAGGGAAGAAATGCGATTCATACTCAACCTCATACTTGATCGCATCAATACCATCACTCATCAAAACCTCCATCCATAAACCTTATGCAAGCATGGACGGAATCATTACTACTATTTTCTATTTTTAGTACTTTTTCATTTGAGTCATTTTCAAGAACAAGTATTGTTCTTATTTTTACATGCTTGTAGGTGGCATAAATACCACTTCACTTTGTTGTTTTATTATAAGGCCTCGTTTACATACCTTGGCTCCCAATCTTGATTCTCGTCAATCACAAGATTATATAAGCATGTTACTAACCTTTCTTTTTGTAGGATTTTTTTTTATTTTCTCTTCACTTGATGCTGTTGGGAATTAAGGTAAACTACTGATTCTGCCAAAGCATAAACTCACCGATTACTGCCAAGCATCGCTAAAGAAGAAAGGATTACTGCGGTTATACTTGTTGAAGTGTTAAAGCAGAACATTGTGTTCTTCTTGAAAGTGGGAACCACGTGGAGAGATAAGCTCGGTTTAGAGTAAAAGTCGTGTGGTATGTATAGGTTGGCGCCAGATTATGTAGAGCTTATCGAATAAACAATATGATTAACAAATCAATATGATTAGTTGCATGCTTGTCTAGAAGCATGCTTGGTCTATATTAGTTTTAGGGCGTAATATGTCAACGCTCATTAGGGTTTCTTGCCTATATAAGAAACCATAGTAGTATGTAATAGATAAGCTTTTAAAGTCTTTCAAGTCTTGTAAACTATCAAAACATAGAGTTTCTATAATCAAAGATCCATAGGATCAAAGAGTTCTTAGTTACTATAACTTGTATTTATCTTCCGCTACAAAATACGAGTTGTAGAGATCTTCTATTAGTTTGCTTGTGATTACATAAGTAATACTAACGATCTCCGAGTGCTTAAGATCTATCAAGGTCTCTGTTTCTAACAAGTGGTATCGAGCCTCGGGAAAGTCTCTCGATACTAAGAACCATTCTCTTCCCCATACAATCAAACATTCTTTCACCATGCAGGATCCGATAATGAAAATGAAGTCACCAACACAAACAACACCAACACCACTTCCATGCAACAACTCGGTCTCTGGTGCGACAATGGTAAATTTCCTTATTTAAAGAGGAAGAGTATGAACTTTGGACTATGAAGATGGAAACTTGGATTTCCAATATTGATTGGAATCGTGGGAGTTAGTAAAGAAAGGAAACAATAAAGAAAATGATTCACAGCGGGGATGGGAAGTTTATCATGGCTCCACCAAAAGCTACTGAAGAAGTCTTGGCCATGCAGAGAGCATAAAGTGAAAACTATTCTACTTGAAGCCATACACGAAGATCATCTATGTGATTTTCACCATATGGATGATGCTAAAGACATATGGATGGCTCTCAAAGCAAGGTTCGGTGGAAATGAAGAATCAAAAGAATGAGGAAGTCCATGCTAAGACAATGAGTTTGGGACTTCAATATTTCCGAAGAAGAAGGTATCCACAAGGGATCTGACAGGTTCCATAGGATCTTGAGTCGGTGAACCGGTGAATGCTAAACGAGATAATGAAGATTGCAACTCCAAGTTCTTACGGTCCTTGCCACCATCATGGTTGCATGTTAGTATAGCACTCAAAGCTAAAGGAGGTTGGACATGCTCACCTTTGATGAGCTGCATAAATGAGACTCGGGACTCTTGAACGGATGTCGAACTCCCACCGTACATCTTTTTCGGACATGCGACTTTTGTTGGAACATCTCACTCCAACACGGTGGTACACTTCAAGTTCCAACTACTTTCCATCATCTCCTAGTTCCAACTACTTCCCATCATCTTGCACTCCCACTCCACCACATAACCCTCGTCCCACTCCACCATGTTCTCAATCTAGGACTAGTAGTGTGATGGAGGATGTTCTTCACTCTTTTGTTCTTGATTATGATACTCAACGATTATCTTGTATATGAAGACTTTGATCGGTTGGACCCTCTTGAAATGGAGGAAATGGCGCGAAAATGCGGTGGCATTCTTGTCGATGAGACATCAAAGGTTTGAAGAGAAGTGCGGGAGGAAGTTTGCTTTCAAGGAAAGGAACCAAATTTCACTTTGATAGGAGAAAAGTCAAGTGTTACACTTGCCATCGGATGGGGCATTTCTCAAGAATGCTGAGAAAAGAAAAGTGGAGATGGAGCTAAATACTTCTCATATCGGTAGAAAGAAGGGAAGGCTGGAGCTTAGACTCTCCTCACCATGGATGAGCAGTCAACTGGACTACACATGAACTCATTAATGAGGAAGCTTATGATCTTGATAAGCTTGGATTGCTTGCAAGGTGTACTTGGATGAAAGGCATGATCAGGTTTGCCTTAATGGGACTATCTCAGGTACACAACTGTATATTTGGTTGTAGTCTAAAATACAATGAACTTAAAGAAGAATTTGATGCTATGAAACCTAAGTTTGATGAATGCTATATTGATAATGAAGCCCATAAACTAGCATTAAAAACAGTAGAAAGACAAAAAGTATGGTTTCAGAAGAATCAAATTGCTTATGAAGAAAAATAAAGGTTTTACGGTTTGATCTAGAAGTTGCAAATAATTACTTAAAAGCGTCGAGAAAGCAAAGGATGAGCGCAATGTTCGAGAACCTAGAACTTAAAACTAAGCTTAATGAGAAATAGCTAGGCATAAGGAATGGATAATTTCGGTGATAATCGGCTAGAGTAATCTATAGTCAATCGAGAACCTCTCGGCTTAGGATTAGGATTTCAAAAGTATGTAGGATTGGAAGCTAAGTATGATGGTGATAAATCCACACACAAAGTTGGTGACTTTGTTAAAGAAGGTGAAATGCATCGTCCTCGGTCCTATTAGAGGTGAATTTATGCCCAGACCTATCCATCACTATTGACTTTGATGGATCACATCATCTATATGGCAAAAGTCAAAGACTTGCCAAACCCCGATTCCTCATCTAATGACTTTGTCTCTTGCTCGACGGTGACAATTCATCGGATCAAGGGTCTACCCATATGAAAATCGTGATTCAAATGAGAAGTCGACCTTCCCAAGCTGAGCCAACACCCAAGCTGCACCCAGTCTTCTTACAAGCCTTACGAGAAACTGGCGGGAATCCACTTCCAAGATAGTTTCTTACGAAGACTGTCTTTACATCTTTGAATAATCGATCTGTTGAAAACAATTTCTTGAATGTATCTGTTTTAAATACTCGCATGTAATCAAACTTCTCCTATTTGAATAAATCTTCCAAGAAGAAGACATGTTTTGTATGTGAAGTAAATTTCATTTGATTAAGGATTGTGATTTTATGAACAAAGGCGGGTGCATGTGCTACTCACGAAACCTAGATCTAAGTGGACCAATGTTGCTAATATTCCACCTTATGTCCCACAAGTCGCTTATACTAACTCTCATTGGAGGTTCATTACGGCACCTAATGTGCAACCAACTAGCCCATACTTTAAACATGGTTATTGGCCTACATATGTTGACTCTATGTATCTTTGGGATGGGATATAGAACCTTCTTTGTAAGTCCTCGGCAGTTGTTCTTGGACTAACAAGGGACCCAATCATCAATGGAGGACCAAGAACAATGGTGGATCCTCTAAATCTTCATGTCTCAGAACCTGGTGATCCACAAAGGTTCAAGTCGATAATGACTTGAACCTCCACTATACACTAACTCGTATGTATATATTTTTGTTGTTGTTTGTAGGATCATCCCCTAAGCATAAGAATATTGGTATTGTTGATAGTGGTTGCTCGGTAGCATGTCCGGGAACAGGATATGATGCACAATTTTGTTCCTATAGAAGGAGGAGGCAATGTAACTTTTGGAGGAAGTGATGGGAGTATCACGGAAAGGCACCATAAAGACACCTCATCTAGATTTTGAAAATGTGTACTATGTTAAGGAACTTGACATTTCAACTTTCTCTCATTTCACAAATTTGTGACACTAAGAACAAAGTTCTCTTCACCCAAATGAATGTCTTGTCTTTGTCTAAAGACTTCAAACTCTCGGAAGAAACTTCAATTCTGCTGAAGGTTCCTCGTACTCACAATTTATACACATTCAACCTTAATGAAGTGCAACGGTGGTGACCTCACTTGTTTGGTGGCTAAAGCATCTCTAGATGAGTCCACAAATGGCATAGGAGGATGGCGCATGTGAATTTCAAGACCATTAACAAACTTTCTAAAATGGGTCTTGTTGAAGGACTTCCACCAAAGTATTCACAAATGATCATAATTGTGTAGCAGCAACAAAGGAAAACAACAGAGCCTCTTACAAAGCTATCAATGCTATGAGCATCATTCTTGAACCTCTTGGTACGCTTCACATGGATCTGTTTGGTCCAACTCAAGTCGAGCATTGATCATAAGTACTACATTTGGTGATCACCGATGGTTATAGCAGATTTTCTTGGGTTTTCTTTCTCGAAACCAAAGATGAAACATCTCAAGTCTTGGTTGAATTCATCACTCTTGTTGAAAATCAGTTGAACAAAAGGTTAAGGGAATTCGGTGTGATAATGGGACAGAGTTCAAAAATGCTATTCTTATAGAACTACGTGGGTCAAAAGGCATAAAAGGGACTATAGTAATCCAAGAACCCCACAACAAAATGGGGTGGGTGAAAGAAAGAATAGGACCTTAATAGAGGCGCTAGATCCATGCTTGAGACTCTAAGCCGCCCACTATGTTACGGATGAAGTCGTTGCACTGCTATGTGCTAAGCAGGTGTCCATTACGGACCACAACTCAAACCCCATATGAACTTCTCTTTGGAAAGGTTCACATCATTCACTACCTAAAACCTTTTGGTTGTCAAGTGACCATTCCGAACACGGTGATCCGTTGGGAAAGTTTGATGAGAAGGCGATGATGGTTATATTGTGGGTTATTCACTTTCATAGTAAGGCCTACAGAGGTGTACAATTTGCAAGCCAAGAAGATAGAGAGGCGTTGAACACGAGATTTTGGAAGACAAGCATAATGTTCAAGGGCGAGGTCATCGTGGTCTTTTGACCTTGACTACTAATCGATTCCTTGGGTTACACTAGACACTTGGCTAATCAAAATGCGAGTTCTCAAGGATCTCAAACTAACAATGCAGTCCCTTTGATGATGACTCGAAAATGAGTTTGAAGATGATGAGCAACCTATACTTGTGCCTTCTTTCTCTCCTCACAATATTGCAGTACCACCTCGAGGATACTGGCGATTCGAGTGATGAAGATGACTCATTATCTTGAGGACCTTGCTAGACTTCGGACTCAAGAATTTCTTGCCAAGCTTGAAGTAGAAAAGCGAAAGAAGGGGTAGCTAATGAAGAGTCGACAACTAACGTGTCTGCTGAAGTTGACTCACACACCTTCCATCCCCAAATCTGCTTTGAAGGCTATGTTGTTCCTTCTCAAGTATCTTGGACTTTGGTGACCCCTATACGCTTTCCAAAACCTTCAGATCTTGGAACTCATCAACCTAAAATTGGCATCTTCACCTCACCTTCTTATGATCTTGAATTTGAACCAACCATCACTAATCTTGATTCATCCATTGAAGTCAACCCCATCGCTACTCGGAGGATCAACATTGCTCATCCTCAATCCAACATCATCGGTGATCTTCGGCTCTGTTAGAACTAGAAGGCGATCACAGGTCCTTAGTTTGGGCGATTGCTTTTCTCTTATGTCTCCAACCAGCAAAAGAGACAATCACACGGACCTCAAACATTGTATGTTTGCTTGTTTTCTCTCTCAAGTGGAACCAAGATGTTTCTCAAGCTCTTAATGATTCAAGTGGCTAGAAGCAATGCAAGAAGAGATGCGACAATTTCACAATCAGCAGGTTTAGATCTTGGTTCCACTACCCGACTAAATATGCCATTGGGACAAAATGGGTTTTGAAGAATAAGAGAGATGCTAGGGTGTTGTGATCAAAACAAAGCAAGATTAGTAGCTCGAGGCTTGAGACAAGAGGAAGGATTGATTATGATGAAGTGTTTGCACACATTGCGAGTTGAAGCAATTCGCATTTTCTTGGCTTATGCTTCTTACATGGGTTTCATGGTGTATCAAATGGATGTCAAAGGTGCTTTTCGTATGGTGAGATTGAAGAGAAGTTTATGTCTCTCAAGGGATTTGAAGACCCAGATCACCCAAATCATGTTTATAAGGTTGTTAAAGCTCTCTATGGCTTACATCGGTACCCGTAGCTTGGTATGCTTGGCTTTCATCATTCCTATTTGAAGCATGGCTATAGGAGAGGTGCTATTGATAAAACTCTGTTCCTCAAGAAGAATTACTCCGACATCATTCTGGTGCAAGTGTATGTGACGACATTATATTTGGTTCCACAAACTAAGCTTGGTGCGGAATCGAGGAACTTATGAAGGTGAATTTTAAATGAGTGCTATGGGAGAACTTACTTTCTTTTGGGTCTCCAAGTTCAAGAATAAGATGGCATATTTATCGGTCAAGATAAATATGTGAGGACATTTTAAAGAAGTTTGGTATGGAAGGTGTTAGGACTGCCACAACACCTTATGAAGCTCAAAAGCTAAAGCAAATAATGAACCAGATCTACTGTGAATGTTCATCTGTGACAGTCCATGATTGGTTCATTGATGTGTTGATGACTTCAAGACACGATATTACATTTCTTTGTGAGTGTTTGTTCTACATCAAGTCACTCCACTTGCTTCCCATCCCAATGTCGAAAGATCTTTAAGTACCTCAAAGGCCAACCTCTTTTGGCCTTTGGTACCCAAAAGAATCTCCTTTCAAGTTGGAAGCATATAGTGGCGGTGATTATCTTTGGTGCAAATCTGGATAGAAGATCCACAACCGGAGGTCGCCAATTTCTAGGCAAAGATTGATTTCTTGGCAATGCAAGAAACAAACCATTGTGGCCACCTCAACTCTTGGGCGAGTATGCGTTCTCACGCTGCAAATTCTCGTGGACAAGTCCTCCGGATTCGAACCAATTCTTGGACTATGGGTACAACTTTATGAACACTACAATTCATATAGATAATCAAAGTACCATCCGTATAGTCAAAATCCAGTTTTTCACAATCGAGCGAAACACATTGAAATCGGGCACCACTTTATAAGAGATGCTTATGAAAAACATTTGATAAAAGTGGCTAAAATCCATCTTGATGATAATGTGGCCGACACATTAACAAAAGCGTTTGATGGACCAAGGTTTCAACACCTCGTGGTCAATATTGGCATGTTAAACCCTTGACGCATAGTTTGAGGAGGCATAGGCCTCGGGAGGCATATGCCTCGGGAGGATTTTGTACAAACTCGCATATTTTGTTTGTGTCATATTTTGTTCAATAAACAGTTTTTCTAAAATTTGATTCGATCAGTTTGTAAAAACATCATTTTGCCAATAGTGATAGCGTTTATTTAATAGATTTTATCTTTTTTGATTTTCTCTATTTGCATTTTTGCCTCTGCTGTTTATGATTCTTTGCTAACACTAACTGTCTAATTATTTGTTAGCTTGTTTTTGTGTTGTTCTTGTGGAGTGTTGTGTCTGTTTTGTTTTCAGATGTCTGAATTGCAGTTTGTCAATATCATGATCAAGATCAAATTCATCAAGAGTGGCTCATTAGTACATGGTCAGATAGCTGAAAGAGTGTTGCTTGTTTCTTCTGATAACAAATACTAAAGCATACAATTTGATTCTACTGAAGATAATACTGAAAGAAAAGATATTGAAGTCAAATTGTTCTTTCATTCATTCAAGAAACAGTTCTGTTCTTCGGACATATAAAGTCAACCTTATTTTGCATCCTCAAGATACGGTATGCACTTAAGCTAAGCCTATTCTAGTGTATATCCTTCATTCCAAATCTAATTGAATGTTGGATGTGCCTTAGATCTTGGCTTTGCTTTCAGAGGTCTTGCATAACCACCCATTCGATCTAACGGCTGGTTGGATATGCATGACCAAAGACGACGAAGATGCTAAGGACCAAAATGGAGGATGGATTGATGCAAACGATTGATGATGACGATGACCACGCAGATGACGAGAACTATCGTGTCTCGTGTGCTTCATCTATTCATTTCAACCAAAATGAAATCGATCCACCCTCCTTAAGCCCTTCTACTATACGATGTGTTCATGCACCAAAAGATGGCGCGATGAGACCAAGAACCACCTCTATCTTTGGGGCGTGGCGGTTCACACGAGGTCTTTGTTGAGACCGAGGCTTTGGAGGTTGGGAGTAAGAAGTTCCCTCCTTATAGGAGTCATCGTAATCATCAGCATTCACTTGGATTCACTACTGCTCGCCATCTTCCAAGAAGCGGAGAAAGGCGATTTATTTGGTCTTGGATAGGGTTGAGGAAAGTAATGGAACCATGGGTTTGATTCACCACTGATGATGATGAAGAGGATGAGGAAGGCGAGGAAGTGAGATCTATGATCTCGGGTTGGGTATTCATGGTGCAATTTGGTTAATGGGGTTATTTTACTTCTAGGGTTTGTGGTAAATATTTGGGATCTTGGTGAAAAGATGTGTTACATTGGGATCTATTTATAGACGGATTCAAGGTTCAATGAGTTTAATGCAAGTGGGTGGCACAAGAATTCTAGAAACTTACAGAAGATATTCTTATCTTTGATGCATTACTGAAGCTATAACTTCAGCAGATTGATCATGTGTCATCAAGTGGTATTTTGAGTTGGGTCAAAGATGCAATACACGTCGACAAAAGTCAACCAAACGGTCTTTGACTATAATTTGGGCAAAAACACTTCATCCACCATCACCGCCTCGTAACAAACAAATTCCTCTCATTCCACTTTCACAAACACTCACCATTTCAAGAATCTTAACCCTAAACACTCATATTCCTCATGGCTCGAATTTAAACATGATCACAACAAAGTTGCATTTACGGATATGGCAAGGGATATGACCTGTCTGAACCAATGGTGGAATTCCTAAAAGGTCCAAGATTTGTTATGCTCTAACTCATTCTCCAAATGAGATATATGAATCTCGATCACTCAATTTTGGGCATCTGTAAGAGGGGGAGGCGAGATTAGATTAGGTCGTGATTGATGAAACAGTACATAGTTCTGAGAGGACCTAATTAGAGGAAGCTTCACTGAAGATCTTGATGGAGTATTTTACTCTAATCAGAAGATGTGCTTTGAATGGACTAAGGCTATTGGGTATCAAGGAACAAGAACAGATATGTGGCTAAAGAAGGAACTACGCCTAAAATGGAGGTTCTGGTTCACACATCGCTCCAATGCATAAGCAACAAGACCGGAGGATGGGACCAGCTTTTCTTCAGACGGGATATGGTATTGTGTGTCTTTCTCAGGGTAACTTTCAATTTTCTAAGTATATTTTCGAAAACATGGTTGAAAATATTCAAAAGACAAAGGAAAATTTTAATGTACCCAAGGTTTTACAAATTATATTAGACACCTCTACCCAAGCCCAAGCTTTTATCCTATAGGTTCCTTGATTGCTAAATTGTTTGCAACCATGAGAACCCACTTCGGGGGAACATCATCCTTGCTAGCGCCATGTTGCCCCAAGATAATGAGGTCGATAATGAGGAGAATGTGTCTCATAATCCTCCTACCTCACTGTTGCTCTTGATGGTAATCCATTAGTTAACATTGATGAGGGCCCATCTTCTCTTGTTGAAGCAACTCATGTTGCTCCGGACCGACCACTCTGTCCTAGTCCTCCACCCACCTTGATACTCATGTTGAGTCGGATCTTAATAGACCACCCACATCAAGTCCAGAGGGATCCTCTCGATGAAGATCTTCCTCATTGAGCATGACCATGTTTCACCGAAGGTCCAATGAGGCTCCCACACCACGCAGCAATCTGCTGGTGGGTGAGACCCCATTACACTCTCATCTGTGTACGCTCTTGTCACTGTGTATGCTGCAGAGGTTAATAATCTGAAAAAGGAACTGCAGAGACCAAATTGTCTCTTGGGGTAAATTGAAGAACCGCAGAATCAAAGTTAAGGTCTTAGAGCACAAACTAAAGGGTCTTCCAAAGGAAACTTGTGGTTTCTCCGATGAAGAACAAGAAGTTCCTCCTTTGGATCTCTGGACATGTTGGTGAGTTTCTCTCAATGACCCTTCATCAATGGTGCTACTTCCTCAAGAAAGAAGGAACTGTCTTTACAAAAGAAGAAGGAGATCCTTTTCATAAGGTTCCTTCGAAGCTTCAGAGGAACACAGGGGTGATAAAGTGCATCGGTGATATGCAAATGGAGGATGCATCTCGGATCTTGGTCAATCTTCATCTGCTCAAGAACCATCGGGCCTTCACCTTCACAGATCTTCACGATGTTGTTGTCTTGACCACTCAGCTTGATAATCTACATCAACATGTTGACCTAGAATGCTTGCTGTAGATTCCTATAGTTGATCTAATCGAAGAAGAGTGTGTTAAGCAATTGATGATAAAGGAAAAATGTCATCATCGAAGATGAGCTTGGTCCTAACTCGGTGAGTGAGGAGGAAAGACGTGTCAAGCAAGTAGATTGGCTGAGTTTGAAAGTCAAAGGAAAGTGTAACATTGGCTAAACAACTTGAAGCAGAGGAATTTTCATCTTTAACTCCTCGAGAAGAAAAGAACTAGATGAACTGAGGGTTCGATGCTCTTCAGACACCGGGATATTCTCACTCGAGAAGTCATTTCAAAACCTTCTCTCGCTCAAAGTATACTAGGTGGAGATTTCCTCATTGACAATTATGTGGGCGAATGATGGCTCGGGAAGACAAAGGAAGAAGCAATCACACAAAAGAGGGCCATCAAAGCTTAGAAGGCCAAAGACAAACCTCTACTAAAGATGAAATAAGAAGGTGGTGAAAAACCAATACTCATTGTCCAACTCGGCTAACAATGAAACAAGTCAAGGCTTTTCCCGATCATGTCCTCGTATCGCAAATATAACCAAATCATGAAGAAAGATCATTATCTTGACAAAATCTCCCAACTCAAGAGGATTTGAGAATGAAACCGCTCCGTAAGCCAAAAGACTCAAGGCGATGATGCTCCAACCAAGGAATCCTCTCGGTCATTCCTCATGAAGCAACTTCACAAGTTGCCTCCTCTGCCAAGGGTCAATCTGCTGAACCATCTTCCATTCCTCCCGAAGCACGAAGCATCGCTCCCTCTCCCTCGGGCTTTTGTTGTCACCTTTGGAAGATTCTCAAGTAAAGAAGTCGATCTCACGTAAACTAAAAACAGAGGGCGATAAAGATATTCCACAGATGAAAGCACCGCACTTCAACCGAGTCTCCATCTACCAATACAAGTCCTACTACCAATGCTCTAGATGAAAATGCTCCCCTCAGAAATCTATCGACTGAGGAGGCGAAGAGAATAGCCAAAATATCTTCTTTGGATCTTGAGGCGATGACTCAACTTTCATTATAGAAGAGATGCTGCTGCCGATTTTCCCGATGGAAATTCGGATGAGGTGGTAGAATGGAAATGAAGGATGATGAGATGAATGTCATTCATCGAAGGAACTCCACCCAATGGAATTCACCTTCCTAAAGGAGATTCTACACTTGGTAGAGCGAGGCGGACTTAATTTCTCTTTCACTCGGATTACCACCTATTCGCAACAAGGAACCACAAGGTTGGGATGTTCTTACGAGATATTCAAGCCTGTTCAACTCTCACATTCAAGTAGCAAAGCACATTCCATTTGGGAGAACTCACATCGGTGGAAACTTGAACTCACGGAGATTCTATCCTCTCCTCGTGTGCATGTACTTGAAACTAAGGGTGGAATCACTGTCTACATGTTTTCTGAAAGAAAGTATCCTTTGCCCAAACGATTGATCGAAAAGATGCTAAGTCAGAAATTGGAAATTCCTCCAGATCCAGTGGGAAATGAAAGACAGACTGCTCTCACATTGGTAGGTTTCATCAAGACTCAACTGCAACAAATGCAATAGGCCTCATACTCATCCTCATCAGGAATCTTGGTACCCCTTTGCATTTCTTTGTTTTGTTGCCTCTTATTTGAGTTATGTATATACCTGTCTTTTCTTGTGTTAGTTTTTCTTAGTTAAAAAAAAAAAAAAAAAAAAAAAAAAAAACTAACTTTTATGCGGGTTTGTTTTCCGTCCCATTCGATGGTTTTTAACTCACCGATGTACCTTGTGTATGTCAAAGAGTTGGCTAGTCCAAAGGTGACTTTGGTAAAGACACAACAAATCTGCTGATAGTTGTAATGGTTTGCTCAAAATCATAGGGTCAAGAACCACCCATATTAATTTGAGGTTGTATGGTCATCAATTCACCATGGTCTATTCCTTTTGGAATCCAAGAATTGACTAGCCCACATGTTTATGGCATGTGGTAAAGGCAACCGATTCCATATTTGGTTCTCAATTCACCAATTCTAAGAATTGACTAGTCCCGAGCAAGCGGCTACGGTAAAGACAAGACAAATCCGTTTATATGGTTCTTTGGTTTGCCAATAAATCGAGATGGTTATCAATGTACCATAGTTTTCGAACTCAAACATGTGGCTACTCCAGTAGTAATGGCTATTGGTAAAGAGACATCAAACCCATTAATTTCAATGATTCACCTCTCCAGAGTTAACACACGGAAGTGATGAGAATAGTATGAAACTTATATGTTTTGATGTACATGATGTCATATGTTCTTTGCAAAGATCCGGTGTTTCTGATTCGGTCATCATAGAGATGTTCTTCTTCTCGCATCTTTGTGCTTGATCCTCAAAAACATGGACTCTCATAGCTCGAGAAGTGTATAAGATATGGAGAAGGTCTTGCTTGGAAAATTTTAGTTCAATGGTACAATCCTCAGCGAATTTATCGATCTATCAAGGAAGCGGAACTTAACCTAGTCAAATTCCGGTTTAGGGAGGATTGTTGGGAATTAAGGTAACCACTGATTCTCGTCAAGCATAAACTCCGATTCGCCAAGCATCTGCCGAAGAAGAAAGGATTCTGCAGAGTTATACTTGACAAAAGTGTTAAAGAGACATTGTGTTCTCACTTGAAAGTGGGAACCACGTAGGAGAGATAAGCTCGGTTTAGAGTAAAAGTCGTAGCTGTATGTATAGGTTGGCCAGTACATGTAGAGCTTATCGGAATAAACAATATGATTAACAAAACAATATGATTAGTTGCATGCTTGTCTAGAAGCATGCTTGGTCTATGTTAGTTTTAGGAGCGTAATATGTCAACGCTCATTAGGGTTTCTTGCCTATATAAGAAACCATAGTAGTATGTAATAGATAAGCTTTTCTGAAGTCTTTCAAGTCTTGTAAACTATCCGAAACATAGAGTTTCTATAATCAAAAGATCCATAGAGGATCAAAGAGTTCTTAGTTACTATAACTTGTATTTATCTTCCGCTACAAAATACGAGTTGTAGAGATCTTCTATTAGTTTGCTTGTGATTACATAAGTAATACTAACGATCTCCGAGTGCTTAAGATCTATCAAGGTCTCTGTTTCTAACAAGTGGTATCAGAGCCTCGGGAAAGTCTCTACGATACTAAGAACCATTCTCACCCCCATACAATCAAACATTCTTTCACCATGCCTGGATCCGATAATGAAAATGAAGTCACCAACACAAACAACACCAACACCACTTCCATGCAACAACTCGGTCTCACAAACAAAGAATGGTAAATTTCCTTATTTAAAGGGAAGAGTATGAACTTTGGACTATGAAGATGGAAAAGCTGGATTTCCAATATTGATTGGAATCTGTGGGAGGTAGTAAAGAAAGGAAGCACCTAAAGAAAATGATTCTGATGAGGATGGGAAGTTTATCATGGCTCCACCAAAACCGCTTGAAGAAGTCGGCCATGCAGAGAGCATAAAGTGAAAACTATTCGCTTCAAGCCATACCAAGATCATCTATGTGATTTTCACCATATGGATGATGCTAAAGACATATGGATGGCTCTCAAAGCAAGGTTCGGTGGAAATGAAGAATCAAAAGAATGAGGAAGTCCATGCTAAGACAGTTTAGGGACTTCAATATTTCGAAGAAGAAGGTATCCACAAGGGATCATGACAGTTCCATAGGATCTTGAGTCGGTGAACCGGTGAATGCTAAACCAGATAATGAAGATTGCAACTCCAAGTTCTTACGGTCCTTGCCACCATCATGGTTGCATGTTAGTATAGCACTCAAAGCTAAAGGAGGTTGGACATGCTCACCTTTGATGAGGCAGCTGAATGACTCGAGACTCTTGAACCGGATGTCGAACTCCCTACCAGACATCTTCTTACGGACATGCAGACTTTTGTTGGAACATCTCACTCCAACACAAGTGGTACCGCTTCAAGTTCCAACTACTTTCCATCATCTCCTAGTTCCAACTACTTCCCATCATCTTGCACTCCCACTCCACCACATAACCCTCGTCCCACTCCACCATGTTCTCAATCTAGGACTAGTAGTGTGATGGAGGATGTTCTTCACTCTTTTGTTGTCGATTATGATACTCAACAATTATCTTGCATATGAAGTCTTTGATCGGTTGGACCCTCTTGAAATGGAGGAAATGAAACCGAAAATGCGGTGGCATTCTTGTCGAAGAGACATCAAAGGTTTGAAGAAGTGGGAGGAAGTTTGCTTTCAAGGGAAAGGAACCGGCTCGCTTTGATAGGAGAAAAGTCAAGTGTTACACTTGCCATCGATGGGGCATTTCTCAAGAGAATGCATGAAAAGAAAAGTGGAGATGGAGCTAAATACTTCTCATGTCGTGACAGTAAATGAGGCTGTCGAGCTTCAGACTCTCTCACCATGGATGAACAGGTCAACTGGACTACACATGAACACGTTAATGAGGAAGCTCATGATCTTGATAAGCTTGGATTGCTTGCAAGGTGTACTTGGATGAAAGGCATGATCGGTTTGCCTTAATGGGACTATCTCGTGTACACAATCAGATATTTGGTTGTAGTCTAAAATACAATGAACTTAAAGAAGAATTTGATGCTATGAAACCTAAGTTTGATGAATGCTATATTGATAATGAAGCCCATAAACTAGCATTAAAAACAGTAGAAAGACAAAAAGTATGGTTTCAGAAGAATCAAATTGCTTATGAAGAAAAAATAAAGGTTTTACAGTTTGATCTAGAAGTTGCAAATAATTACTTAAAACTGTCTGAGAAAGCAAAGGATGAAGCTGTGTCTGAGAACCTAGAACTTAAGGCTAAGCTAGCTGAGGAAATAGCTAGGCATAAGGAATGGATAATTTCAGGTGATAATCTGGCTAGAGTAATCTATAGCAGTCAATCAGTAACCTCTGGCTTAGGATTAGGATTTCAAAAGTATGTAGGATTGGAAGCTAAGTATGATGGTCGTAAATCCACACCAGCAAAGTTGGCTGACTTTGTTAAAGAAGGTGAAATGCATGCTGTCCCTGGTCCTATTAGAGGTGAATTTATGCCCACAGACCTATCAACACAACTGTTGTGAATTTTGTGGAGGTCCTCACCAAGGATTTGAGTGTCAATCCGGAAACACGTTTGTCTATGAACATTTTTCCGGTGATGCTCTGAACTTTGGTTATGACCAATATCCATATAATTCACTAGTCCGCACTCAACAGCTTTCTTGTTGTGAGAACTATGGAGGTCCCCATTTCACTCGATTGTCAAATAGGGAATCCATTTCCTTGTAACAATCATGACTCTCACAGTTTGACAATTTCCAACCTCCACAAAGACCATACGGTTCAAACTCCACCGAGCCGTTGTCTCAAGAAATTTCCCAAGATTTTGAAACCATAATGAAAACACTGATGATATGATTCAAAACTTTAAGAATCAAGTGAGTGGTTAAAAGACCATGGGAGAATTGCTAGTCAAGAAAGAGAGGCCCGCCAATCTAGGGAAGAATTATTAGTCCTAGAGCATGCGGCTCTAAGGCGTTCCCAATTTCTTAAGGCGACTCTATATGATGATGACGAGGAGAGTTTTATCCTTTTAAAGATAATATTTCTCAACTCCTCGGTCGGTTGATATCGGCGCTTGAGATTCCATCTCAAACAAGCTGCTATCACACCCAAGCTCCCACTCACTCTCTAAACATGGGGGACGAGCATCTTGACACTATTCACGAAAGGAATCGGACGAATTCATAAAGTCTAGTGTTGAGAACCTTGTCCCAATCCCGAGAGTCACAGGAACTTCGATCATATGTGTGATTCTCTTTCCCTCTTAGTGTTCAAAAGATCATTTGAGACTTTCTCCAATTATAGCGAAGATTGTGCTTCCTATGGAAACATCGAGTATGTTGAGGCATCACTTCCACAACTCGATCTTGATCATCTTCTTGAGGAGTTCTCCGGTGAACTCACTCGCATCACCACTTTCATCGAAATAACGATGATCTCTTTGATTTGAAGCCGATCCGGGAGAGACCGAAAGTCTCCTCGATAATGATCGTTCACTCACTTCTTATCCCAGGTCCAATAGAGAATATTGATCACTTTGTTCTGAAGCATTCAAAACAACTCTCACTAATCCTCTATTTGAATTCGACTCAATTCACTTTAATTTCTGAGAATCCACTCTTTGATACTCGCATCGAGGATATGATGAGCCCACAATGGAACAAGAGTTCACAATTTCACTTCATGTGAATGATTCTCTTCATGAAGAGTTCTCCGTGAACTCTCTCATGACATATCTCTCAGGAACATGATCATTTCTATTTTGATCTTGAGGATGACATTGGCTCTGAGGAAGGTGTACTCTATCATACGAGTTTGCTTATTAATGATACTACCCTCACCCTTCCTCCCGATATGTCTACATTTGAGGATGAAGAATGGATCCTGATTGTTATCAAAATCTTTCTTCCTTTCCTCAAATATCTTGTGATTTCTCTTCATCTTCACTCCTTCGGGAATGAAGACATTATCTTTGATCCCGGCATTTCCATGTACCAATTGTGAGCCGGATCTCTCTATATCTCATCGGTATGGAACTTTCACGTACTTCAATGTTTATCCAAACATCTTGAATGAAAGTCCGATGGAGATGTCTCTTCCACTTACTTCCCATGAACAAATTAATTGGGTTGAGTCAAGCTAGCGACTCAGTAATCAAAAAAATGAGTTAAACATGGGTTTTCACCCGTGTCCCACCCTAGTGTGGGGAGTTGCCCCACATGTTGTATATATATAAGTTTTCTAAAAAAAAAAAAAAAAAAAAAAATCTTTCAAAATAATGGCGTAGTATTTCCTTTTACGTTCGGTTTCGGCATAACCGCGGTACTTTGAATATTGAGGGCAATATTCATTTCTAAGTGGGGAATTCTCACTAATTTTATCATGTAATTATACCACCCAATTCCCCATTTTGGCCAAAATTTTTTTGGAGTAAGTGTTTGCACTTACTCATTTAGTTATCGATCCGCCATGTCTAATAAATGGAAGGATTGGCTAATCCGAGAGCAAACGGCTCTTGGTAAAGATATCTCAAATCCGTTGACGACTTGCAATTTGCCCAAAATTGTATGGTATTTAGCTCACCATATCTTTAATTAGTGAAGAGTTGGCTAGCCCGCAAGTTTATGGCTTGTGGTAAAGGCGATGGAAAACTATAATTGGTAATCGACTCACCAAAGATAATATTGATAATTTATCTAAGAGTTGGCTAGTCCAGAGCAAACGGCTTACATTAAAGACAAATCAAATCCGTTGGAAGCTAGCGGTTTGCTCAAAATGACATGGTTATCGATTGTACCATGGTTCTTACTTGAACTAAAACATTTGGCTACTCGAAGTAATGGATTTTGGTAAAGAGATTCAAATCCATTAAGTTTTCTCAAAAGATTGCTAGGGACTAGCAATAGTTTAGTGTGGGGATTGATGAGTGTGTAATACTCATCATTTTGGTTAAATCTGAATCAAAAACGTTTAAAAATGCTCAAGAATGCATCAAAATATCGAAAATATCTCAAAATTGCATTTTATATGTTTCGGATGCAAAATGTTCAAAATCGGATGAAAAATGAGCTAAGTTTGCATAATTGGCGCTTTGAGTCCCCAAGTTTCAAAATTGTCGAAATAGTCCCCGAGCACTTAATTTTAAAGAAAATCACCAAAGGTCCTTTTAAAATCATGACTTGTCAAAATTAGTCCTTTGGTGAAAAATATCAAAGTTTTGAGAAATTACAAGTTTGGTCCTTGAAGTTTAAAATTGGCAAAAATGGCCCTTGAAGTTTGAAAATGTCAAGTTTGGTCCTTGTACTATTGGAGCTTGTCACTTTTAGTCCTTGGAGCAACTTTGCGAATTATGTATGGTCCTTGCATTTTCAGAAATTACACAACAAGTCCTTGATAAATACTAAACCTTTAAGCCCATTGTGACCCTGCCAAACCATTGTGACCCTGCCAAACCATTGTGACCCCCTCAAATTGACCCCCCTTTAATATTAAATCCCCAGTCAAACCCACTGGTCAACCCCCCTTGGCGCCTTTTCCCTTCTTCCTCACCAAATACCCTGCAACACTCTTTCTCCCACACCTCCAGCTCATTTATCCACTCCCCTTGTTCCCCCCACCTCACCAAACTCCAAAGAGCATTTAATGCTCCCTCCTCCCCTTCACTCAACCCACAACTGGCAAATAAACCTTTTCCCGCCAAATTTTGATCCAATGGCCAAAATCCACTAAAGTCATCCAACGGCCCCAATTCCAAGTGGGAATCAATCAGAGGACTAGTGGGAAGCTGTTTGGGTATAAAAGAAAGAAGAAAAGCAAGAAGAGAGGACAGTAGTTAGCTTTTAGTTTCATTATATGTCGTTTTTATTAATTTAGTCTTAAGTAAGTGTTAAATTGTATTTTTCAAGTTTCCTTGTATTAAACTCAAGTATTTGTATCAGTTTCAATCAAATTTTAGTAGTAATTCACAATTCGGTTAAGTTTCTTATTTTTGAGTTTTCTCTCATTTATGCAATTTCAAATGTGTTAAGTGCCAAGATTCTATCACTACTTTTTAAGATCAAACATGTTTACTCGAGCTTATTAAAGCTTTTGATAAGCTTGGGAAACAGTTCAAGCATTTTCATTTATGGTCAACAAAAGTCAATCTTGAGATTGATTTGGATTGGTGATGATATGGGTTGATGCAGAGAGTTGATTTGGGTTGGAATAGTCTCATTTAGTATAATTATGGGTTTGGTTTAAGCTTGATATCACCGGAACACTTGTGAGTATTATTCTCATTTCAATTTTTAATTCAAGATTGCACTTTATGTTTATATTTGAATCTGTGATCATTAGTAGTTCAAACTGTGCTTATATAGTAGTAATTAGGGTAACTAGATTTAGTTTGAGTGGTAGAATGAACTAATTCAGTGGTTATCTTATTTTAATTGCAAATCAGTGGTCTTAAGTTGTGTTTGGATTTGTTGCTTAAACTGTGTCAAAGGTTTATTCAGTGGTATATTCCTGTTGCTTTAGGCTTGATAAGCTCTATTGAACTCATTTCAGTCACCAAGATGCATCTGCATTAGACCAAAGTCAAAATTCTCTTTAATCTGTCTTATAAGCTTATCTGTTGGAATTTTGCAAGATCAAAATCTTATTTTGTGTTTGTAATACATAGATATAACTTGCATTAAGTTTATTTCAGTATAATACATCAATTTCAGTCCTTAAATCAATTGCAAAGTTCATTAGAGTCAACTTTTCAGTTTTGTCAAAAGTCAAAACTTGAAAATCCATTTGAGCCTAAGCGAGGTGAATTTTCATGAGCTCATTTCTAGGCCAAATCAAATGAAACTTGGGGCTTAAAACCCAGTTGGTATATTTTCTTATTATTATTTTTGCATAATTTTGTAATTTTTATAAGTTCTAAAATTGCTTGTCAACATGGCTTATTTGCCACAGACACCGACTCGCTTGATACCGAGTCTACACGAGGTTTATGCAGGTTTGTCACAAGCTCACAAGAGCTTGTCTAAGTCCGAAATTTGGTTTACAAGTTCTCACCAGTTTTCTTCAAGTTCCAACTTTTGGTTTTGATTTTAGCTTATTTTGTAGCTTGTGCTTAAGCTTATAGTAGACATTCAAACCGCTTTTTAGCACTTGAAATCAAATCATCAAGATCATAGCGATCGATGCTTTAGAGGTTTAGGATAGTTATAATTTGTTGTATTTGGGTACTTTTAATATATTATAGCTTTTGTAATCAGTTGGTGGCTTTTTGTGGTTCTTGGCTTATTTGAAGTGCTTATTCTATAAGCACTTGCTTTGCAGTTCCTTATTCTTGCACACAACCCCTTGTTTTTATATTTTTCCTAGATTATAAATATTATTTTAGACTTTTCTTGAATTTTTCAGATTTTTCCAAGTCAGTTTGCTATTTTTCCCTATTTAAATTAGTTTTTAAGTCTTTTTAATTAGCATTTAATACAATTAATTCAGAAAAGTTTCAAAAATTAATTTTTCATTTTCTTAAGTTAAGATAAATATAAAAAGTCAAAAAATATTTTCAGATTTTTCTTAGTTAAATTTGTATTTTAAGCAATTTAAGTAGTTTTAAATAGTTTTTAATTAATAGAAAATAGAAAATAATCGTAAAAATACAAAATAGTTTTGAAAATTCTCTTTGTTATTTTAGATTTTTCCAAGTCAAAATTTTATTTTTCTAGCTTTATTTCCTATTTTCTTGTATTTTAGGCTATTATTAAATAGTTAAAATAGTTTTTAATTAATAATAATTAGATAAATAGTTATAAAATAATTTTCTTTTGTAAAATTTTCTTTTATCATTGGGTTTTAAAAATATCATTTTCATATTTTTAGGATTAATATTGCTATAGTTTCACATTTTCTTTTGTACGATACGTAGTTTTTTTAATTCAGTTTTATAAAAACATAAAATCAAAAACATCATTTTGCCAATAGTGATAGCGTTTATTTAATATAAGTTAGCTTTTTAATTTTCTTTAATTTGCATTTAAGCCTCTGTAATTTATTTACTTTTTCTTTAGTTATAATCATTCAAAAACTCTTTTCTCATTCAAATTCTCTCGATCACTATACTTTTGGTGATTCATCGACAAATTCATTTGACATAACGACCCGGAAACACTATACTCTCGATCTTCATTGCATTTGTGTCCGAGTTGTTTGAAGTTTCTTACGGTCGGCCATTCACAAGTGGTCGGCCATGAGAAAATCTTGGCGGTTTAGCGCAGATCAAATTTTTGATTAACCGAGTGTGCACAGTTTTTGTGCAACCTCAAGACAGCTCATCGAGCTCATCCAGGATCATCTCGGTTTAGACATAGCTAGCTGTGTCTAGATTAAGTTCCAACAATTGCTTTTCATTTTCACTTATTTTGTAGCTTGTGCTTAAGCTCAAAGTAGGTCCTTAAACTGTTTTAAGACATAAGCTCAAAATCATCAAATCATGGTAGTAAGTGTTTTAGAGGTTTAGGACAGTTGTTATTAGTTTATTTTGAGTACTTTCAAGATATTGTAGCTTCAGAATCGCTGGTGCTTATTTGTGGCTTGTAGTTTATTTTGAGTGTTAATTATAAGCACTTATCATATCGCTTGCATTTTCTCACACATAACCCCTGTTTTTATATTTTCTTAGATTCCTAATATTATTTTAGACTTTTCTTGAATTTTTGATTTTTCTAGGTCGGTTTAGTATTTTCTTGATTTAAATCGCTTTTAAGCCTTTTTAATTAGCATTTAATACAAATAATTCGAAAAGTTTCAAAAAAATAATTTTCATTTTTCTTAACTTAAGATAAATATAAAAGTCAAAAATATTTTCTAGATTTTTCTTAGTTAAATTTGTATTTTAGGCAATTTAAGTAGTTTTAAATAGTTTTAATTAATAGAAAATAGAAAAATAATCAAAAAATACAAAAATAGTTTTGAAAATTCTCTTTTGTTATTTTAGATTTTTCCAAGTCAAAATTTTATTTTTCTAGCTTTATTTCCTATTTTCTTGTATTTTAGGCTATTATTAAATAGTTAAAATAGTTTTAATTAATAATAATTAGATAAATAGTTTTAAAAATAATTTTCTTTTTCTATAAATTTTCTTTTATCATTAGGTTTGTAAAATGTCATTTCATATTTTAGGATTTATATTGTTTAAATTTCACATTTTTTTTTGTACGCTACGTAGTTTTAATTCGCTTTATAAAAGAAAATCAAAACATCATTTTGCCAATAGTGATAGCGTTTATTTAATATAAGTTAGCTTTTTAATTTTCTTTAATTTGCATTTAAGCCTTTGTAATTTATAGACTTTATCTGTAGTTATAATAATTCAAACTCTTATCCGTTCAAATCTCTCGATCACTATTCGTTTGGTGATTCATCGCATAGCTCGCTGGGACATAACGACCCGGGGAAACACTATACTCCCCTGATCTTCATTGCATTGGTGTCTGAGCTGTTTGAAGTTTGTTACGGTTGACCAGTCACAAGTGGTCGCCTTGTGTGATAAAACCTGACAGTTTGGACCCGATCACATACAATAATGTATAAGTAATTAATCAAATATAACTTTAATTTAAAAAACAGGCCCAGAATTGGTTAAAACCGCATATAAAAATAAAAAAAGGAAATTATATAATGGTCAAATTGCAACAAATATTTACCTTGCCACTTATTTCTCAACGCCACTCAAGCACCAATTTATTATACATTCAAGGTACATTTAATTATAACAAAAAGTTGAATAATAGTTTTTCACATGATATTGCTTATCCAACCATTGATGTAGCAAATAACCCAAGACAACAATGCAAGTATCAACAATATTTATGCTTAATTAATCAAGTAGAATATGACCCATGGAGTCCAAGCTCAAGCATTGACTTTCAAAAACACAAATTATGTTACTATTTTGCATACTGCAAACAACTACATGAGCAAATACTTTCAAAATTCAACTTGGATTCTAGTGTGAGATTCAAGTCTTCAGCAATTTTATGTGTCAAACTACCATTTAAAGAGAACTCAATGACTTATGACGTAAAGGAAAACACACAATAATACGCTAAGAAACATGACCTGGGGTAAAGCTAGTATCTCTAGCTTGCGGCATATGGCGTAAGAAGATCAACCCCGACATCTTTAGGTGTATCTACAGATACCAAAATACATTCATAATACTAGTGATGTAGTGAACCCAAATGCCCCTGACATCATACACAATGAAATTCCTGTCTATTTCTGTATGCAAGGTTTCAGTAGTCACTAACAATATTTTTTTTTATCAAATAACTAAGAATATTTGATCATCACATATTTTGTAACAAACTGATAAATAGGTTATTGACAACATATGGCTATCAGCCCAATAACTCTACAAACATTACCTATCTCTGAATTGATCTTGAAAAACTAAATGTGCCCGATGTCTCATGATCTATTGTCATTTACAGCATTACAGTACTTATTAGATAGTAGTTCGCTATACCTTCTTGCTCTGGCCCACCTGAAAATTTCAAAATAATTGCAGTGTCATTTAAACAAACAATGGAACATGATACATTCCCTAAGTATATTAGAACACGAAAGCTACCTCAATAACATGTATAGCATCCCAACCACCCTCATTCAGGTAACCTCTTCTACCATGTGCATACTTTGATCCATCTTCATAGTTAAAAGGGTTTACAAATTAATTTCTTATAAAATAAAAGGATAGTTAACTATGTTAGATAATGCTTACCTTTTTTAATCAAGAAGCAAGCTGAGAAGCCTTCTTAGGAAATAAGTCTTTAATCATTACTTACACCAAAACCAAATGCTTGATCTATAGTTGTAAGATTTTGGTGTCCTAGCGACACGAGGTGACCAAAACTGAACAAGAACATGTGGCTTGCGAAAAGCTAACAACTTTAGTGCAACTATTAACTTTTCATGTATTATCTGATCATGTTTGTCAATATTGCCAGCCCTCAGCTCAAAACCTACAGTTTAGAAAAATGGAGAACCACATCAGTAACAAGCACAAAACTGTTACAGCTAGTATTTAACAAGGAAATTAAAATTAGGAGGAAAGACGACGCATACCTTCTGTAGTAGCAGATTTAGAAAGTTCACATCCTGTTCCAAAAACCTAAAGTGGTGTTAGATATCTTGCCTCTCCCAAGAAAGAACTTAAACTTAGAAACAAACAAAATCACATCTATATACTATCTACTGAAACATAGTTTATTTTAGCCGACTATCTATCTGAATCTGATTACCGTATATCACATATATTAACACACATCTAAACACCCATAAATTAGTAAGGACATGGTCTTTACTCTTTATGAACTCCAAGGGTATGACATTTATTACCAATATATGAGAAAATGCTTATATATACCCATGAATGATAATTACTAATAACGCAATGCAATTTATTCCCTATCATGTTGAAGTCCAAGGGTATGACACTTATACAAGTCGTGATGGTATATATTAACCGTTAATGGCCAACTCTAGTGTCTAGAACAAACAAGCTCTAAGTACTTGAAATAGAACTCAAAACTAAAACTTCAATTAACTTCTCACTTTTTTGACTTGGTTACATTCACATACCTATGTGCTGTTAAAACTTGAAATATTTACATTCGAGTAGAGATCGCAACAGGACAATAAACAAAATTCATTTCATAAAAAATAAAATAACTATATAACTCACAATGTTGTCAATTTTCTACAACAATAACTTGTTTCCTCCATCTACCAAATGTACCTTTTATATTTATATCATACTATCTGCAATTCCATGTCAACCCCATTTAAACACCAACACATAGCAGATAAAAATATTAACAAGTCAACATAATCACTCGTTGTTTAGATTCTCAGATTTAACATAAAATAGATAAGGATTACACTAAAAATTAAACAGAAATAATGAGAGATATACGTTTACTTGCTCTAAATTTAACCCAAACTTACATAAAAGACCCATCTCATTCAAGCATTCCATCGAGCACTTGGTGGGATCATAAACCTGTAAGATCTAAATATGAGAAAATGATATTAGTTTATCAATAGGTATAACTGAAATAGTTTATTATTGTCAATTCCATTGGTTAGAAACCAATCTTACCCTACCTCGTAGAAGGAACCAAGAATTAATAGCAGATGGGAAGAATTGTTACAAACAAGAGCAGATGAATAAAAAACCATTAATGAATCTAAGTTTTGATGTAATAACACAATAATCACAAAAATATCTAAGCTATGATGACGGATTAGAGATTTAGAGGAAAAAACTTTAGAGGATGAAAAATAGAAAAGGTTTGATGAAAGGAAAAAAGATAAAGGGGAGGGAATGAATGGATGTAAAAGTGTTACGATTTTGATTTTTTGGGGAAAAAAGAGGCGGGTTGTTGAGCGGGAGATTGATTTTTTTTTGGGAAAAGATGGTTTTGTTTAAGTAAAATAATAACTAAGGGTAATGGTTTAAATGATTTGAGCTTTTGTCAAGTACTCGATTTCTTTCGAGCCGATTTTTATTGAGTTTAAGACACGAGTATTAGGACCGGCTCTTAAATGAAAGACATATGTTTTTGATACGAAATGGAGAGACCGGTCTTCTACAAAAAAAACTAGTGTCTTTGACCATACAACGACACCGGTTTAACTTACACGACCAGTTTGTATGCATTTTTTTATTATAGAGACCGGTGTTTTCTTGAAAACAGGTGGTTATGTTCCCATCCCTGCTATCTTTATTATATAAAGACTGGTATTTTTATAACTGGTCTTTATTAGGGGGTTTTTATGGGCTTTTTTGTAGTAGTGCCTCCTTTAGATTCTCGGAATTCTCAAAATTTTCATCTTCAAAACTTGGTTAATGCTTTACAAAAGGAAAATGAGAGTTTTCTAGAAGAAAATGAAAAGGTTAAACGTCATTTCAATGAGTTATTTGAGTCAATAAAAGTCACTGTAATAAAATAATGAAAAATAACTTCATTGCAAAAGGAAATTGAGAATATGAAGAGTCGTAAAAGGAAATGCCAATGACAAATGGGGAGAATAGTGCTTCAAAGGTGCATGTCTGTAATAAATATGCTTTGTCTGTGAAATATGCTCCTCCTCATCTTAGGAATAACAAACTTGCTATTCAAACATACTTCCCGTACCTTAAGGACAACCTAGAATGTCTCCGTGAGATTGTAGAAGGGGATAAGTTAGATAAACCACTTGATAATGCAATTGGCCATGCATGCTTATATGCCAAACGATCTCAAGAACTTCTAGAATGCTTAATTACAATATGCCCTAAAACCTTAGGTGAGCAAGTCAATCCCTTGATACCTTGTTCTATGCCTAGTGCCAAGTATACAACTCATTCAATGCCCAATGTTATGAAAGTGAACCTCGATTGTGCTTCAAATAGTACACATCCCAAAGACATCAAAACAAGAAAGGCAAAAGTAGCAAACCAACTAATGTTCCCATTCCTCTACAGAGTAATCAGTGACATTAAAGCGAAGCGGTCAAAGTCTCAAGGCAATACAAGGAATGATAGGACCTCGCAAGCTAAAAATGTGCATTGAAGAAAGTAGAAGATCATTGTAGGAGAATTTGAATAAAACGAATCGTGTTGATTCTAGTTTTAGCTCTAAGTGTCTTGTAATTAATGCAAATTCTACTACTTTTGGCAAAACATGTAATGATGATTGCGTGGTTTCACATTAATCTTGAATGTGGTATGAATGATTTGTCTAATCTTCAAATGCCCGATTAAACTGTTAATGTTAAAAATCAAGCTAAGAAGGCTAAAAGGCAAAAGCGAAAGAAAGTTAAAACAGTGGTAACCCACAGGAAGAACATTTAGTAAGATAGGTTATCAATGGATACCTTTTGGCCATAAAGTTAATCGATTACGCCTCAATTTGCTAAGACAATGCCCACTATAAAATGGATACCTCTTGGTAGAACTATTCCTTTAAAGTGAACATACTCGAATAGGTCAAATACGGATACTAGCACCGCATCTATTTCTAATGATTCCATTGTTTCTACTTGATGTGGGTGTTCCAATCAACATTACTAACCAAATAGAACCCATTCTTGCATGGGATCCCAATTATCCAGATTATCCATTCTTGTGCGTGTTCAATCGCAGATCGCTCAAATCATTCTCGGGTACCGGACTCAGTCGTTTCTAAGTATATGACCGGAGACCGGTCGCGCTCATGAACTTCGTGAGTAAATTCATCGGAACTGTTAGATTCGGAATGATCATTTTGGTGCAATTATGGGTTATGGAGATTATGTTGTGGAGATAGTGTTATCTCCGTGGTATATTACGTGAAGGTCTTGGTCATAACTTACTCTATCGGTCAATTCGTGATTCCGATCTAGAAGTGGCTTTAAAACATACTTGCTTCGTTAGAGAACTTGATGGTAAAGAACTTTAAGAGAAACACGTGGGTCAAATCTATACACCATCTCCATCGAAGATATGATGAAGTCTTCTCAATTTGCTTATTGTCAAGGCTTCAAAACAAAGTCATGGTTATGGCATCGTCGTCTCAATCACTTAAACTTAGGCACCATCAATGATCTCTCCAGAAAGGACTTAGTTGTAGGTTTACCTAGACTAAAGTATGAAAAGGATCATCTTTGTTCAGCATGCCAATTGGGAAAAAGCAAGAAATGTGCCCACAAACCCAAAACAACAAACTCAATTACGTAAGTTCTTCATACAATACGCATGGATTTATGTGGACCCATGAGAGTCTGTAATATCTTTGGGAAGAAATATGTGTTAGTTGTGGTTGATGATTACTCGATTCACCCGGGTCAAGTTCCTAAGGACAAAGGATGAAACCCGGATATCATCATCAAACTTATCAAACAGTTGCAGATTCGACTTAACAAAACCGCTGTAATCATCCGAACCGACAATGGAACCGAGTTTGTTAATAAAAACTTAGTGAGTTTTATGAAAGTGTTGGAATCAGTCATCAAAGAAGTGTTCCAAAAACTCCTCAACATAACGGTGTAGTTGAAAGACGAAATCGAACTCTTGTGGAAGCCGCAAGAACTATGTTGATTTACTCAAAGTTTCCAATGTTTCTCTGGGCTGAAGCCATTGGCACTGCATGCTACACTCAAAATCTATCCCTAATTCACACGGCTCATGGAAAAACTCCATATGAACTTGTCCACAATAGAAAACCTAATTTATCATTCCTTCGTGTGTTTGGTGCATTGTGTTATCCAACTAATGAGGGGCAAGCCTTAGGCAAACTTAAACCGAAAGCGGACATTGGGGTATTTGTAGGATATGCACCAAACAAAAAGGGATACCGAATCTACAACAAAAGAGCCCGAAATATCATGGAAACTATTCACGTTACGTTCAATGAGCTGACCGGTCCAATGGCTCCGTGACAACTCGCTTATGAACCCGCATCATCATGTAGTCCCATCGGTTCTACTCTTGTTTACGGCTCCTCGCCAAGAACTCCTTATGTACCTCCTTTAGAAGATGACTTGAAGAAACTATTTGATCCAATGTTTGATGAACACTATGAACCAACTGCTAATGATTTGTCAATCCCATCATCGAGGTCGCTTATCCCATCAATGAAGTCAATCCTTCCGCTTTATGTCATTAAGTCGGAAGCACTGCTGCGATCAATCGATCTCATCCACAAACCTTCAATCACCGAGTGTACATCAAGGAATTGCTTCGATTCACAAGATGAAGTTAATCCCTTTGCTACTCTCAAGATGCTCCATTTGAAAATATATTTTCTCTGATTCATCATCTCAACCATCTTCATCGAGAGACATCGACTCTGCTACTTGACTCCACAACAACAACCACATGAACACCTTAGAAAATGGACACATGATCACCCATTGGACAACATCATTGGAAACCCTTCTCGTCTGTATCCACTCGTAAACAACTTCCTCCGATGCCTTATGGTGCTTCTTCAACTCCGTACTCTAAGATCGAACCTAAAGATGTTAAACCGCTATGAATGAAGATAGTGGTTCAATGCCATGCAAGAAGAAATTCATGAGTTTGATCGATTAGATGTATGGGAATTAGTACCTGCTCCAGACTGTGCTATGATCATTGCTCTAAAGTGGATCTTCAAAGTGAAGCTTGATGAGCATGGTGATATGTTGAAAAATAAGGCTAGGTTAGTGGCTAAAGGATATCGTCAAGAAGAAGGTATAGACTTTGAGGAATCTTTTGCTCTTGTTGTTCGTATCGAAGCTATCAGAATCTTCTTGGCTAATGCGGCTAGTAAGAACAAGGTCCTATATCAGATGGATGTGAAAACCTCCTTTCTTAATGCGGCTAGCCAGCCAGAGGGTTTTGTGAATACTGAGCATCCTACTCATGTCTATCGCTTGAAAAAGGCCCTTTACGGTTTGAAGCAAGCTCCTAGAGCATGGTATGATCTGTTGTCAAAGTTTCTTCTATCTACTAGATTCAAGCAAGGGAGCAGCTTGATCCGACATTGTTCACCGTAAAGTCGAGCGGACATTTAATTCACGCTCGATTTATGTTGATGATATTATCTTTTCCTCGATCGACCCCAATGAATGTGATCGTTTTCAAAAGAAATGGGTTCCAAATTTCAAATGTCAATGATGGGACAAATGTCATTTTCTTGGGATTACAAATTTCACAAAGTCCCGAGGCATTTTTATTAATCAATCTAAATATGCAAATGAGATCTTAAAGAAATTTGGATTTGTTTCATGTGACACCGCTGACACTCCCATGATTGAACGTACAAGTCGAATGAGGACCACTCGGGGATCATGGTAGATCAAACAAAATATCATAGTATGATTGGATCCTCGATGTACCTCACACCTAGTAGACGGACATCTTGTTCATCGTGTGCATGTGTGCTAGATATCGTGCTAAGCCTACTAAAAAGCACCTTGAAGTGGTTAAACAGGTCTTTCGGTATCTCCAAGGAACCATCAACATGGGACTTTGGTACCCGAAGGACACCGGTATGTCACTAACGACCTATGCGTATGTTGATCATGCAGATGTCAAGATACACGTCAAATACGCGGGAGGTGCTCGGTTTTGGGTGATAAGCTTGTGAGTTGGTCTTCAAAAAGCAAATGAGTACTTCTATTTCCTCTACAGAGGTCGAATACATAGCCATGTCATCTTCTTGTGCTCAAACCTTTAGATGAGATCCCATTATCTCGACTATGGCTTTGAATTCAACAAAATCCTCCTGTCATCGCGATAATAAAAGTGCTATTGCTCTCTCTTGCAACAACGCTCAACACTCAAGAGCAAAGCACGCCGATATTCGACATCATTTCATCCGAGAACAAGTAGAAAACGGTATGGTGGAACTCTATTTTGTGAAGTCGTAATACCGCCAGCGTACATCTTCATCAAAGCTCTTCCAAGAGAACGTTGAGTTTATTCTTCCACGACTTGGCTTGAAAAGCCTTCAACCGTAAACACTCAAACGCCTTCGAGAGTAAGTCGAGGAGTAAAGGTCTTTCTTCATCCATCTCGTGTACATATTTATTCAAAAAGCAAAATACAAAATTACAAAACCTATAAAAGCAAATAGAAAAATATAAAATCTTTCATAAAATCCATAAAATCAAAACTCGAAAAATCTCAAAAATATTGTCTTTTGTCACATCTTTCTTGATTCGATTAATATCTACGGTCTTTGTCTTTGTCAACAAAGAGTGACATGGGTCTTTAGATGTTGGTCGAATGTACATATTCGCTTATAAAAATTAAAAAAAAAAAAAAAAAAAAAAAAAAATCAAAATCAAAAAATCAAAAACTATTTTTGGGAGAAAGTGAAATATATGGTTTATTGTCATTTCGCAAGAACCGCTTTTCAAAGAAAGAACAGAGCCATGCTTTATCTTACTTTTTCAAATCTCATGCTCGATTCAGATACAATTGCTTTCAATCTAATGAAAACTAATTGCTTTGAAAAATAACTCGTGACTCTATTTTTGTAAATCATCCGGACTTAACTTTTGTTAAAATATTTATCTCTCAATCAACAACTTATGTCATTGATTGAGGGAGAATGATTTCAATTAAATCAAAAGGTTATTTGTCATACAATTGTTTTCAAAAGAAAATCATGCATGTTTAATCTATGGAGTTTAAAGTCTCAAAATCCGATCCTTATCGCTTTAAACTTTTTCATAATTAAGTCACAATTCTCCTTAAAAGCTTTCAAAATCAATTTAAATCTACAGAGATCACAAATCTCAAATGATTTGATAAATGTGATCGGGGGAGAATTTGTGATTTAAATTGGATTTAAACTGATAATTCGACAAATGGGTTCATAAGTGTTTAGCAAGTTTTACTCCCCGCATGTGACAAATGATTTCAAATTTTCCATGCACATGTTGAGGGGGAGCATCTACTTTAAACCTTAAGTTATTGAAACGTGATTGAATTGTCTCTAAGTGCAGGTTCCCTCTAATATGTGCAAAACTCTTTCAAACTTCGAGGCACATATTGAGGGGAGCAACTTTGAAAACCTCATCCTTCCTCAATATGTTTTATCTACTCAAATTGATTGGGAAGTGATGATGATCATTTTAGAAAATGTTAATCAAAAGATTGGACCTTTCATTCTTAATCTAACGATTTCAAAGATCTCTTGCCTCCATGTGCTAAACAATTTCGAATTTTATGCATATGTCGAGGAGCATTTCTAAAATATCAAAACAATTAAGATACAAAATACTTTGATTTTATATAACAAGTATCTTGATTGATTTTCAAATGGTTTTCAATTGGTTTCAATGGAAGAATTATTTCAAAAGACCGACCAACTTTACTTTATGCATGATGATATAAGGATGATAAGGTTAGGTTGAGGTCCAATGATCCGCTGTAACCTGAGGAGGGATCTACCCAGGACAAAACCACTTGATAGTGTAGAGTCCTTAGGTATATTGAAAAAGGAGAAAATGAGATATGGGAAGAGCGCGGATGGCCCGAAAGCTAGTATTGGAATAAACCCAACAAGGTTCTAGTTATGAAGTTTCGTAAGCATCAAGGGGTTGAAGAATGAAAAAGAATTGAATGAAAAGGGTGAAAAGAAATAGCCCTCCGCTTATTCAACCTTAGCGTAAACCGGGTTCAATTCATATACTCGGTGGTTACCAAGGTAACATCGGTATTGAAGACAAGACGTCATGGACCCGTGACGCATCGCACTACAACTTCCCAAGCCACTCAAGTTTCTCTTAAAAGGACTTGTTTCATTCTCACGGGAACCTACATAATCTATCGACTTTCTTTAGAGATTGTTGATATTGAAGAAGGAGACCTCTCCCTAGTCTCCCAAGATAGGAACCAAATATGCACAATTGAGTCTAGAGCCTCGAGATCATCTACAAATCTCATTAGGACACATTCAATGAAGACTCTGCTTTTCACAATGTGGAAAGAGAGATTATATCTTATGAGTCCTAAGCATTATCCTTGTGGTATTGCCGTAACATCCGAGTAATATGCAAATATATTCACAATGAAGATGGAAAGCCTTCTCGAGCCAACATCAAACAAGCTCTCGTGGGTGGCATGAGATATACCCAATAGATCAACCATGTGACAACCGAATGTAAACAATGGGCGATTCAATCTTTTGAATCAATCTCGTTCAGTTATGGATTGACGGATACCTTTGAAAACCCGGTCGTTGTGTTTAAAAACTTTTTCTTTAGCACATCGATCGTACTAATATTTCAAAATAAAAGGTGTTTATGATTGATAATTGATTTTCATCAAAACCTTCGTTGTATTGCAAAAACAATTTCTATTGAAGCGGTACCACGATTGTTTTCTCAAATCTCTTTTCATCAATCGAATCTCAATTCATCGGGTTCACTCACTCCGTGTTGTCTTCTTTGAGACGTTCGGTTTGAGAACAACTGAGCATTGCGAAACCCCGTCAAGGAATTTTTCGAAATTATACCGATCGTGCAAAGATTTGTCTCGATCAACGAGGAACCAGGTGGGCCGTGTACCTCAATTCAACAAAAGTGATCAAATACACTCTTGTGCGCTTTATTGCTAATGCTTTATGCGGAGCACCCGACGCTTATAAATGATTAGAAGCGGAGCGGTCAATCTTAGCCGCATGCTCACACAATACATTCATTTCCAAAGAAATCATGATTAGTGCATCAATGACTCGATATTATCACTCCATGCTTCGCTACTGTGCCAATATCATGACTCAACGAAAGCTTCCGCTACTCGATAAGAATATATCATGATCCGAATGTGAGCATGTCGGTCCAAATGTCACAACATCATATAATACCAACACCACAATGGATGAGTCGGAGATTTCATGGTCGATGATCTCAAAGTCGCTCAAAACTCAATATCACGTGGATCTCATTAAAGACCTCCACCGATTATCCAAACATGCAATAATGAAGAATCAAAGACTACGAGCTACGAACAAAGAACATGAACAAGAATCCAAGAACAATTTCAATGTAATATCTGTTTGTATTCTATGTAATTTTAATGTGTGTTTGAGGTGACCTCCTAGGGGAGATTGTTAGGATTTAGAAAATCCAGTATTAAAGTGTCGGCCACCTCAAGTATATGTATCCGTTAAAGCTCGTAGTCGTAGTTATTTAATGTTAAGTTGTTTTAGTTAGGTAACACCGTGGAGGACTGACGGTCTTTACCCACCGTATGCACGATCCACAAACCGTCGGTGGCGCTTTATTGTAAGACTATAAATACTCTCTACCTCCCAGGTAGAGAGTTGGAGCTCATAATAAGATTTTTTTCTCTCACTAAAGTTCCCAAACCTCTAACTTTCTCTCTAAAACTCATCTTGTACGCCTTGTGTTAGTGATTTGATGTGTATGTGAAATCCAATATGTTACATATAAATATATATATATATATATATATATATATATATATATATATATATATATATATATATATATATATATATATATATATATATATATATATATATCTCTATATTATATATAACGAGAGGCATTTGGCATTAATGCCACCGTCAATCAATGCCACCTCAATGCCACATAAGCATTATATGCCACATAAGCATTTGTTGTCCAACTAAGCAATTTTTTCATCCACATAAGCAATCCTATTTATTTTCGGATTTTAATAGTTATTTTGTAAAATTTGGATTTATTTTATTAAATTTTTTGAAAATTATTTATAAAAAAGGAGCCTTGCAAGGATTGAACCTTGGTTATTTGGTTGAATAACATGTGTGTTTACCACTAAGGCAACATGACTTTTTGGAATATATGTTGCAAGTCCAAAATTATAAATCTATACAACCAATTATGTAGGAGAATCCCTACAACTTAGGTAACCCTAAACAAAACACATACATAAAAACTCATATACGTTTCATTATATTTTTCTCTCAAAAACCCTAATTCCTTCATCACAGGTTTACTGATGTTCACTTCTTTTATACGATTTTTATTCTGTTTTTGTGCAGGTTTTGCTGTTCTTGGAGCTTTGATAATGTATCTAAATTAGGGTTTTTATTTTTTCTTTATATAATTCGTACTCCACCTTTTTATCAAAACCTTAATATCATTCATTTATCAAAACCTTAAGAATATCGATTTGAGTCAGAATGAGCCGCATACCTTCACGATGGTGCAATGGAGAGAAGTAGAGAGACAGAGGAAACATTTTTTCATCCATCCTCGAACCAGGTTAGAAATCTTTTATACAATATGTGATATAGATTACTAAGTTTAAATATTTTATGTGTCAAAAGTGTTTGTCATTTAACTATCAATTTTGTTGATTTTTTAGCTTTGATTATAAATTTTTGTTTAATTTTGTGATTATTGTGAATATTGTCAGTGCTAATCTGTTTTATGCTCATCGTTTGTATATTATTGATTTGTAACGTCTGATGCATCTGTGGAGTATGAAGAGAAAGCTTCGGTATGCAAACATTCCATGTGTTTGAGTGTAGTTATTGAACACCAAAGTCTGTTTCTTTGTTGAGCTTTTATTTTATTTTATTTTATTTTGCAGCATTCATGAAACTTGACTGCTCCTGCTGCTGGATCTTAATATTCTATGAGGGTGAACCGGATACAAATACTTTTAGTGAACTGGATTACAAACCCTAGATATCTCATATTTTGGTTCTTAGAGGTTAGATATTATACGTGATGCATGATGAGTTCAGTAAATTCAATTGCGACATGCCTATAATAGCTAAAGTCAAAATCAGAGGTGTCTCCTTTAAACAACTACTCATCCTCTTTTTTATACAAAAAATGAAATCAGTTATTTAAAAATACGCAAAAGCAGTTTAAATAGATAAAATATGTTCACAGTCTGTTAGTATATGATATATCTATAGTTTATATTTGAGCCCTCTCTCCTTTTCATGTATAACAAGGCCTATTGGTGAGGCATCCACCTCTCATTCTCCTTTTCATGTAGCCTACTGTTTAAAGATTGATGTAGTGGGAGTAAAAATGTTGTTGTTGCTACTGATGTGTATAATAGGCATACCCAACCTGTTATTCGACGTAATATGTTTATCCTTTTCTTATGATTTAGAATTATCACTGATGTATTACAAGTTGTTAATTGTGTTACCAAAAGCTTTATATTTTCTCTTTTTTTAGGTATGGTGGTCCTGTTGAAAAAAGTACTTGCTGTTTCGCGTCAATGCACGCAGGTGTAAACTGTAGTTGGTAGTTCGCCTAGCCATAATGGTCGCCAAAAGGCAGTAGCAGCAGGTAAGGCAGAACTAATGTGGGAATTAAGCAGTGTAATAATGCTAATTATGGGTACTTTGTAATTGTTTTTCATGTCACCTATTTAGCTTTACAATTACCTAATGTTTTATGCATGACATATTTGTGTTGTGGTATACACATTGCATGTTCTAATTAATAGAAGTTGTTACAAGCTTCAGTAGCTTATATATCCGGTAACCTGAGAATGACTAATAAAGAGCATGATCAACTGAAGAGGTAATTGAAGGTATGCCGAAAATGAATCTTTATCATTCAAAATGGGGTCTGTATGTATTTCTTATGCTTTGTTATTAAATTGAATTTAAAGTAAAGAGCTCTACTTCAAAAACTTTGAACAAACAAAGTTGTGTGCCTAGGTTTCCAAAAATGAAAGTAACACTTCATTTAATCAACTAATCTCTATTAATTTATTAGAAAGTTGATCTTAACCTACAAGTATTATCTGTTTTTTATGGTTTCCGTAGGTCTACGGATTATATGATGAACTTATAAGATGGTTGCCACTACAATCAGGTTGACTAAGTTAGAGCCTGTTTTCGTATTCAAAAGATATTCAGATAATAGCTGTCAATTCATGTTGAGTGACAAATTAAATATGCAAAGTCATCGGCTTACAGGTATGCTTACCATTGTCACAAGCATTTTTGCTAATAGATACATTACATGTTTTAGGCCTCCAACTATCGGCAACCCCACCAACATACTATTACCTAAATCCAGGCATTCAGGAAACAAAACAAATACTGAGCGTGTAAGCACTAGATGAGCTGCTACGTGAAACCCGCAAATCCAGAAGGTAACAAACATTTATCTCAGTAAAACAATTGTACAAAAATTTGCAGTCTAAAACATTCTATGGTTGATGCAGGCGTACGATTCACGGTTGTAGCCACTATCTTGGAGATCGATACCAAATTGCCTTGGTACTGCCACAGGTGTCCGACCTGCAAATGCAAGATATTTGAAAACTTTCCACGTGCACAACGCCAAGAATCAAGGTCACAAACAACCCCAGTAGTACAGGTTAAGTAAAAAAAAATACAAGCATAATAACTATATACATGGCAGCTAATAATTCCTAAATTTAATACAGTATATACTTAATCACAGTGATTTACATTCTTTTTTCAGTTAATGTTTCAAGGCAACTGTTTACGACCACATTGGTACAATAACGATGACATGTTTCAGAGAATAAGAGACATGGCAATAGTATTCACTCGTGGAGAGACTCAAGTTAGATCAGTTGCTAGGCGTAGCTCACTCGAAATTCGTTCATCATCATCTATTCCAGGTTATTGCTATGAAATCTATACAAAAGAACGTCACTTTATCAAATATCTTAATTCTTCATTGTTCAGTTAGGGTCTGATTAATAATTAATAGCAGTAACTTCATCATTGAAGCTTAACATATCCTGCCGCAAGTGACCCGATTTCAGCCTTGGATTACTACTCTACAACATCCAGTTGACACAAACCTAGATATTATTCATGGTTCTTAAATTAACGGAATGATCAAAATAATTTAAATTAAATAATTTCTACTAATTTTGTTATTCTTTTTTGGTTATTTATTGACATTTGTTCAGCTTCTTGGTCGAGTCTTCCATATTCTACGTGAGCATAATCCTGAGCTTGCTGGAGATAGCGGATAACAGTTATGAGGCCACCACAGGTTCTTCATGGAGGAACAAAAAACGTTTTCCAACTTTATGGAGCTATGTAAATCGTATGTCGGCTTAACTTAATATCCTCCTTTTTCTCTTTTGTTAGGCGTGGCAATTTTACCAGTTCACTCTAATTATTTGGGTTAGTTAGACAAATGAAAATGCAAAACACTGCGCTTGGTTTTTTAAGTTACCTCTTCTAAAAGTTATTACTAACTTGGTTACATTCCAGTTACTTACGTAAACTTAGATAATGCGGATGTTTGTTTCTGAAAAGCAATGAATATAGGTGAAGGTTATCCTTGCTTCCGGCTGTAAACTTAAAAAAAGGCCAGGTGAACAATATCAGACAACAAACACTCGAAGGTCGGTAATGCGCCATGTGTCTAACGTCTGTAACGTAACAAGACGTGTCAAAAATGGTTTTCTGAAACCATTGGTGCCACCGCTGCATAATTACAACTGTATTTGAAGGTATTTGTTTTCTGAGTGTAGATCATACAGTGCCTGTGAGCGGCCTTGCAAATGCGCATAAAAGAGAAGAACAGTTGTCACCTCACCCTCGGTAATTACACCATTGTTGCAAAACTCCATCATTTTTATTCGCTTTTCTCTAAACCTACATAACATTGGTGTTATTCATAGTAATAGCCGACCATGCCTGCTGATATTGAAAGTAATGTTCACCAAATGCACACAAGTTTTCTGTAATTCTAATACGTGTACACTTAAAATAGTCATACGTTATTGGCTAATTCCTTATGAAACACCCCATGCTCTTATTGTTTTAGGGGAACCTCACTCAAGCTTACGTGATGCAGTGAAGGACGGTGTATCAAAAGTAACATCAGCGGCTGACCTCCAAGGTAGGCCACATGTCCTTACTTTGTTGTGTCGAGCTCATTTGGCTAGCCGTACCATAATATGACTGTCCTTTATTTTGCCCTCAGTTAATGCAAAACAGATGGCCTAAAAAAAACTTTTATGATTGGAATAACATTTGTTTTTTAACACATCTTAGAACATTTATTTCTTAAACATTATTAGGGGTTTTGTTTCATAATGGGTTTATTCTTTTGTAACAGGAAATCCCAAAAGAAATACAACCGGTTTCAACCATGGAGGCGACTCACTGATTCACAAACAATCATTTTCAAACATGGAGCCCGAGGTATGTTCTTCTTGAATATTTTTTAGAAAAAAACTCAATTTTTGTAAGATATTGTTTTCAAGATTTTTTTTACGGAAATTGTTATTATTTTGAGATGGGTGGTGATCATGAAAGCCATAAATAAAGGTGCTAAAGAAGCTTCTTGGCAATCTCAGTTGCATCAAGCCGGTATATCAGATACGGTTTTATGTATTCTTTAATAACTTTAGTCTCCCATTGCAATTCTGACATACATGATACAATTTTTTTTACTCTGAACTATTTTTCACAGGTTACATCCTTACTGGCAACATCTGACGGTACTTATGTAGCTGATAGGGGTACCCTTCTTGATCTGTAGCGTTCCTTAATATAAGTGGTGAGATGGTTAGGTTGGGTAATGTGGCAAAAGCGGTCAATATGAAATTTCTGTTTTAGTTCGTGTTGATGAGGACTTCTACCCTTACTTTAGGCTTCATGCTTTTTACTTTGCATTGAGGTTGATAAAATTATTTATGGATGCATCAGTTGTGGATTATTTGGGATTGATAGATGGTTTAGCAGATATAACCATTGGAGGCTATGTAGGATTCCCAAAGGTACACTTTTTCTCGAACTAATGCTAGAGACATTGTGTTTGTGTATGTTGTGTTCAATGGTACGTGCATTGTAGAAAATCCTTCAATGCGTATTTTCAATGTATGTAACTTCAAATTGCAGTTATTGAGAATCTTAGATTGTGTCATTTTTTCTTGATTCGTATTTAAGATATGCACATTTTGTGGCAAATTTCTTTAAAAATTTGTACTGCAGAAGAAATTGACTGTAGGTCGCCCAGTCACTTTTAGAACTTTTTTTTTTGAACTTGCCAGTCACTTTTAGAACTTTTTTTTTTGAACTTGCACCCTTATTCATGCTACACATCTTACCGACAAATTCTTGCGGAGTCCAAAGAAATGAAAATAAATAGAAAAGGGGGACATTATCACCATATGTGCCATAGCCAAAACCTTATTAGCCATCCTGAGATAAAGCAGTCATAAGTTAACTTTAATGTAGTGGGGTCATTATTTAGCACAATTTCGGAAAGGAACCGAACCAGGGGCAAATTATTAAGAAATGTGTATTTTCACTATTGATTACTCAAACTTACAAACTGTAACGGTTAGATAGTTTATTGCATAAACTGTTGTATTTAGGATCCGTCGGTGACTATTTGGTTCTGAGTAAAGTGCTTCAGCAAGACTGTTTGGCGCTAACTTTCGTGCTACAACAGCATTATACAATGACCCAGAACCATTGTTTGTCAATATTATAATGGAATTGATTGTTGCTCATAGTGACCGCATAAGATAAATGGAAATTGATTTTTGAAATAATAATTTTAACTGTAAATTTCCATGCCTTTAGTTCAGAAGTACTATACTTGAAGCATTCAAATATGATAAAAGTAGAGATTGCGATGCAACAAATCATTTGTTACAAATTCTTTACTTTTGAACCTTTATTTACGAGATTCTTCTTGATAAATTGGTATGATGCAGTTGAGCTTCGTAAACCTTAATGTGTGTTAGCTCACTTATGGAACCTACAAGGTCCAAAGGAAAGGCTCCATTTAGTAAAAGCTGAATTAACGGAGGATGGAAGATTAGATAATGAAACCATGGGATGTGATGGTGTCTTTCACATGGCTTCCCCGGTTCTTGGCCAGCCTACTCAGGTATGTTTGTATGCTCAAACTCTAATAATCCATAAAGCTATATATATCTTTCTTACAATATGCACGACTTTTTTAGGATAAATTAATGTGTGATTAATCGTGTGCCCAAAAGGCAGAAGAAAATCAGCCTTTAGGTTAGGAAGCCTCATTCCACATCAATCTGCTACTAAAAACTGAAAATTGTATAGGGTTTAATCATACATTACTTTTCCATGACAGTTGCAACACCACCGCTACCAGAACACTTTGCAGGTGAAACTTCTGCAAATGCATGTTCAACAAGAGAAATCAACCAAAAGAGCCCCCTGCCAGCTAATAAAACCGGAGGAAAAAAGAAGAAAACTTATTAGCAGACCACGTCGAAGTAACCGGATCTATAATTTTGTGTATCATTGACTATAATTTTGTTGCAATAAAAATAGGATGTGGGAAGAAAGGACGAGGAGGAGGAGAAGGCGGTGAGGATTTTGACAGATCTAAGTTAGAGTTCAATGATGAGGAACAAGAGTCCGAAAGTGGGAGGTATGCTGCTAAAACTTGTAAGTGCATTTCTGTTTTTTTCATGACTGAACCAAAGAAATTTTTCATTGGTATCTGATGAACAAACAGATCAAAGTCAATCATTTATTGCATAGTTTGCAATGAATCACTGTTAGTTTGCACGTTTCTACTTGGATTAGTAAAATAGTTTGCATTATTGGTTGAGAACATTGATTACATGTACTCGGAAGAATTGGGGTTTTAAGACATTGCAAGTTGGCAAACATTAAAATTTTAGAAACGTGACTGATCATATATAATAACAAAGGTAAGACCAGGTAGAAATAAGATTTGTATTATAGAGCGTGTCACCAATAGCGGTGATGATCTCGGGCGGTTGAATACTGATGGGTGGTGCAAAGGACGATTTTTAGCAGCTGATGCACAAAACATGGTATATGTACTCAATGTGGAAACACAAGCAGTTTGACATTCATTACCGGTTCGTTGCTAAAAACAAGGATTAATGAACTAATAAATGAGATTGAGAAGTCAAAGAAAAAGAAGGACCAAGTCATTACTGGTTAGTTACTAAACCAGAAAAATTTTGAAGGTTTTTTTGTAAAATATTTGACCCAATTCGATTCAGGTGTTGGTTATATACTTTCTGATGATCCACCATAGATACCAGTAGAAAATATTTCAGTTTATTGTCATTATGTCATTCTTTCTTTGTGTCAATTTAGTTGCATTTAGCAATGTACTACCCTGTTCGGAATCCATGATATGATTAAAAAAACCCGATTGGGTCAGGCCTGGGTCAAAAAATTTAAGTCCTTTCATGGTCCGTTTAGGCAAACTGGTTCTAAACCAGAACCCAGACAAATAATTAACTATCTTGAATTTTGGGTTTCGGTCCTACAAAACATTGCACACCTGTGCAAAATGTACCACTTAGGGTGTGTTCCGCATTGATATATAAAGATGTTCATTGCTTTTGAAATAAGGAACTCTGGGTTGTTGTCATGCAACAACTTCTGTAACTGGATGAAAAGAGATGAAACTTCAAACATAATCAATTTCACTAATAAAGTTGCACATGGTTAATCATGCAATAAAATGTAACAAATGATAGCATATGTAATAATTTGCATTGGTGGGAATGGGGTTTTAGTGGAGGACATGAAAGTTTTGGTTGTTGTAGACCCATGAGGTTGGATCATCCAGTTGTTTGCATTAACCCTATTAGAATGAATCTAACCAGACTGTCCTAATAAAACTTGTCCATACATGTAGCTGTTGCTGGTATCCAATCGAATCACATCTTCCGTGGGCAAATCCAGTGAATTATATTGTCTTGCTGCAGTTCTCATATATTTCTCTGAACCATAACCAAGTTCGTGATGACGTTTCTACCCATCCTTAAATCCAACCACTCTTATGATTGTACATTTGTACGTACAAGTTGTCGATTAAGCGCTTGAAACATTCAAAGCTACAATTCAAATCAGAAAAGCAGGTTGTCATTAGAGTTAAATACTCTTAAGGCTCTAATTAGAATATAATTAAATATGTCATCGTTGTGTTATTTAATATAAAGTCATTTGAGGTTGCTTCTATGCATTCTATTGAATTTAATGAGATCCATTAGTCATTTTTAATTCATAGTTAGCAATGTCATTTTCTTGCCATCATTCTATTTTTGCGAATCATACAAATAATTATCCCATTAGGCTCCCATTTATAACGTCACTTCATTTCTAGAACACACAAAATGATGGTTGTGTACAACAAAGACCTATTAAGCTGGTCTCTAATAACACTAAAACTCAAGCAAACCTTAGATGCAGGGACTCAAGAGTACTAGCCACTCGGTCGAGACTATAGACAATCAGAAGATGTCCGATGCACTCCAGATAGAGATAAACGGTGATCATTATGATCCGAAAAAAAGGTCCAAAATCACATGAATCTATGTTAGAGAAAAAAGTAAATATAGTCAAAAAAAAAAGTTGATGTAGCTGGTACTTGGGGAAAACTATGCATATATAAAGTCCCTCAATAAAATTTTATTAATAAAAACATCGAAAGTTGACGAGAATTATAAAAACACATACTCGAGCTATCTTAATCGTGTATCCTGGTTTATAAAATTTCGTTGAAAAACTTATTGAAAATAATTACTAACTAACTACGTCATCAAAAAACATTATATAACTATAACTACGTCATAAAAAAGTTTAAAACACAAAATATATGAGAACAAATATAAGAACGAAAAGAAATAAACGGTTATCGAATATGATTAAAAAACATATATGCAAAAAAGCATATATCCAAATATATTTTACTATAACCGTTTATATCTTTTCATATATACATAAAAACATATATCCTATCACAGTCGGGTATAGTTTTTCGTTGGCAGTGGCAAGTAACTCTTCAAACTCATTACGTTGACGAAGTGTTGTTTCTTGAGTTGCAACTAATTAATATTCTCAAAGTATTCTTTATTCACGGTATAGATATGTTACGATGATCCTACTTCATTAACCGTTTTTTAATTTATTCCTTAAACACTTCATTACCCGCCTTCTTTCGCTATATTAAAATATGTCAACAATATTTATAACGTTACGACCCTTTCTTTCAACATCTACACTTTTCAACTATTTTTTACCACCCTTCTTTCGCTATTGTGAGTACATGTCTAGCATCAACATTGAAATTCAATTTTGTACCTTCTAGAATTATTTACAGATCAATGGTCTTGGATTCGGTATATTTATAACTTATTTTCGTTAACTTAAGTTTTTTAACGATATTCATAATACTTACTCGCATCGGGCGGGCTATGCTTTGATACAATGTTCTTGCGTACCACTTTGAAACTTTTTTTCTCTCATATTCGATAACCGTTTATTTCTTTTCGTTCTTAATGCATTCAATAAAAATTTGAGTGCGTGTATATCTTATTTTCCGTTAACTTATTTTTTCAAAGCGATAATTTCGCTACAAAGAAATTATGTCAACGATAATTATAAGACATGCCCGCCCATTGGGCGGCTTCACCACTAGTATATATATATATATATATATATATATATATATATATATATATATATATATATATATATATATATATATATATATATATATATATATATATATATATATATATATATATATATATATATATATAGAACATTCGAACAATATCTAAAGTCCTGTCATTCTTTGAATGACAAAGACAAAGACCGTAGATATTGTCGAATCGAGAAAAACATGACAAAAGACAATATTTTTCAAATTTTCAAATTTTATGGATTTTTAAAGTTTATATATTTCTATTTGCTTTTGAAGGTTTTGTAATTTTGTATTTTGCTTTTCGAAATAAATATTTACAAGAGATGGATGAAGAAAGACCTTTACTTCTCGTCTTCCTCTTGAAGACGTTTGAGTGTTTCCGGTTGTAGACTCTTTAGACCAAGTCGTGGAGGATAAACTCAAAACGTTCTCTAGGAAGAGCTTTGGTGAAGATGTCGCTAACGGTATCCGGTCCTCACAAAATAGAGTTCCACCACATCGCTTTTCTACTTGCTCCCGATGAAATGATGTCGAATGTCGATGTGCTTTGCTCTTGAGTGTTGTACGTTGTTGCATGAGAGAGCAATAGCACTTTTATTATCACAAGATGGAGGAATTTTGTTGAATTCAAAGCCATAGTCGATAATGGGATCTCATCCATAGGATTTGAGCACAACAAGATGACATGGCTATGTGTTCACCTTTGTAGAGGAAATAGAAGTACTCATTTGTTTCTTTGAAGACCACCACAAGTTTATCACCTAAAAGCGAGCACCTCTAGACGCATTGACGTGTATCTTGACATCTGCATGATTAGCATCTGCATAGGTCGTTAGTGACATACCGTGTCCTTGGTACCAAAGTCCCATATTGATGGTTCCTTGGAGATACCGAAGACCCGCTTAACCGCTTCAAGGTGCTTTTGGTAGGCTTAGCACGATATCTAGCACACATGCAAACAAATGAACGAATGTCCGGTCATCGGGTGTGAGGTACATCAGGGATCCAATCATACTACGATATTTCTTTGGTCTACCATGATCCCTGAGTGGTCCTCATCCGCTTTAGTACGCTCTATCATGGGAGTGTCAACGGGTCACAAGAATCAAATCCAAATTTCTTTAAAATCTCATTTGCATATTTAGATTGATTTATGAAAATGCCTCGGGACTTTTGAAATTTGAAATCCCAAGAAAATGACATTTGTCCCATCATTGACATTTGAAATTTGGAACCCATTTCATTTGAAAACAGTCACATTCATTGGGGTCAGTCGAGGAAAAAATAATATCATCAACATATATTTGAACGTGAATTAAATGTTTGCCTAACTTTCTGGTGAACAATGTCGGATCAACTGCTCCTTTGTTGAATCCAGTAGATAGAAGAAACTTTGATAGCGTATCATACCATGCCCTTGGAGCTTGCTTCAAACCGTAAAGAGCCTTCTTGAAATGATAGACGTGAGTAGGATGCTCTGGATTCACAAAGCCTTCAGGTTGGTAGACGTATACGACTTCTTTAAGTTCTCCGTTGAGAAAAGCCGTCTTTACATCCATCTGATAGACTATCATGTTCTTACTTGCAGCATTAGCCAAGAATATTTTGATTGCCTCGATACGAGCAACTGGAGCAAATGATTCTTCAAAGTTAATACCTCCTCTTGACGGTATCCTTTTGCAACCAATCGAGCCTTGTTCTTTAAAACATCACCATGCTCATCAAGTTTTACTTTGAAGATCCACTTTAGAGCAATGATCATAGCACAATCGGAGCGGTACTAATTCCCATACATCTAGTCGATCAAACTAATGAATTTCTTCTTGCATGGCATTGAACCATTGCCTTCATTCATGGCGGTTTTAACATCTTTTGGTTCGACCTTAGAGAGTACGGAGTTGAAGAAGCACCATAAGGCATCGGTTGCAAGTTGTTTCCGTGTGGATACCGGACGAGAAGGGTTTCCTATGATGTGGTCCAATGGATGATCATGTGTCCATTTTCTAAGGTGTTCATGTGGTTGTTGTTGAGGAACCAAGTAGCAGAGTCGATATCTCTGATGAAGATTGTTCGATGAAGATTCGAGAGCAAATATGTTTTCAAAGGGGCATCTTAGGGAGTAGCAAAGGGATTAACTTCATCATGGGTGCGAAACAATTCCATGATGTACACTTGATGATTGATGATTTGTTGATGAGGCAGAGTGATCGTGAGCAGCGCTTCTTGACTTAATGACATTGAAACGGAAGGGTTAACTTCATTGGCGGGGATAGAAGCAACCTCTGTTGATGGAATTGACATATCATTAGCACTTGGCTCATAGTGTTCATCAAACATTGAATCAAATAATTTCTTCAAATAATCTTCTCAAGGAGGTACATAAGGAGTTCTTTGGTGAGGATTAGAAACAAGGGTAGAACTGATAGGACTACTTGATGAAGGTTGAGATGCGGGTCCAGAACTATATTGTCCTGGAGCCATTTGACCGGACAGCTCATCGAACGTGACGTGAATAGTTTCCATGATATCTCGAGTTCTTTTGTTATAGATTCGGTAACCCTTCTTATTAGGTGCATAACCAACAAAAACTCCAATATCTGCCTTTGCTCTTAATTTGCCTAAATCTTGACCGCCATTCGTTGGATAGCACAAAGCACCAAACACACGAAGGTAGGAGAGATCAGGTTTTCGTTTATGGACAAGTTCATATGGAGTTTTTCCATGAGAGGTATGTATAAGGGAACAATTTTGGGTGTAGCAAGCAGTGGCAATAGCTTCAGCCCAAAGAAACATTGGAACCTTTGAATAAATAAGCATTGTTCTTGCGGCTTCCACAAGAGTTCGATTTCGTCTTTCAACTACACCGTTCTGTTGAGGAGTTCGTGGAACACTTCTTTGATGACTGATTCCAACACTTTCATAAAGCCGAATTAAGTCTTTGTTAACGAACTCGTGCCATTGTCATTCGAACAATTCTAACAAAGATTGTTGAGTCGAACTCAAGCTATTTGATGAGTTTGATGATGACATCGAGTTTCATCCTTTGTCCTCAAAAACTTTACCCAAGTAACTCGAGAGTAGTCATCAACAACTACTAGAATGTATTTCTTCCCATTTATCATTTGCACTCTCATTGGTCCGCACAGATCCATATGAAGAGTATGAAGAACTTCCATTACAGAGTTTGTGGGTTTTGGTTTGTGGGTATATTTCGTGCTTTTTCCTAATTGACTTGCTGAACAAAGATGATCCTTTTCATACTTAAGTCTAGGTAGTCCTCTTACTAAGTCCTTTCGGAAAGATTTTTATGGTACCAAAGTTCAAGTGATTGAGACGACGGTGCCATAGCCATGACTTAGTTTTAGAAGCCTTTGACAAGCAGTGATGGGTGAAGATTTCATCATGTCTTCGATAGAGATGGTGTGTGTTTGAACTACGAGTTCCTCCGAGAAGTTCCACACCATCAAGTTCTCTAACAAAGCAAGTATGTTTTCAAGGCCACTTCTAAGTCGAGTCACAAAATTGTCCAACGTAAAATAGATTATGTCCAAGACCTTCAACATAATACACCACGAAATTACACTATCTCCTACAACATAGTCTCCATAACCCATAATTGGACCGAAATGATCATTCCCGAATCTAACAGATCGATGAATTTACTCACAAAGTTCATGAGCCGTGACCGGTCTCTAGTCATATACTTGGAACACTGAGTCCGGTACCACGAACAATTTGAGCGATCTGCGGTTGAACACGAGACAAGAATGGATAACTGGATAATTGGGATCCCCATGCAAGAATGGGTTCCATTTGTTAGTAACGATGATTGGAACACCCACATCAAGTAGAAACAATGGAATCATCATAAATAAATGTAGTGCTAGTGTCCGTATTTGACCTATTCAAAGTATGTTAACTTCTTAAGGAATAGTTCTACCAAGAGGCATCCATTTTCTAGTGGGCATTGACTTAGCAAATTGGGGCACAACTCATTAATCTTACGGCCAAGAGGTATCCATTGATAACCTATATTACTAAATTCCCTTCCTGGGTTTCCACTGTTTTCTAACTTTCTTCGCTTTTGCCTTTTAGCCTTCTTAGCTTGATTTTTAACATTAACAGCTTTAACTGGGCATTTGACAAGATTAGACAAATCATTCACACCACATTCATGATTAGTAACGAAAACAAGCGATCATCATTACATGGTTTGTGGATAGTAGCGATTTGAATTAATTACAATACGCTTATAGCTAATACTAAAATCAACACGATTCGTTTTATTCAACTCAAACATAATATTCTAGGTTGATCTTCTACTCTCTTCCAATGCACATTCTTAGCTTGAGGTCCTATCTTGCTTGGTATTGCCTCAAGGCTTTGACACGCTTGCTTTTATGTCATGATTACTCTGTGAGGGAATTATGGGAACATTAGTTGGTTGGTCTACTTTTTGCATTCTGAACTAGACGTGCGAGGATCTAAACTACTGAAGGCACATTAGTGTTCACTTTCTTAAAGCGGGCATAGAATGGTTTGTATGCTTGGCGCTAGGCATAGAACAAGGCATCACAGCTTTACCTTTCACACCTAAGGATTTAGGACATGTTGCTATTAAACATTCTAGCAGCTCCTAAGATCGTTTGGCCTGAATGAAAGCAAACCTAATTTCTCTATAAAGAGGCATATTTATGAAATCCTCTTCCACAATCTCACAGAGACATTCTAGACTATCCTTAAGGTGAGCAAAGTAATTATGAAACACTAGTTCATTATTCCTAAGATGAGGAGGAATGTATTTAACATTCACGATGATATTTGCGATCGAGGATGACTTTGATGCAACATTCTCATTAAATACAAGTGGCGGTTCCCTTTTCATGACTCTCGGATGCTCAATTTCTTTTGTAAAGACGATAAGGTTTTAAATGTACCTTTTGAGGGTCGTTTAAGCCCTTATTTGATCACTTTTATATCCGTTATTACTTAATATCGTTCCTTTTCACTTTTAGGTCTCTTGAAGGCAAATTGCGTAATGGCACTTATTTGGACGAAAAGGCGGATATCTGAAGAAAATTGCCAAAGTCAAAATTGAGACACTCCAATTCTTTGAAAACACAAGGTGACGGCGCCATCGCTTAGCTATGACGCCGTCGGAGGATTTTGTGACGGACGAAGCCAAAACTCTTATTTTCAAGTGGCGGCGTCAAGTTATAAAAGAGTAGACCGTCGCAACTCAAACGGCCTAGATTCAATCCAGACGGTCGCCGAAGTGAAGAGGTCGGCGTCACAAGCACAAGGTGACACCGTCGCAAGATTAACGTGGCAAGACGAAACCCTAATGACGGCGACCGACGGCGTCACACAACATAAGGTGACGCCGTCGCATATGTAATCTTATATATAGAATCCGAATTTTTCAAGATCGGTGTGTAGTCTTTGGAGTAAAACCTAAACCGAATCAAGGCTGTCTTGTACAAGATTTTAGGGTTCCAAACCCTATCTTACACCAAGATAAGTACTTTACTTCATTAATACAATTATGTCTTTGATTATTTGTGTGTATGCTTGCATGTTCTCCATGTCCGCTAATTTATTTGTGTGTTTGCTTAGGAATATGAAACTTAATTATTGAATATTGATTGGTTGTCTCTTATCTTAGTTGTTAATGATCTAGTAATGCGATAGGTCATTCGTTGTGTACTAATGCTTGATTAATCTTTGTGAACCTTAGGTTATAGCACCTTGAGCGGTTGTAAGCTAAACTAACCAAAGAGGCCTTAGAGTTAGAGTTTATGATCCCTAGTGGTATTTTGTAGGCGAGACCCTTTGGTAACTTCAAAGAGTTGGGAGAAACGCATACCCTACAACTTTAGACACACAACGCAATTAAGAATAAGGACGTGACAATTCAACCACCAATAGGAGATAATTAAGGAGTAGTAAAACCTAAGTAAACACATCTTTAAACTATCATACGAGCACACAATAATTAGACATAGACTACATACATCTTAGATTAGATAATTAAATAAGTAGAGTAATCGGTAGCAATACCAACCCCCCAAATCTAAACTCCGAGATTCGTACCTTTCCATTTCCTGAAAAAACATAAAAAGATAAAAAATAATCTTCCTCAACCCCAACCTTAGCTTAGTAACTTCTCACTAGCATTCCTATTCCCATAGAGAACGATATCAACACCCGTGGCTTACCCTAATACTACACTACAACGATTAGGTTCACTTCGTAGGGTGTTATAAAACTTGCTCGAAGAAAAGGAAGTTCCTTTGACCCCGAACGACGCGTGTAGCGTTATCAAGTTTTTGGCGCCACTGGGAATAGAATAGCTAGTTAGTAGTCCACCGCTTAGGTTTCCTTTGCTTGATTCCTATCAAGTAAATTTTTCTCATTTTTTTAGCTTTCTCATAGTCTATCCCCTTCTTCGTGACCTTTGTTCGTAATTCCATCACTTTTCATCATGGAAGGTGATAACCACCCACCATTCGTCAACCCACCACCAATTGACCCGCCAAGAGCCCGTACTCTTGGTGAATACTCAAGACCAAGCCACCTAGGCTATAGGAACACCATTGAGCTTCCGACCAAGCCCAAACTACGGCCTGCGATCGACACCATCCGGTTGGTGCAAAGCGGATGTGCATTCCATGGACTTCGCTCCAAAGATCCAAATCGACATCTAAGGGATTTCCTTAAAATTGTCGATTCCATCGACCTTGATGCTACTACTCGGGAGACTACGCGCTGCGTCTCTTCCAATTCTCTCACGGGACCAAGCTAGTAATTGGCTCGAGCGACTTCCCGCCGGCTCCATCTCAAGTTGGGATGATCTCACCTCTCGTTTCCTTGCTCAATTTTTCCCACCGGAGAACCACTAAACTTAGGCGAGATATCTTAACGTTTCAACAACTTCAAGGTAAGTCTCTACAAAGCATGGACTCGATTCAAGAACACACTCCAGAAACTTCCCCATCATGGCATTGATCTTTGGCTTCAAATCCAAATCTTGTATGACCATGTTGATTTGATCACTCGACGACCTATTGATCAAGCCGGCGGTGGAAGGCTCGTGACTTCAATGTAGAGAAATCTTGGGAAATTATAGAAGAACTTGGCGATCAAAGCTACGAAGATTGGAATGAATCTCCGAAACCCCTGTTAACATGGTTAATGCCATGTCGCCTTCTCTGAATCACCCGACATCACCAAAGAGCAAATGAGTGCTATTGAAAGAGGATTGATTATCTCATGGAAAGGCGTAAAGGGCTCCGTACACATTCCTCGAGAAGCGATTAATTCCGCCAATTCCACCAACCACCCAACACCTTTTCGTAATCCCCAAGTCGTGAGCAAAACCCCAATTACGAAGGCGCCTGCTCCACTTCCCAATACCACTCTCACCAAGCTTTAAGGAAAAAATGAGAGAATACATGATGATCATACGGAGAGATTAGCCAAATTTGAAGAAGAGGTTTATAGGCGAGAGAGGAAATGCAAGCAAAAATGACGGAAATGATGAACTTGGTAAAAGAATTTACCAAAAAAACGTTCCGAAAAGGTACTAGTTAGAGCAACGATTGTCCTCCCACTTGTTTGTTAACGCCATTTCCATTATGCCCGAGGATGGAATGGTTGAGGTGAGGAAAACGAAGATAGCAAAAGGGAGGAGCGGAACCTAATGATGAGCCCGAGACCATTGAGTACTACCTTAAGCACGAAATCAACAGAAAGACCATTGCAAACCAAGTAAACAACTTTAGGTACAATGAGGTTCTTAGGAAGCCCTTGAAGGAAAAATGACGAAGAAGAGTATGACGCCTTACCTATGGGACCTCTGTATGAGTTGGTTATAAAAACCATTAACAAAAAACGAGACACCACAGGGGAACTTCGTGATACCTTGTAGCATAGGTGATATTGACATAAATGCCTTAGGCGATCAAGGGACCGATGTGAACATAATGCCACTATCAATCTATAATAAGTTAACTAAAGAGAAACCACCAAGACCGATCTTAGACTTTCCTTAGCTAATCACATATGTCTACCCCATAGGAATCGCGGTGGATGTTCTAATAGAAGTAGCTAATATCGTTTATCCGGTGGATTTCGTGATCATTGATGTTGAGGAAGATAAAATGTGCCACTCATTATTGGGACACCATTTCGCCACCGCCAAGGCAACTATCAAATGCGGAGAGGGCATCATGGTACTTAAAAGCGGAAATGGTACGCTAGGATACCCATCATCCCAAGGTATCATGTTAAGATCATGGAAATGATTACGGTGGAAATCCACAAGCCCACGGCAATAGTGTTAAGAAAAAATGAATGATTGGGAAAAAGGGCTTAGGGACTTTATGGTTCAAGGATTGTATGCAACATTGTGGAAACCCGATAAGAAGTTAGGAAGTAATCCCACTTGATACCAAAGGCACAAAGGAACCCTAAGGAATTCCTAAAGGGATAAAAGTACTTTTATACAAATCACGGATAAGGGCATTACGAGGTAGAAACAAACCAAGATGGGTTGGGCCTTTCACAGTGAAGGAAACCAATCTAAGGGATAAAACCATTACCATAATAGACGACGTTGGCAAAGAATCTACGGTAAGTATACAACGTCTACACCCTTTCGACGACGGGAAATCGAAGGAAGGAGATGGCGGTAATGAAGTTACGTAGGAGCACGACTACGAGTCTAGCTACAAAACTCTTAAATAAAGAAAAGCGCTTCGTGGGAGGCAACCCATGCTTAATTGTTTGATTGTTAGTGTCATATATCTTTTGTTAACTGTTTATTCTCATGTTTAAATTTGTAAAAATACTTTATTTTGTCTTTAACCTCGTCTTAATTACATATAAAGGTATTTTACATAAGGGATAAGTGTAGGGAGGATTACACACGTTTTCAAAAGAAATGTAAACATGAGAATAACAATTCATTAAAAGATATATTTGTGTGTTTGTTCGAGTCAAATGCTTGTATCGAGTCATAATCGATGTTTTGCGTAAATTTTCCAGATTCTAAAGATGTAAATTTTCCGAATTTTTCCAAAAATCGCAGACCGGTTTTGTCGGGATAACTGACGGCGTCAGATTGTAACTGACGGCGTCGAGAAGGAGTAAAAACAACAGATTAATTTTTCTCGTTTTACGAGCTACTTATAAATTTTGGAATTTTCGGTCTTAATTTTCTAGAAATTTAAAACTTCCATTCCACAAGCATTATATCCTAGTTTAATCGAGTCTTATATATATTATTACCGCCGATTTTACGCGAAGGTTTCGTTTGTTTTCTTCGAATGTGCGGTTTTATTTATCAAGAAGAAGAAACAAAAGATTGGAAGGAACTTTTCACGCATACATTTTTCTTGGAAAAGATTTAACCACTACTTTACGGATCCTCTTGAGCTAATCGGGGAGTACTAGTTTCTTTCGCTTTTAATTATCTTCCATTATCATAACTTTGATACTTTCGGGAACATTGGGGACAATGTTCAGTTTAAGTGTAGGGAGGAAAATAAAACGGAACTTAGAAACTATACTTATCCTTGATTATTTGCTTTGTCAATAGTATTTGTGTAATAAACCATGAGAAAATGTCGGTTAGGGTAATTTTGGCACCAAATTTAAAAATTTTCATGATATATAGGAGTGGGCCATTAGTCTTAACAAAAGCGTCTCACGGATAGGAAGCTATATGACTAGCACAAAAAAACCCTTTACCACCTAAATTCCACCCAAAATGTGAGGATCGCCCTTAGATTAGTAGGAATTAAAGCATTCATCTTTAAGGCTTAGAGTGTAAACCGGTAGTATATTAGATTCTAGAACTATTTTTGTGATGCATCCGAGATCGCTAGTAAGACTACACTTGTGTAGTTAGGAATAACTAAATGATAAGAGGCATTAGGATAACCCTTGTTTGATACCGTAATATAATTACTTCTTCCACATCGGTTGAGTAATTCCCCACACCCTTTGCGTTGTACTCATCTTTAGTACACGATACCCTAGTTAACCCCTCGAGCCTATCCGTTTCGCGGTTCTCGTGATGTTTCGGTTTTTCCGAATATCAATGAAGAGCATTGTTTACACCCCCAAATATACACCCAAATCGCCTTAGCCTACCCTATATGTACTCACTTTTAGTGCATTATTGTTATCACCCTAAACCCTTAGTTCAATTATCTAGTTGCTTGCATGAGTTGCTAAGTCGAGTCATATCCTTTGTACACGCTTTGGGACGATTGGGACTCATGGGAAAAAGTTAAAGTTTATAAAATGATTAGAAGGGAACGTTAAATTCCCTAATTTGCGTAATAACATACCCCAAGTGTTTTGATCTTTTCAAATCGGGTCAAATTAGTGTTTGAGTAATAAAAACTCAAGTGTAGGGATGTGCCTATAAATCCCTATCATTTTGATGTTACCGTAGAGGATGGTAGAGTAAAAGTGTATGAAAAAAAAATCGAAAAAAAATAGAAAAAGAGAAAAGAAAAAAAATAGAGTGTTCAAAAAAAACATACGGGCTACCATCCTACATCTATCTTTTAAAATTTATGTTTGTTTGTTTCAGTTATTTAGAGTCTAGAGTGTCGAGTCTTGGCTTAGCAACGCCATTCTTCGTATGCTTGTAACATAAGAGATTTTTGACTTGCCACCACTATATAGCCTATCCCACCAAACCCTTTGTTTCCCTACCGTAAGCCTAACATTACAACCCTTTAAAGACCTCTTTGATAGTCTTTCCTAGGTGCTTACGCCAAAGCGATGGAGGTTTGATCTATTCTCAAGCCTATGGTAATCTATGTACTAGGACCGGTTAATGAGTGTTTATCTTCCATTTCCAACTTGTTATATTTCATATACACCCGAGAGAGATGTGAGTATCCAAACACCCCATGTGAGGTGCTAGTATGTAATTTCCGTGCTTGTTATGACTTTTATGGGCTTATATGTGTTGTGGACTGTTTTAAACCAATGTTTCATGACCCCTAACTTATAAATTAATTGGCTAAAAGCACATTTTCATGAGGACAAGCAAGTACCAAGTGTGGGGATATTTGATAAGGTTTTAAAATATACCTTTTGAGGGTCGTTTAAGCCCTTATTTGATCACTTTTGTATCCGTTATTACTTAATATCGTTCCTTTTCACTTTTAGGTCTCTTGAAGGCAAATTGTCGTAATGGCACTTATTTGGACGAAAAGGCGGATATCTGAAGAAAATGGCCAAAGTCAAGAATCGAGACACTCCACCGTTGAAAACACAAGGTGGGCGTCATCGCTTAACCTACGACGCCGTCGGAGGATTTTGTGACGAGACGAAGCCAAAACTCTTATTTTCAAGTGACGACGTCAAGTTATAAAAGAGTTGACGTTGCAACTCGACGGCCTAGATTCAATCCAGACGGCGTCGAAGTCAAGACAACGGCGTCCACAAGCACAAGGTAACGCCATCGCAAGATTAACGTGGCCAAGACGAAACCCTAATGACGGCGACCCGGCGGCGTCACACAACATAAGGTGCGCCGTCGTATTTGTAATCTTATATATAGAATCCAAATTTTTCAAGATTAGTGTGTAGTCTTTTGGAGTAAAACCTAAACCGAACCAAGGTTGTCTTGTACAAGATTTTAGGGTTCCAAACCCTATCTTACACCAAGATAAGTACTTTACTTCATTAATACAATTATGTCTTTGATTATTTGTGTGTATGCTTGCATGTTCTCCATGTCCCATTAATTTATTTGTGTGTTTGCTTAGGAAATATGAAACTTAATTATTGAATATTGATTGGTTGTCTCTTATCTTAGTTGTTAATGATCTAGTAATGCGATAGGTCATTCGTTGTGTACTTAATGCTTGAGTAATCTTTGTGAACCTTAGGTTATAGCACCTTGAGCGGTTGTAAGCTAAACTATCCAAAGAGGCCTTAGAGTTAGAGTTTATGATCCCTAGTGGTATTTTGTAAACGAGACCCTTTGGTAACTTCAAAGAGTTAGGGAGAAATGCATACCCTACAACTTTAGACACACAACGCAATTAAGAATAAGGACGTGACAATTCAACCACCAATAGGAGATAATTAAGGAGTAGTAAAACCTAAGTAAACACATCTTTAAACTATTATACGAGCACACAATAATTAGACATAGACTACATACACCTTAGATTAGATAATTAAATAAGTAGAGTAATCGGTAGCAATACCAACCCCCAAATCCAAACCCCGAGATTCGTACCTTTCCATTTCACGAAAAACATAAAAGATAAAAATAATCTTCCTCAACCCCAACCTTAGCGTAGTAACTTCTCACTAGCATTCCTATTCCCTAGAGAACGATATCAACACCGTGGCTTACCCTAATACTACACTACAACGATTAGGTTCACTTGCCTAGGTGTTATAAAACTTGCTCGAAGAAAAGGAAGTTCCTTTGACCCCGAATGACGCGTGTAGCGTTATCAAAGACGTTATTTTTTCGTTGTTTTTGTCACGAGTGGCTTTCATTGAATCATATAACTCTTTAAAGTGTCGTTTAACATTTTCATTTTCTTCTAGAAAACTTTCGTTTTCTTTTTGTAAAACATTAACCAAGTTTTGAAGATGAAAAGTTTGAGAATCTTGTTAATCTAAAGGAGGAGGCATTTGGGAGCCAACACATTGTTCTTTTCGCCTTTAATTGTGAAATTTGGGCTTTGAATTTTCGATCGTGTTACAATGAGCTTGAATCTGTTCGTCACGCTTTGTTTATCCGAAAACCGCATCAAACTCGGAACATCCGAGGATGTCTTGATATTTGAGGTTTTGACATTTTCTATAAGATGTTGATATTTTAGTTGCAAATCAAAATGTTCAACTTCTAGTTTAGAAAGATGTTTTACCAAATTATCGTGATCATCCTGATCAATTTTCTCATTTAGTTCTGAGTTTTTGTTTTCAAGCTCAATGACACGATCATGGAAACTTTCAATGCAATAGATAATTCATGAAATTGAGAAGCAGTAATAGAGTGCTTAGTAACAGTATAAAACACATCTTGAGCCACACAACTCGAAATCAAATTCTCATTTAAGATATGCAAGTTCTTCCTTTCAACTTCATTATATGTAAGTTCATGTTCATAATCATTGACCTCAACTATCATTGCATCAAATTCTTTTTCCATTTCTTTAATATCTGAATTTATTCCTTTTTGAAGATTCTCAAATTGACCTTTTAATTGTTTAAAGAAAGGCATGACCTCGGTTAAATAACATCCTTTAGTTTGCTCAAACCCTTTCCCCTCGCTTATCCACAGTAGGTGTGATTCTCTTCTTACATGTCTTTTCAAAATCAATGAATAGTTGATAAACAACATACAGGCTGATTAAGGTTTTGCTATTAGTGGCAATCGATCTAGGAACTAGATGCATTGGTGTATTTGGAGGATACATGAGGCTGAGCATTTTCCTAACGGAGTGTTTGTTTCAACAAGTACATTAACTTTTAGCTTATCCATATCTTTCTTCTAAAAGATATGTTCTGGGGTTAATTGAGTTTAAGGATTAAACATGTTCAGGGAGATCCAATTTTCCTTAGTGTAATCGTGGGGTTTGATAGTTATGTTATTCTTTTTACACGCAGGATCGTTAAGCTTCTTATCCATTTTCTCCCTAGATGCATCATCTAGTTTTCTATCCTCTTCCTTGCACTCAGCACAACTAGGTTTCTGCCTAGGCTTAAGGATTTCATTACCATCATAGATCACATTTTGAGCAGCTTTTGCTATCTTACCATACTCAGGATTAGGTTTCTTTATGATGGGAATACTATGCTTATCGTGAGAACTCTATGCTTAGTGACCATGTGAGCGATCAATGGTATTCCTTGTCGTATAACTTATTTTCAAGCTTGTTTTTCAAAGTTTTTAGATTAGAAAAATCATTCAAAAGTTTTGATTCCTTAGCACCGAATTCTTGTTTAAGCACTTTAACATTATCTTGCGACTCTTGCTTTTGCTTAACAGCTTTAGAAAGCTTTTCTTGTAAGGAGTTTAACTCTTGTTTTAACACTTCTTCTCTAAAATTACTTTTTCTAATAATTGTACGCATTTGGTCATCCATTTCATGCTCACGGGTAGTTAGCTCAAACTTAGCACGCTATTCATAAATAGTAACTTGTTCTTTATAGGCATTCGATTCGAGATAACGAGAATCATCGAGGCACAGCGGTGTATTCATCAAAAGCATAGTCATCGTTGATCGGAAGATGCATTACTTGGTACAATCTCACTTTCACTTTGCTTCACATATTGATCATATGGGACAATATTGCTATTACCCTCATCATCAATATCGATTCAAAAGTTTCAAGAGATTGTACTTTATTATGCATCTTTGCTCATCAACTTCATCATATAGTTTTAATACCTCGAAATGATTGAATCTTTGGATGGACCAGCTGTTGTGGTGAAGAGACCATTGGAGAGACCATAGGTGAGATGCTATCCATGAAGATTGTCTGCATGCGAGGGTTCATCATCGACGTCCGAGTTGTATGCATCACGATGCGCAACTTGAAAGGCATTCGATGATTATGACCTATCTCCGAATTGGTCGCTCATCCACATCGCATCATATGTCTTAGCATTACCCTCGAAGAAGAAACGATAATTCCTCTTCATCCAAAACAACTCCATTATCCCGAGCTTGCACTAGTAGCATCTTGTCTTTGAAGTACTCTGCATTTTTAGGGCGTTTTGGAGAAGTGCAGTTCCTTGCTGTGTGCCCATCACCACCACTGTTGTAGCACTTGATTGGCTTAGCTTGACCTTGATTTCCATTCCTTCCTCGATTCTGATTTGCAACATAACCTCCACCTACTCCTCCTCTTCCCTATTCATACTGTCTTCCTTGAGCTGGATGCACCATAACCTTTCCATCTCTGACAACAGCATGATTGTGTAGATTGGATGCAGTCCTGATTTCCTTGTTAGTGTGAAGACTGTTAGTATGTGGAGTGAAGGTTAAGTTTTGTTTAACCATAAGAGCCAGTTGATTGATAAAGTGTTCCATGACTGCATTGGCATCAGGTTGCTTGAAACTTGGATCGAGAATGAGTTTGTGATTTCCATTACCCGTGGGTATGACTTGAGAAGCTTTGGTGGAAATTCCAACATTGGTGTAAAAGGCTGTTGAATCATTTGATGAACTTGTTTCACCCTGTTTAGTTTTGAACTGTTCAAGAATCATTCTTTCAAACATAGCATGTCTCTCATTCTGAAGAAGGAACGCATAAAGTTGCTCATAGTTGGTGTTCTTCAATCCTTTAGCTAGCTTCACAGAGGTGACAAACTTATGCCATTCGGGATTCATGTTGTTCACAAACTTTGAATTCAGCTAAACATTTGGCATGGTCATTTTGATATTCCTCATATCATTCACAAGCTTGTGGAATCTCACGTAATACTCATAGACACTTTCTTCTGGCTTCATCTTAAAGTGCTCAAATTCATCATATAGTTGAGATTCTCTGTCTTCCTTGGTTAGTTCGGACCCGAGAGTAGCATCTTGACATTGTCCCAAACTACCTTAGCTTCAGTGTTGTGATTGATCGACTTGTAAATGTCCTTAGGTAAACCACAAGTATGATGTTAAGCCCGATGTCCATCGTATCTCTTCTTCTCCTTATCGTTAGTTCATCATACATTTTAGGTCCGTCCGGTCCTAATATCAACGAGCCATCTGCGGCAGATGTCAAGTATGTCTCGGTTGTCTCAACCGACACGGTCCTTCATCAATTGACTTGAGAATGTTAACTCCATTTTCCTTACCAAGACAAGACAATCGATTCGTTGAGCCCAAGAGTCGTAGTCGATTCATCAAGCATGGGTGGACGAGTGTCCGAACAAGTCGCTTGAACATCCTCGAACAATGGAGATGATTGTAGATGCGTTGGTAGACATGTTTACAGATTTCACGGATTTTATAACTCTATGATTAAACCGGAAATAGATTCTTTCACGGATTTTACTAAATCAAGAGAAAACCGTATTAGAAACAAAAGATCAACCAAGTCGCTAAGAATCCTTGAACCAAGTCGCTAAGCACCAAGTCGCTAAGTAGCAACTCGCTAGACTTCAAGTTGCTATGAATCAAGTCGCTAAGCCCAAGTCGCTAAAACCCAAATCGCTGGACACAAGTCGCTATAATACCAAATCGCTAAACAGTCAAGTTGCTAAAGAACAACTCGCTAAGATCCAAGTCGCTAATATCAAGTCGCTGAGAATACAAAGTACAAGTCGCTAACAAAATTGAAAGCGATTCGCTAACCTAACCAAGTCACTAGCCGTAGTGGAGAATCCACTAACTTGTACTTGTTTGTCGACTTGTCTCAATAGACAAGTCGCTAGGCTCAAGTCGCTAACAATTAACACTACAACTCGCTAACAATTCAAGCAAGTCGCTACGAAGAAAAACACTACGAGTCAAGTCGCTAGCAAGAAAAACTTCAAAACACACTTTTCAATCCAAAACAAGCCCAACCACGTTGATTCAAGCTTTCCAAATCAAAACCCAAGCACTTACAATGATTCTAAACACAAAAGTACACCCAAAATTCAAACTTTAACACAAGAAATGATCTAATGATGCAAAACCACTAAACTTTTCAAACTCAAAACCATCTAAAACCACTAGAAATCCAAGGATATGTGAGAGAGATGATCAAACCATGGCTCTTGATACCATTTGTAACATATTGGATTTCATAAACACATCATATCATAATCACAAGTAGGCGTTTAATGTTAGGTTTCAGAGAGAGAAAAAGTTAGAGGTTTGGGAACTTAGTAAGAGAAAATGAAAGTATTATTATGAGCTCCAACTCTCTACCTTGGGAGGTAGAGAGTATTTATAGTCTTACACAAATCGCCACCTACGGGTCATGGATCGAGGCATACATTGGGTAAAGACCACAATCCTCCACGGTGTTACTTAACTAAATACTACTAAACATTAAATAATCTCGACTACGAGCTTTCTAACGATTACATATACTTGAGGTGACCGACTCTTTAATAACTGGATTTACTAAATTCTAACACGAAGGTTTGGTTCTACCTTGTGTGAAGAACTCAGTATTTAGCTTTGTACCAGAAAAAGTGTAAGCAATGTTGTGAAGACTTCTCCGCCAAGAAAAATAACTTGTGTTGTGTAGTGATTACAAGCTCTTAAGTTATGTACTCGGAGAGTGGAGTAGGCAAGGAAGGTGACCTTGTAGCCCAACTACTATAAATACTTGTGTTATAGTTGTGTCTTTCTTTCTCTATCTCATGGTATAGTTTAATCACATCTAACTGTCAATATCCAACACGCCAAAATAGATTGACATAAGTCGATCTAAAAGTTTTAAAACGAAGTTTTAATTGGTAAAACTATTCAACCCCCCTTCTAGTTTTCTACAATCATCATTAGATGTGTCTGAAATATGGATATCATCATCAATATCATCATATGAAAGTTTTGAGAATTCAAGAGAAGGTCACGGTGAGACGAGCCATTTATCATTACGATAGGTGTCAAGGGGAAGTGTTGGTCATATCAACCTCCTTTCCTTTGAGTTGGTATCTGGAAAGATAGCAAAAAAAGACATCTGAATCAAGCTTCTTTTGTCTACACAAGCTCTCAATATACTAAACTCTAAATGAAAAGCAATCCTCTGTGGAACATTACCTGACTTACACAATCATCTATTATTTGAATGGTCTTATGTTCGTAAAAGAGATAAAGTGGTGTTTGGTTAAATTGAACCAGGTAATGGACAACAAAACACCCTTGCAACTAAGTCAAATGGCAACAACAAAAATACGATCCTACTTTACATCATCAACATGCAGAATTCATACATTACTACTATCCTACTTTGCAAACATTAAGTCTAACCTTTCGCAATCTCCTTATTCCCATATTTTTTCCGCAAGTGTTCAAGTATAACATCAGCAATCTCATCATCTATATCCAACTTATTCCCATAATTAGCGATGACATACTCAATCATATCGTCAGATACTTTTAGTTTGCTATAATCCTTTTTTTCCAGAATTTGACAATGGTTGGATTTCTTGCAAAACAAAATAGGGTTATTTGGGGTCACATTTGACTGCTAAACTTAATATGTCAATCACACAAATACAGAACAATGAACTAACCTTTCAACACTTTAGCTTGTTTCACCGCTTGAGCTTTTTTGGCAAATCTCCAAACATCTCATCAGACATTTCATCGTTTTCTAACCAAGTATCCCCATATTTAACCTTAACATACTCTACCATATCATCGGTGACTGCTATCATGCTAACGTCCTTGTTTGCCATTGTTACAGTGTGTTTTTCACTAAAATGGGTAGGTTTGTGAGGGGTGTGTGAGGACTGAGGAGTGTTTTATGATGTGTGTGAAAAATGATCAGGTTTTACTCTTAACTCTTTATGTCAGTTGTTAGGTAAAGAGGGAGGGAAACAATAAATGGTATCGGGTATATGAAATTGGGTTGGTTAGATTTAAGTGAGGTGTAGGGTAAATGTTATTTTTCTATTATGCCCTCAAAATTATAACATTAAACGGACATTGACCGAGGAAAAACGGGTCAAGGGACTCAGATGATATAAAAACTTGAAAAAGGGACTCGGATGATGAAAATGCCAAGATCGACCCATGGTGATGTTTTTGACAAGTTTAGGACTAACAGTGTATTTTACTCTTATTTTTTTCTTAAAAAAAGATGAAACTATATTTTTTTAGTTTGATGAAAAAAATGAATAATCAGAATTTCTTCATTGGATCTTGTTGGTTGTATATTAAGCTTTTCTCACGTGTGTTTATAATGTGAAATCCATTAATTTAGTAAGCCACCAATCAACCATGATTTTTTATTTTTTTTTTAATTTTTAATTTTTTTTACAATTTGAATATCATAAATGACTGTACACATCTTGGTAGCCACAAAAAGGATTAGAAACACTTACGTAGATATTCCAGTTAAGCCATGTAAATTTGAATCAAATATTCGCCTACAATGAGTAAATAGAACAAGATAGAACAACGAAAACCTCATTTGTTTTATACCAAACCAAGCTACCATTTTCTTTTTTCTTTTGGCTGTTCGCCTAGCATATTCGTGAAAGGGTCATTAACTCAATTAAAAGTTGTGAGGGCAAGTCCCGTTAAGGATAAAAAAAGCTTTTTGTGGTTATGTTAGATTATACATATTATAGTTTCCTTTTAAAAGAAAGAAACAAGACTTTGTCGAATTTACATTTTATGGGCTTTTGTAGTATAGTTAGGCTTTCATAAGTTGTTGGATAGCCAGGCCATAGCAAGAAAAGTGGCTTTTCAATACATAATACGAAGTTACAAATTAAAAGCTCATGTTTAAATAATGAATGAAATTACAAACTTACAACTTCCGAGTATTATTGTTATATTGTAACAAGCTTGACTGATTAATCTCACTAGTCACGCTACATTTATGGATGTGGAATGTAGCATACTGCAGGGACGGAACTAGTGAGGACCGAGAGCGGTTGTGGCCCTCAAAGTTTTTAGTATCAAGTACATTTGAAACCCGTTCTTTTTGTATTGCTTGACATTATCATGCTAAACAAAAATGTGAGTTGGCCCCCTTTAATTGAACACATTATAATTTGACCTTTCCAATAAAACTTGTCAAGATCCGTCCCTGGCATAGTGTATCAAACCCCACACGCTAACAAAAAATATACGAAAAGCTCAAGTTAGTATCGTAAATACACCCCTTTGGAGGCCATCTTCCTATGTACTTATATAGTAGGACATTTATATGAATATAGACCAACTCATAAACCACAAACTTAAATGGGCCCGTAAACCTAATAACTCTGTCGTATATCAACTCGTACTAGACCATTAACGAAGTTTGAAAATTGCATAACTATTGCATGAACTGTTAATAATAAAATTACACTATTATTCTAATCCAATTTTAATTAACTAATCAATCTAATTAGTTCTATACATTTCATTGGTAACCCGCCTTACGAGCCCCATCGCATTGGCCTCACATCATGGGAAAATCACGGACAAAGGACATATAAAGAATGTTATTTCATCTTGCATCATATCGTGGAACATGAAGTACTCGAACACGACCTGCTGCTACTTTTTCGCAAAAAAAATGAATGTCAATCCTTATGTGTTTGGTGCGATGATGTTGCACCGAGTTTGAAAACATGTACACAACACCGAAATTATCACAGCTTACCAAGGTCGTTGTGAAAATTGGGGTATGAAGCTCATGAAGAAGGTTGCGACTCTAAGATTTGTTGGGTTTATTGATTCGATGATACAAAACAATAAAGAATGAAACATCAAGGGCTTAAAGTGACAAAGAAGAAATCTACAAAAAGATGGAAGGACTTGCTTGCAAAAGAAGTTTTATTTATTAGTCTTTTGTAGTATTTTGTAAACCCTAATCCTCTAGTATATAAAGAGGACATAGGTGTAGGTTTTAATTATGTCTTCCAAGATGTAGTCGACTTAAAGGTGTGTGTGTGTCCTAGGCGTATTGTCTTGTAAACGCCTAGGTTATTAGTTTAGTTAGTAGGCGTGTTCCTATGAACGTCTAAGATTAGTTAGTGTTAGTGAATGAAAACCTTGTGTCAATAACAATTATGTTTTGGTTTATCCGCTGCGTATTGTCATTGTTATTGTTAAACCCTAAGGCTCTCACATATTTCACATGGATCCAAATGGTTGATGTATCCTAGGTTTATACAAGTTTTCTTGAACAAGCAACTTGCTGATGTACCAAAGCCTACAGACTTACTACCTGTTATTGTACAACAAGCAAAGATTTTTACGTTTATGGAGAGGAAAAGTGATTTATTCACTGGAAGACACACTCCATTAACTGCTTCAATGATGGAGGTTGTTCGTGCTATTCGTGATGAAGCTACGTAGTAATAAAGAAGAAAGTATCGCTTCTCCACAAGGTACTTGCTTCCCAGTCTTCAAGTTCAAGAGCATATTGCGCTACACCTCCACAATCTCCACAAGATCATACATGCTTCTCATCAAGAAGCACACTCACCATCTGAAGGAGATGCGCTCTATGGAGCCCGAGGGTCAAGTTCTCAATAACTATGCTTTAACAAGGGAATTGACAAGGTTGAAGAAATCATTTGAAGATTAGGCTACTGAGATTAAGAGATTGACGCTTAAATTTAGAAGACTCAAAAATTTTGTCCGCCATTGGTTCAACATCATCGCCTATGGGTCAAATCTCAAAGGAAGCAAGGACGACTGTAAGGGAATTTAAGAAGAAAACCAAAGGTAAAGGTTCATAAACCATCTTACGTCCAATTGGGGAGGAATTTAGAAGAAAAGAATTTCAAAGAAGATGTTGTTAAGGAGAAAGAACCTCAAGGTCTTGAAGAGCATGTTATCATTGAAAGTCTTGAAGAAGAAAGGATCAAGATCAAGGTCTTGAACAACAAAGTATTGCTTTTCATGGAACCTTCGGACAAGAGTTAATTACTCCAAGAGTATTAGATTTTGAAGAGGAAGTTGGTCCTTCAACTGTTATTCATGAAGAACAAGTGGTCCTTAAAAAGCGCCATACCGTAAGAAGTCGATACACCCAAACACGTAAGAACCGCAAGTGATGATGAAACTATTCTTGAAATATTGCATGATTTATCAAAGCCAAAGGGTGTTACTATTTCTGAAGTTGCAGAGGAACAACCAAGAGTTTCTCAACCTGCAATAGATCCTAAAGATAAAGGAAAGAGTATTTTGGTAGAAACTAAGAAGAAAAAGCTAACTTTGGCAGATTTTAGAGCAATTGAAGTTGCTAGGAATGAGGCTGCAGCTAGAAAAGTGCAAGAAGAACTTAATGCTGAAGTAGTGACTGAAGTTACTAATGAAGAGGCAATGAATGAAGAAGCGACTAGGAAATTACAAGAAGAATTGAATGTCAAGATCTTGAACCATTACAATCACCTACTCTGCTTTCTTTTCTACCTAGAAAACCAAATCTTGCTAAAGAAAGGAATGCAATGATGGCTTATTTGAAAAGTCGAGGATATAAAAGATTGCGTGTTGAATTATGTTGATATGAAAAGATTATATGATCTTTGAGACGAGGCTTATAAGAAGGATGTTGCAAGCATCAAAGATTATAAAGATGAAGCTACTTGGTGAAGCGAGAAAGAAAGAAAAGTTTAAAAGAAAAAGGAAAACGAAGTTGAAGATATACGGTTTTCAAAGAAAGAAAAAGTTGAGTTAAGATCGAAACTAGGGATGAATTAAGAAATTATCTCGAATAGTAGATTTTGAATATTCCAAAGAAGATGCTAACATGAAGATGAACATATCTCGATTATTTCTTTTGAAGTTGTGGAATCTAAAGATGGAAGCTATCGATGTTTCATAGAAGATGAAAGCTTGTAATGTTCAACGAGCTATGGGATTTATTGCATATCATAGATAGAGTGGATCTATTCTATTTATATCATGTGGTAAAGATTACTTTGAACATCATTCATCGAAGGAATTGGTTTAGTTTTACTTGGAGATCTCACAACTGCATGGGAAACTGAAGAACATAGCAGTGATAAAATTTGGAAGAATCAAGAGAATTGGGAAATTGTTAGCTGGAGATTCTTTGAAGAATCTGGTGTACATGTTCTAGAGCTGGAAAATGGGACAATGATTCACATGTTTGCAGATAGAAGATATCCTCTTACAATTGAGCTTATGAGGAGGATGTTAGAGCATGGAATGGAAGTTGAAGAGGATAATGAAATTCTTGTATGGTCATCAATTTGTTTATCAGGTGGACTGCTATGGCTGATGATGATGAATAACTGGTATGAATTTTCATTGAATAAATTATTTTTGATAAAAGCAGATTTTATTCAAAATCGCTAATCAAACAAGATACTTTAATCAAAGTATCGCTTGCGCTTTTAACCGCTTAAATGATTTTTGGAAGAAACCTTTTGTTAAGTAACAAATATTTTGAAACAAAGGTTGAATAAATGGTTTTTGAGATGGTTACATAAATAGGTTATCAATCCACCATGGTTACAAAAGGATTGGCTAATCCATGAGCAAACGGCTCTAGTAAAGATATTTCAAATCTGTTTTTAGTTGACAACTTGCTAATAAGTTGGATGGTAATCAACTCACCATATCAGTAATGTGAAGAGTTGGCTAGCCCACAAGAAAATAGCTTGTGGTAAAGGCTGTGGAAAAACCATTATATGGTAATTAGTTCACCATGATGAAAGAACTAACTAGTCCAAAAGGGTACTTTTGGTAAAGACAACTCAAATCATTGATAGTTGATGATTTGCTAAAAATCATATGGTTATCGATGTACCATGATCTTACACATCAAAACATTTGGCTACTCGAGTTAATGGCTTTGGTAAAGAGATTAAAATCCATTAAATTTTCAATGATTCACCTCTCACATGAGTTAACACACCGGAAGTGATGAGAATAGTCGCAACTTAAACTGAATTAATGTACAAATTGTCATATGTTGTTGTGTTCTTTGAAAAGATGGAGCTTCTTTGGATGATGTCAGAAAAGAATATTTCTAAAGATATTTTGATTATGCATGAAACTACAAACATACAATCCAAAGACAAAGACACAATTTGTCCTTAAAGATGAAGTCGATAAAGATAAATTCACAAAGGAACTTGAAGTCAATCAAGTAGAATTCAAGTTAGGGAGGATTGTTGGGATATGAAAGTCTTTGAGCAGTTAAAGTCTTGAAGATTAATAAAGTAGTGCGAGAATGACAAAGAACTGGAAAAAGTCAAAGAGTCAAAGTATCTTGCTAAAGATAAAGTCAAAGCATCTTGCACACGAAGTCAAAGTACTACAAGATCAAAGAACTGTTTTATTCATTTTAAGTTTGTACGCCATTGAAAGTAACCATCATTATGCGTCACTATGCCATTCCAAGTCTTGCTCATATTATATGGTTAATATTGGTCCTCTACAAGCTAAATCTTGCTCGTTGTGATGGTTTATGCTATCTTGAATGAGTGTTTCTCTCTTTGAGTTTTGGAAGCTTGTATTGTTTTGGAATTGAGGGAAGTTTAGCATAATAATTGTTATGGATTTTAGCGACACACACATGGATTTTGGTTCACACACACAGGAGTTTGGATTTTTGTTCTTAAAAGATTTTAAAAGGCTCGTATTTGATTCTTATGGATTAATTGATTACGAAGAAGGTTGAATATCATTTATTTAATGTTGTAGTTGAGTTTCACAGGTTTGTGTTCTTATCATATAGCTTGATGAATCTAGCAATGTGTGATTTTTCTTATGATGCTCTATGCACACATTGGCTATCACTTAAAGGAGTTACATTGTAGTACTCAGTGTCTCATATTAGTTGAGGATTTTGTCAAGGGATTGCGGTCTACTTATATTTGGTGTTTCGTATAAGTATGGAGTTCCATGGATAGTACAAGATTTAAGACACAAGTTTGGGAAATTCTACTTCTTCATCAAATTTGTTATATTTGGTTTTCTTCACAAGTGATCATTACATGGAGTCTATAGATTTGAAGAAGCAAGAAGATGGTTAACATATGGGTTTCAGGGGAAGCTTATTGTTAAATGTTTAACCATCTACATGCACCACTCAAGGGGAAGTGTTTGATTTTACTCGTTGATTATTATTACTACTACTAGTTGGAGTTTTCTCTTGTTTTGGATCCATTTTTCTTATGATGCGTAATGGTGGGCGATTTGAAGCATTGGAAGTCTTAGATTGGAAGTATGATATTGGTTCGTGGTGGTCAAGATCATTATTTGCATATCGTTTTCTATTTGTTGATAACAAAAGGGGAAGAGATGTTTGAGTGACATGTTTAAGTCAAGGGAAGATTGTTTCATTCATGGTGAGATATAATTATCTCAACTTCGCTACTCGTCTAGGGAAGTTCGTACAAGAATCGTGTTTATTTTGTCATCATCAAATAGGGAAGATTGTTGGGTCTATTATAGATTTGATGATACAAAACAAGAAGAATGAAACATGAAGGACTAAAAGGGACAAGAAGGAAACTACAAAAGATGGAGGATTTGGAAGATTCTAGAAGATATGCTTAAAAGAATATTTAGTTTCCTAATTATATTATGATTCCTCTTGTAAACCCTAGATGTCTCTAGTATATAAAGAGACATAGGGTCATTAGTTTTAGAGTACGTACAAGATGTAGACGTCTAAAGGTGTGTGTGTGTGTAGGAACCTAGGCGTAGGGAAAACGCCTAGGGTTTAGTTAGTTAGTGTTAGATCAAGTCTTTGATCTTTATTATAGTTAGTTAGTTAGTTTATGATAATAAAGAAACCTTGTTCATAATGATGTTGATTCTATGTTTGAATATTCCGCTTTCATTATTATGTGTTCCTAGATATAATATTAGACCTAGTCTAAGAGCTTACAACGATCTTTACAAGATTTTTAAGCCACAGCTTCGCAACCCTGGCTACTCAGCCTCGGCGCTAGAATGAGACAACGTGTCCTAACGTTCAAAAGACCATGTTAGGAGGTTGTCACCAAAGAAGACATGATAGTTGGAAGTAGATTGACGTGTAGCTGGACATCCTACCCAGTCAGCATCAGAGTAGGAAGTAAAATGTGATGCAGTAGACTAAAATAGTTGCAATCCAAGGTCGGTGGTTCCTTGAAGATTGGAGAAAAGCTGTTTCATAGCAATGAAATGTGGCTCTCATGGATCATGCATGTAAAGACATAACTGCTGGACTGGATATGACAAATCAGGCCGAGTAAAGGTGAGGTACTGGAGTGCTCTGGAAAAGTTGTAATACATAGTAGTATCGGTAACAGGTGATCCTTCAAGTCCAAGCTTCTTCTCGGTGTCAATCGGAAAGCACAATTTACAATTAAGCATATGGGTTCGCTCAAGAATCTCGTATCGTATTTATCTTGAGATAGGAATATACACAGTAGTATGAGTGGCGAGATAGCGAGAAAATAGTTAAGTGGGCCAAGGTGCATCATAAATAACTCCCATGTAATGAAGTGATGATACATTGTAGCGATAAAGTAAACGGTTTGAAAGAATGATATCATCCACATATAGTAGTAAATAAGCATTGTCGGGCCCCTTTGTGAAAGATAAGGAGAAACGAGTCAGTTTTGGTGTGATCAAAACCGATTCTAATGGCATAACTGGACAATCGATAAAACCAGGCTAGAAGGTCTGCTTAAGGTCATAAAGGAACTTTTGAAGAAGGCAGACGTAATTAAGGTGAGCAAAATCAGGAAACTGGGTGGCTAATGGATATAAGCGGTCTCTATGAGATGGTCGTGAAGAAATGCATTCTTTACGTCTAGATGATGAATAAGCTACTGTCAGGAGACCGCAAGGCTAAGATTTGTCTGCATCGTAGGATGTTTGACAACATGGCTAAATGTTTCACGTCAATGCCTTGTTGTTGACTACGACCATTTGCAACTAGTCGAGCTTTATATTGGCCTAAGGACCCATGCACATTATACTTATGCTTATATAACCACATAGAGCGCAGAAAGTTGACATTTGGTGGGCGAGGAACAAGAACCCAATTATTATTGTCAATGAGAGCTTTATATTTTTCAGCTTGATTTTAATCTCAACTTATTTTGACTATTTGCATATTTGTTATTTTATATAATCTTAAAATTAATTGATTGCACGGATCTAAAACATTATTAGGTTTTTAATTGCTTTAGTAGTTAATTGTTTTATTTCATTTTAATCAACAAAATTTACTCGATCTTAAGGTTCGACACTCGGTCTTATTAAAGTTAGACAACACACAACCAGATACACTACCCGTTAAGATATGAACCATCACAAACCTGATAGATGGATAAGGGGCCGTTTTGTTGGTGAAATTTTTTTATGTTTTTCCATTTCTAAATTTCTAGAGAAGGGTTTGTTTTTTTTTCTCTAAAAAAGAATTGAGAATTTTGAAAACCCGTTTAGATGGATTATATTTCATTTCAAAAATAAAAATAAAAGATATCTAGATATTCAAGCATTTTTTTATAATCACTTTTTTTCATATTCGATCTTTGTACATTTTCATAGCTTTTATCCGTTTTATACGCTTTTGTACGATTTTATCGTTTCATTCGTTGTTTCCGTTTTTATGTGTTTCATCCGTTTTCATTTGTTTTTATCTATTTTTATACGTTTTCATCCGTTTATATACGTTTTATATTTTCTTCCATTCTCGCCTGGTTTCGTCCATGTTTTGTACGTTTTTATACGTTTTTTTACCCTCTTTATATGTTTTTATATGTTGTCGTTTGTTTTTATACGCTTTTAGATGTTTTTATACGTTTTCGTTTGTTAGATATTCCTTTTCACATACACATCAAACCATAACACAAAGTATCATATAGATGGAATTCTAGAGAGAAAGTTAGAGGATTAGGGAACTTAGTGAGAGAAAGTGAAAGATATTATTATGAGCTCCAACTCTACCTTGGGAGGTAGAGAGTATTTATAGTCTTACACAAATCGCCACACTATGGGTCGTGGATCGTGCATACAGGTGGGTAAAGACCCGTCCGTCCTCCACGGTGTTACTTAACTAAATTACTACTTAACTTAAAAGAACTACGACTACAAGCTTTCTAATGATTACCTATACTGAGGTGACCGACTCTTTAATACCGGAATTTCTAATTCCTAACAATCTCCCTAAGGAGGTCACCTCAATTATACATCAAAAATTACATTGAATACAAATAGATATTACATTAACAGTTGATCTTGCATTCTTGATGTAGTCCTTTGCTCATAAGCTCGTAGTCATTGATTCTTCACATTGCATGTTTGGTCATTCCAAGTGGAGGTCTTTACCGATCCACGTGATGATAAGTTTGAGCCATCTTTGGAGATCATCGAGAATCAACAATCTCGACACATCCTTTGTGATGTTGGTATTTTGTGATGTTGTGACATTGGGACCGACATGCTCACATTCGGATCATGATATCTTCTCATCGAGTAGCGGAAGCATTTGTTGAATCACGATATTGGCGCAGCAGAAGCGTAAGCATGGAGTGAAAATATCGAGTCATTGATGCACTAATCATGATTTCTTTTGAGTTGAATGTGATAAGTGAGCATGCGGTCGTGGATTGACCGCTTCATTCGATCACCGCAAACGTCGGGCGACTGCATACAACAAGCTTAGCAACAAATCGCACGAAAGTGTCTTTGATCACTTCGTTGAATTGAGGTACACGCCCACGGTTCCCGCTGATCAAGACAAGCACCGCTCGTGATCGTGTAGGATTCCTAAGAATCTCCTTGACAGGTTTCGCAATGCTCTAGTTGTTCTCAAACCGAAACATCTCAAAGAAGACAACACGGAGTGAGTGAACCAAATAATTTAAGTCCACCGATTGATGAAAAGAGATTTGAAAACAATCGTATTGCTCAATAGAAATTGTTTTGCAATACAACGAAGGTTTTATTGAAAATCATTTATCAATCAAAAATACCTTTGGTTTGAAAAAATGAGTACACAATCGATGTGCTAATGAAAAGAGTTTTAAGCACAAAGACCGGTTTTCAAAGGTATCCGTCAATCCATAACTCGAACCGTGATTGATTCAAGAGATTGAATCGCCCATTGTTTCTGCTCGCTTGTCACATGGTTGATCTATATAATAGATCTCACATGCCACCTACCAGAGCTTGTTTGATGTAGGCTCGAAGGCTTTCCATCTTCATTGTGAATATGTAAACACATCACTCGGATGTTCCGCAATACCACAAGGATAATGCGAGGACTCAAGATATAATCTCTTTCCACATTGTGTGAAACAGAGAGTCTTCATTGAAAGTGTCCTAATGAGATTTATTGATGATCTCGTGGCTCTAGACTCAATTTGTGCATATTTGGATCCTATAACGGAGACTAGGAGAGGGTCTCCTACTTCAATATCAACCATCTCTAAGAGAAAGTCGATAGATAATGTCGGTTCCCGTGAGAATGAAACAAGTCCTTTTAAGAGGAACTTGAGTGGTTTGGAAAGTTGAAGTGCAAGGCGTCACCGGGTCCATGACGCCTTGTCTTCAATACCGATGTTACCATCGAGCATATGAATTGAACCCGGTTTCGCCCTAAGGTTGAATTAATGGAGGCTATTTGTTTTCACCCTATTTTCATTCAATTCTTTTAATTCTTCAACCCCTTCAAGGCTTACCGAGACTTCATAGCTAGAACCTTGTTGGGTTTATTCCAAGACTAGCTCGCCTTAGTCCGCACTCTTCCCTTATCTCATTTTTCTCCTTTTATCATCATACCTAAGGACTTCTACACTAACTAGTGGATTGTCCTCGGTAGATCCCTCCGGCTCGGCGGATCATGGGAACCAATACCTAACCTTATCATCCTTATATCACCGTACATAAAGTAAAGTTGGTCGGTCAATTTGGTATTGTTCATTTGCCATTGGATCCAATTGAAAACCATTTGAAAATCATTTCGGATACTTGTGATATATTATCAAAGCTTTTTTTTTTTGTACCGAATTGTTTTGATATTTTAGAACGAGAACTCCCCTCAACATGTGCATCAAGTATTGAGAATGTTTTGCACACGGAGGCAAGAGAAAGAATTTACTTTTTTAATTACCATTTTCTAAAGATATCAACATCACTTCCTCAAAAGATCAAGTTGGAATAGCATTTCGGGAAGGATGAGGTTTCCATGAATTTTGCTCCCCTCAATATGTGCCTCGAGGTTGAAAAGAGTTTTGCACATACTAGAGGAACCCGCACATTAGGATGAATGATCACGTTTTAAATCAAAGGTTTAAGATAGATGCTCCCCTCAACATGTGCATTGAAAATTGAAATCGCTTTGCCACATGTGAGAAGGACAAGATGTACATTCTTTTATAACCATTTACCCGATTATCGCTTTAAATCCAATTTAAATCACATTTCTCCCGATCACAATTATCAAATCATTTGAGATTTGTGATCTCGTATAGGTTTAAATTGATTTTGAAAGCTTTTGAGGAGAATTGTGACTTGATTGTGAAAGTGTTTTAACCGATATGGATCGATTTTAAGACTTTAAACTCCATTTATAAAACATGCATGTATATCTTTTGAAAACAATTTAATGCCAAATAACATTTTAATTTAATTGAAATCATTCTCCCCTCAATCAATGACGAGGTTGTTGATTGAGAGATAGAGATTTTGACAAATAAGTCCCGATGATTATCAAAAATAGAGAGTGAGTTATTTTTTAAAGCATTTAGTTTTCAAAGAGATGGAGTTTATAGAATCGAGCATAGGATTTGAAAACATGGTAAAACATGGCTCGTTTTTCTTTAAAAGCGGTTATTGCCTCAAATTGACAATAAACCATTTCTCTTTCTCCCAAAATATTTTTTGATTTTTGATTTTTTTTTTTTTTTTTTTTTTTTTTTTTTGAATAAAATTCAACAAACATCTAAAGTCCCGTGTCATTCTTTGAATGACAGACAAAGACCGTAGATATTATCGAACCGAGAAAAACATGACAAAATGACAATATTTTTGAAGATTTTTCAATTTTTCGATTTTTATGGATTTTGAAAGTTTTATAATTTTCTATTTGATTTTGAGGGTTTTATACTTTTGTATTTTGATTTTCGAATAAATATTTACAAGAGATAGATGAAGATAGACCTTTACTCCTCGCCTTCCTCCTCAAGACGTTTGAGAGTTTCGTTGAAGGCTTTTCAAACCAAGTCGTGGAAGAATAAACTCAAAACGTTCTCTTGAAGAGCTTTGGTGAAGATGTCGCTAACCGATATTCGCACCTCACAAAATATAGTTCCACCACACCTTTTTCCACCGTGCCTCGATGAAATGATGTCGAATGTCGATATGCTTTGCTCTTGAGTGTTGAACGTTGTTGCATGAGAGAGCAATAGCACTTTTATTATCACAAGACAGAGGGATTTTGTTGAATTCAAAGCCATAGTCGATAATTGAGATCTCATCCATAAGATTTGAGCACAACAAGATGACATGGCTATGTATTCAGCCTCTGTAGAGGAAATAGAAGTACTCATTTGCTTCTTTGAAGACCACTCACAAGCTTATCACCCAAAACGAGCACCTCCCGACGCATTTCGACGAGTATCTTGACAACTCGCATGATCAAGATCTCGTGATAGGCCGTTAGTGACATACCGGTGTCCTTCTGTACCATAGTCCCATATTGATGGTTCCTTGAGATACCGAAGACCCGCTTAATCGCTTCAAGGTGCTTTTTAGTAGGCTTAGCCTCGTATCTAGCACACATGCACACAGAGAACAAGATGTCCGGTCTACTAGCAAAGAGATACATCGTGATCCAATCATACTCCTATATTTCGCTTGGTCAATCATGATCCCCGAGAGGTCCTCATCTAGTTTGGTTCGGTCAATCATGGGGTGTCAACAGGTCACTTGAATCAAATCCAAATTTCTTTAAAATCTCTCATTGCATATTTAGATTGATTTATGAAAATGCCTCCGGACTTTGAGAAATTTGTAAACCCAAGAAAATGACATTTGTCCCATCATTGACATTTGAAACTTTGAACTCATTTCATTTGAAAACCGATCACATTCCATTGGGTCACGAGGCAAAATAATATCATCGACATAAATTTGCACATGAATCAAATGTTTGCTCGACTTCGGTGAACAATGTAGGATCAATCGCCCTTTGATGAATCCGGTTGATAGAAGAAACTTTGATAGTGTATCATACCATGCCCTTGGAGCTTGCTTTAAACCGTAAAGAGCCTTCTTCAAACGATAAACGTGAGTAGGATGCTCTTGATTCACAAATCCTTCAGTTGGTCGACGAGACGACTTCTTTAAGATCTCCGCTTAGAAATGCCGCTTTACATCCATCCGATAAACCACCATGTTCTTGCTAGCAAGATTAGCCGAAAAGATTCGATGGCCTCGATTCGAGCAACCGGAGCAAAAGATTCTTCAAAGTCTATACCTCCTCTTGACGATATCCTTTAGCAACTAATCGAGCCTTGTTCTTCAACACATCACCATGCTCATCAAGTTTTACTTTGAAGATCCATTTTAGAGCTATAATCATAGCACGCCCGGAGCAGTACTAACTCCCATACATCAAGACGATCAAACTCATGAATTTCATCTTGCATAGCATTGAACCAAATATCTTCATTCATGGCGCTTTAACGCCTTTTGGTTCGATCTTAGATAGTACGGAGTTGAAGAAGCACCATAAGGCATCGCCATGAAGTTGCTTCCGGTTGATACAGACGAGAGGATTTCCAATGATGTTGTCCAATGGATGATCGTGAGTCCATTTTCCGAGGTGTTCATGTGGCATATGTTGAGGAACCGAGGTAGCCGAGTCGATGTCTCCTCAAGAAGATGGTTCGATGATGATTCGTGAGTAGCAAATATGTTTTCAAATGGAGCATCTTCAGAGTCGCAGGGATTAACTTCATCATTGATGCGTAAACATTTCCATGATGTACATTTGAAGAATGATGATTTGTTGATGAGATCAAGGATCGCAGCAGTGCTTCTTGACTTACGAGATCTCAAACCGATGGATTGACTTCATTCATCGGAATATGAGCATCCTCTCGTTGTAGGGATCAAGATCTCATTAGTAGTAGACTCATACAGCTCATCAAACATGGGATCAAACAGCTTTTTACATCATCTTCGGATGGAGGTACATATGGAGTTTCTTGAGAGGAGTTTGGAACAAGAAATGAACCAATAGGACTGCTTTTGAAGTGCGGGTCCCGAGTGGAGTGTCCAGAGCCATTTGACCGTCACCATCAAACGTAACGTGAATTGTTTCCATGATATTTCGGGTTCTTTTGTTGTAGATTCGGTATCCTTTTTTGTTTGGTGCATATCCTACAAATACTCCAATGTCGCCTTTAGCCCTAAGTTTGCCCAAGTCTTGACCTCATTAGTTGGATAGCACAAGGCACCAAACACACGAAGGAAAGATAGATTAGGTTTTCTGTTGTGGACAAGTTCATATGGAGTTTTTCCATGAATGGTGTGAATCGTGGAACGATTTTGTGTGTAGCATGCAAGGCAATTGCTTCACCCCGTAGAAACATTGGAACCTTTGAGTAGATCAAGATTGTTCTAGCAACTTCAACAAGAGTACGATTTCGCCTTTCAACTACACCGCTCGTTGAGGGGTTCGTGGAACACTTCTTTGATGGTCGATTCCAATGCTTTCATAGAATTCACTAAGTTGTTTGTTGACAAACCCGCCCATTGTCTGCTCTAATGATTCCGGCGCTTTGTTTAGTCTAACTCGCAATGTTTGATGAGTTTGATGATGATATCGAGTTTCATCCTTTGTCCTTAAGAACTTGACCCGTGAATCTCGAATAATCATCAACCACTACTAACACATATTTCTTTCCAAAGATATTCTCGCACCTCATTGGTCCACATAAATCCATATGAATCATATGAAGAACTTCGTGATGAGTTAGTAGGTTTGGGTTTATGGGCATACTTCTTGCTTTTTCCCAATTGACATGTCGAACAAAGATGATCCTTTTCATACTTTAGTCTAGGTAGACCTACAACTAAGTCCTTTCTCGAAAGATCGTTGATGGTGCCAAGTTCAAGTGATTGAGACGACGATGCCATAACCATGACTTTGTTTTAGAAGCCTTTGATAACAAGCGATTGGTGAAGCTCTCATCATGTCATCGATAGAGATAGTGTAAAGGTTTGAGCCACGAGTCCCTTTCAACAGCTTCCTTTCCATTAAGATCTCTAACAAAGCGTATGTTTTCTCAAGGCTACTTCTAGGTCGTAATCACGTAATTGACCAACAGAGAATGATTATGACCTAAACCTTCCACATAATACACTCTAGAGATGACACTATCACCAACAACATAATCTCCATAACCCATAATAGCACCGAAATGATCATTACCAAATCTAATAGCCCCGATGAATTTGCTCACGGTTCATGAGCCGTGACCGGTCTCCAAATATATGCTTGGAACAACTGAGTCCGTGTACCACGTAACGATTTGAACGATCCGCAGCTGAACACGCATAAGAATGGATAATCGATATTTGGGATCCCCATGCAAGAATGGGTTCCATTTGGTTAGTAGCAACAGTTGGACCACCCACATCGTAAATAGAAGTATTCATATCGATGGTGAAGTAATGGAATCATTGTGAATAGATGCAATACTAGTGTCTCAGATAGCCCTATTTACAAAGGTGACCACTTCTTAGGGAATAGTTCTACCAAGAGGCATCCATTTTCTAGTGGGCATTATCTCGATTAGTCTTATGACCAATGTGTATCCAATAAAACCTATTCTCAATAATGTTCTTCCCGGGTTTCCATTGTTTTCTAACTCTTTCGCTTTTGCCTTTTGCCTTTTAGCATGAATTTTAGCATTAACAACATTAATCGGACAATTAACATCATTAGGCGTAACATTAACATCACATTCATGATTAGAAATGTAATTCAAGCAATCATCGGTACAAGGTTTGCAAATAGTATCGAATTCAATTAATTACAAGACGCCTATGGCTAATACTAGAATCAACACGATTCGCTTTATTCGATTCAAACTTAAGGTTCCTAGATTGTTCTTCTACTCTCTTCCAAAGGCACATTCTTAGCTTGAGAGGTCCTATCATTCCTTGTATTGTCTTGAGACTTTGACCGCTCCCTTTAATGTCACCGATTACTCCTGTAGAGGAATGGGAACATTAGTTTGTTTTACTACTCTTTGCACCACCTGCTTAGATGTGCCGATCCGAACTACATGCAGTGCACTATGGTTCACTTTCATAAAGCTAGCTTTATCGAAATTAGTACTCCTAGAGGCACATTCGAGTTCTCTTTCCTATCATTGATGATCTAGAATCAACTACTCAAAGGTATACTTGGCCTCATTCAAAACATTGGGAGTCGAGTGCAAGTCATGTTTGGCCTTAGGCATTGAGCATGGAATCAAGGGTTAACTCTCTCACCTAATGTCTTTGGGCATATTGTGATCAAACATTCTAAGATTTCTTGAGATCGTTTGGCATATAGGCATGCATGTCCAATTGCATTATCATGAGGTTTCTCTAGCTTATCTTCTTCAACAATCTCACGCAGCATTCTAAGCAATCCTTAAGGGATGAGAAATATGTTTGAATGGCAAGTTTGTTGTTCCTTAGGTGAGGGGACATATGTCACGATAAAGCGATTTATTACCGAGTGAACCTTAGAAACAACATTCTCCGCATTGATCATTAGCATTTTCCCTTTTACCGACTCTTCGATTCTCAATTTCCTTTTGCAATGAAGTTATTTGTTCGTTGTTTTGTTACGAGTGACTTTAATTGATTCAAACAACTCATTGAAATGACGTTTAACCTTTTCATTTTCTTCTAGGAAACTTTCGCTTTCCTTTTGTAAAGCATTTACTAGGTTTTGAAGATGAAACGCTTGAGAATTCGAGAATCTAAAGAAGGAGGCATTTGGGAGCTGTCATATTGTTCGTTTGACCCTTTAATTGAGAGATTTGGGCTTTCAACTTTCTCGATCGTGTTACATCGAGCATGAATCGCTCATCTCCTTTGTTAATTTGAAAACTCGCATCAAACTCGAGCATCCAAGATGTCTTGAAATTCAAGTTTTGACATTTTCTTTGAGATGTTGATATTTTAGTTGTAGATTAAAATACTCAACTTCTAGTTTAGAAAATGTTTAACCAAATTGTCATGATCATCCAGCTTCAATTTTCTCATTAAGTTTAGAATTAGTTTTTTCAAGCTCAATGACACGATCATGGAGACTTTCAGTACACAGATAGTTCATGAAATTTGGAAGCATTAATAGAGCAATTTGAAGCGAAGAAAAGACATCTTGAGCAACACATTCAAGAATAAGATTCTCATTCAATGTATGCGTGTTCTTCCTCTCAATCTCATTATATTTTAGTGCACGCCATAATCACTAATTTCAACTATTATTGCATCAAATTCCTTTTCCATTCCTTAATATCTGCTTTCTATCCCTTTTAAGATTCTCAAAGTGATCTTTTAAAAGTTTAAAGAAGGGCATGACCTCGCTTAAATAACATTCTTTCATTTGTTCAAACCCCTTTCTCCTTCAAGAATGCCAAATGGTGTGATCCTTTTCTTGCAAGTTTTCTCAAAATCAACAAATAGTTGGAAAATAACATATTGGCTAATTAAGATCTTGCTTTTAGTGGCAATTGTTCTAGGAACAAGATGCATTGGTGTGTTAGGAGGATACACAGTAGCTTTAGGCATTTTCCAAAGGGAGGGTTTGTTATCGCAATATTTTCACTTTCTCGCTTATCTAAATCCATTTTCCAAAAGACTTGTTCGGGAGTCAACAATGTCCGAGTCTTAAACTTGTTCAAGGAAATCCGCTTTTCCTTCTTGTAGTCATGGGGAGTGATAATTACTTTCTTCTCTTTGCACTTAGGGTCATTTAGTTTCTTATTCATCTTCTCCTAGTTACTTCATCTAATTTCTTGTCATCCTCGGCACTCAACGCAACTAGGTTTTTGTCTAGGTTTAAGAATCTCATTTCCATCATAGATAACACTTTGAGTCGCTTTTGCTATCTTTCCATACTCGTGGTTGGGTTTATCTATAATGGGAACACTATGCTTATCGCTAGAACTCTATGCTTAGTGATCATGTGAGCAATCAATGGTGTTTCCTTGCATGTACAACTTGTTTTCAAGTTTGTTTTTCAAAGTTTTCGATTAGAAAATCTCTCAAGAGCTTTGATTCTTTTGCATTAAATTCTTGCTTAAGCATTTTCACATTTTCTTGAAGTTCTTGTTTTTGCTTAGTTGTTTTAGAAAGTTTTTCTTGCAAAGAATTTAATTCTTGTTTCAATACTTCTTCTCTAAAATTACTTTTTCTAATTATCAGACGCACTTGGTCATCCATTTCCGCTCACGAGTGGTCAACTCAAATTTAGCGTTGTTCATAAATAGCAACACGCCCTTATAGGCATTTAGTTCGAAATTACGTAATTATCGTGAGCACATGCAGTGTATTCATCAAAGACATAGTCATTGTTGATCGCAGAAGATGCATCACTTGGTACAACTTCACTTCCACTTTGTTTCACGATTGATCGTATTGGACAATATTGATATTACCCATATTTTCAATATTTGATTCAATAGTTTCAGCTGGTTGTACTTTGTCATGCATCCGTTGCACCTCACCATCATCATATAGCTTTAATACCTCCGAGATGAGTTTGTCCTTGGATGGCCCAAATTGTGGTGAAGAAGAGATCTTGGGAGAAACCATTGGAGAGATGCTAGCCATAAAGATTGTGTGTGCCGTAGGTCCATCATCTACATCGAATCGTATGCATCACGATCACCGACTTGAAAGGCGCTCGATGATTGTGACCTATCTCCGAACAGTCGCTCATCCACATCTCGCATCATAGGTCTTGGCATTGCCCTCAAGAAGAAACAAAGAATTCCTCTTCATCCAACGCAGACCATTATCCCGAGCTTGTGCCAAGAACATCTTATCTCTCAAGTAATCAAGATTCGTGGGCGCTTTGAGATGTGCGCCTTGCAATGTGTCCTTCACCACCACGCTTATAGCATTTGATTGTCTTGGCTTGACCTTGGTTACCATTTCTTCCTCGATTCTGTTGCCCATATCCTCTACCAAAGACCACCCTTCCCCGATCATATCGCCTTTCCCGAATCGGTTGCACCACGATCCTTCCATCTTTAACAAAGGGCTTGATTATGTGGGTTAGATGCGCCGAGGTTGTTGTTGGTTTGTGGGAGAGAATTCATGTTTTGACTAATGAGAAGAGCAAGTTGATTAATGATGTTACCCACGTGTGCATCAAAGATCGCCTTGTTTGAACCGAGGATCGTGGATGAGTTTGTGATTACCATTACCCAAGGGTATGACTTGTGATGCTTTGGTTGTGATTCCAATGTTTGAGTAGAAAGTCGTTGAGTCATTAGACTAACTTGTCTCACCCTCGTTGGTTTTGAACCGATTGAGAATCAACTTTTCAAACATAGCATGTCTCTCATTCTCAAGGAGGAAGGCATAGAGTTGCTCATAGTTTGTATGTTTCAACCTTTAGTGAGTTTCACGATGTGACAAACTTGTGCCATTCGGGATTCATGTTGTTCACAAACTTTGAGTTCAAATGAATATTAGGCATGGTCATTCGATGTTCCTCATGTCATTCACTAACTTATGAAATCTCACATAGTACTCATAGACACTCTCATCCGGTTTCATCTTGAAGTGCTCAAATTCGCCATAGAGTTGGGATTCTCTGCCTTCCATAGTTAATTCGAACCCGAGAGAAGCATCTTAACGTTATCCCAAACCGCCTTTGCATCGGTGTTATGATTGATCGCCTTGTAGATGTCTTTAGGAAGACCTTGAAGAACAATGTTTGAAGCCCCGATATCCGCATCGAATCTCTTTTCTCCTCATTATCAAGCTCATTGTACATCTTAGGTCCGCCCATTCCGTAAACAGAGTACCATCTTCATTAGTATCAAGTATGTCTCTAGTCGCCTCAACCCGATATGGTCCTTCATCAATGGATTTGAGAATGTTGACACCATTTTCCTTTCCTGTGCAATACAATCTGATTCGTTGAGCCCAAGAATCGTAGTCGGCCTGTCAAGCATGGGTGGATTTAGTATCCGAGCCACCGCTTGAACATCCTCGCAACAAAGTGGAGATGATGAGGGACGTTGGTAGACATGTTCACGATTATACGGGATTTTATAACTCTATGATTAAACCGAAATAGATTCTTTCACGGATTTTACTAAATCAAGAGAAAACCGTAAACAATCACTCAAGTCGCTAGATGATAAAGCTCTAAGTCGCTAGAAACACAAGCACTAAGTCGCTACCAATTAATTCGCTAGACAACCAAGTCGCTAGAAACCCAAGTCGCTAGATAGAAAGCAAGTCGCTAAGTAGTAACTCACATACCCAAGTCGCTAGCCAAATTTTGGCAAGAATTGCCACACAAGTCGCTAGAAACACAAGTCGCTAAAGAGCAACTCACATCGATCAAGTCGCTACAACAAGTCGCTACCCGTAGTGGAGATTCCACTACTTGTACTTTAACTCGCTAGCTCTAACTCGCTAGTTTTTAACATTGTAAGTCGCTACAAATCTGGAAGTAAGTCGCTAGCAAGAAACTATACCGAGAGCTAAGTCGCTAGCTTGAAAACCAAATAAACTTCACTTTTCAATCCAAAACAACCCAACCAAGATGATTCAAGCTTACCAAATGAAAACTTAAACACTTTTGATGATTCTAAACACAAAAGTACCAACAAAATTCAAACTTTAACACAAGAGATCAACCAAATGATGCAAAACCACTAAACTTTTTCAAACTCAAAACCACCTAAAACCACTATAAATCCAAAGATGTGTAAGATATGATCAAACCATGGCTCTTGATACCAATTGTTAGATATTCCTTTTCACATACACATCAAACCATAACACAAAGTATCATATAGATGGAATTCTAGAGAGAAAGTTAGAGGATTAGGGAACTTAGTGAGAGAAAGTGAAAGATATTATTATGAGCTCCAACTCTACCTTGGGAGGTAGAGAGTATTTATAGTCTTACACAAATCGCCACACTATGGGTCATGGATCGTGCATACAGTGGGTAAAGACCCGTCTGTCCTCCACGGTGTTACTTAACTAAATTACTACTTAACTTAAAAGAACTACGACTACAAGCTTTCTAATGATTACCTATACTGAGGTGACCGACTTTTAATACCGGAATTTCTAATTCCTAACAAGAAGAAGCTACGGCGAACTCCACTCTCACATTACACCGTAGCTAGTGCGTGACTCAGAAGGCCAACTCAGCAACATATTACGGTGTAACTCCCACTAAGGAGTACGCCGTAACCAATTAGGCTAAAAGATGTTCCACGCCACTATCAGCCACGCCATAACTCCTTCCAAAGATTACGGTGTAATCGTGTCATTTGTAACCTGTATTGAAGATACGACGTAACTCATCCCATGTGTTACGCCATAACCGACTATTACGAGCATTATTATAAAATATTAAGGTTACGACGTAACTCTCGACTTTTAAGTTATGCCGTAACTAGATCACACTTATAAATACAAGCCCTAATTTCTCGCATTTCACATCATTCACCCACACCAAAAGCGAGAGACGTGAGTAGGGTCCAAAGGCGGATCTTGAAGAGCATACTGAGCCATCTCCAAGAGATAAATCACTCCTCAACAATAAGTATTAGCGATTATCTTTTCTTTTACTTTCGATTCATGTATTTTATTAAAAGATTGAATTGATTATTTCGTTTAATATGATCGGCTAAGCATCTTTGGTGCTAGCCTAGTTATGATTCCTTAATTGTTGTGTTTACGTTTACATTGCTTCCGTATAATTGTTTCTAGTGTATGCATGCATAGTTCGTTGGTAGCTACCCTAGTTTCGGTAGTTTTAAATGGCGGTAGTGTCTAGTTTCTTAGGATAATTGACCAACCGACCCTAAGTAGGTAGACCGAGGGGAAAGGTAAGAATTGACCAATCGACGACCCTTCTTCGCTTGTGCGAATCGACCAAATGATCACCGCCGCTTGGATGAACTTAAGAAGTTAGGGATGAGTGTCTAAGATGCTAGCGCCCGGGCACTCATTGTTACGAATCTTGCATGTAGTGGAACTTAATGACTTGTCTTAGGGGACTAAAAACAACTGGACTTTCAAGGGTAGTAGCTTGATCTCCGGTGGAAGCCTTTGCTGATAGGTTAGGACGAACTGACCAAATGTTGTCCTAGCGACCTAAACCCCCACTTGAATTAATTGGAAGTAGTTAGACGTGAATATAGCATGATAAGATGAATAACTAGGTTAGCACACTTTACCCCTATTGATCACAACTCTACCTTTATTTGCTTTCTTTCATTTCTTGTTTTATTAGTTAATTAATCATTTCGATACTTAAAACCAGTGACACCTACACTTAATTAGAATCCGCTCACATAGCTCCTGGGATGACCTCGGTTTTACCGATTACTACACTACACATGACCGGGTACACTGCCCGTGAGTGCATAAGGTGGACCATATGTAAACGAGACACTTATAAATATTAAAACTCGTCAAGAAACTCGCATCAAGTTTTTTGGCGCCACGGGAGTTATAATAGGATTTTCGTTAAGTCTTTTACTATTTTTGATTTCAAAATTTTCTTGTTTTCTCACGATTTCTTTTTAAGTTTCAGGTACCATGGAAGTGGTAAACATTGATGACCTCACTCTTGAATAATATTTGGCGTTGACTAGGGAAGAACAAGGGCCAGGGCTCGTTAGGCCAGCTATTGGGGATAATATTGATTTCGAGATAAGACCGCAATTCATGAGGAAATTAAGATCAAATCCTTTTTCGGGAAATATTACAGAGGATGCTCACGAACACATAGAGAATGTGGAATATATTACTAACCTGTTCAATACACCAGGAGTCTCGAAGGATGCGGTTATGCTCTGAGTTTTCCCATCACACTTACTAGAGCTGCAAAAAGATGGGTTAATCGATTGCCCGCCGGGGCAGTTGATACATGGGCTCTCCTTAAAAGATACTTCATTCAGAGATATTGTCCACCTTCAAAAGTATCAAGGAAACTTACGGAAATCCATAATTTTAAGGAATATGACGATGAGACATTGTATCAACCTTGGGATAGATACAATGATCTTCTTTACAAGTGCCCCACTCATAACCTAAACAACCAGCAAAAAGTCAATATTTTCTATAAAGGAATCAACATTGCTACAAGACAAATGCTGGACTATCAGGGACCAATTCCGGGGATGACACCTACTCTTGCCATTGAAGCCATTCAAAAACTGGCTGAGCACTCTCAAAAATGGCATGATGGAGGAAGCCAAAGAAGCCTTCGCAGAAATTTTGAGGGTATTGCCGCCATTACAAACAAGCTTGAAAACCTTGGCAGAGACATGAAAAAACTACAGGAAAATATGCATGCTATTCGAGTAGGATGCGACACACGTGGAGGAGGCCACTTAACCAGAGACTGCCCCGGGAAAACAAAAGTCCCCAAATCGAAAAAGTTAAATACGGAAAGGGGAAACCCTTCCAGCAATATAATGATGGATTCTGCTATGAGAAAGACCTAACTCCCTACAAAGAAAGAAAACCTTCACTTGAAGGATCTATAAATAAATATTTGGAAGAAGATGCCAAGCGACAGGCTAACAGGGACACTTTGTTCAAGAATTATCAACTTGAAACAAAAGCCACCCTCCTAGCTCGTAACGAGACTTTATAAAACACTGAAAGGAAATTTGGGATAATGGCAAATGAAATTCATAAAGATGTTTCTATAAATGACGAAAGTGTCTCAGAAGCCATATTTTCCAATAACGGAAACCTCTCTACACTTTTCGTGTACAATGAAGAGGAAGTTGCGTGTTTCTCCAAACAAGCAAGAAAAGATGACAATATGAACTTTCGGAGAGTGGAGCAACATACTGACAATGAACATGAAGCAGTCGTGGAAAATGAAGTGAATTTAAATGCCGTGTGTTCGGCTGTTGTCCTCAATCAGATCCCTCTAAAAGAAAAAGACCCAGGAAGTTTCATTCTCCCTTTATCTATTAATAATTTGCATAATATTAATGCCTTAGCCGAGTTAGGAGCTAGCATAAGAATCATGCCGTTTTCTATGTGCAAAAGACTTAATCTTGGACCCATCAAATCCCTTTGCATGACTATTGAAATGACAGGTAGGACTGTTAGCATACCTAGGGGTAGTTGAGAATGTGCTCATTAAGATTAATAATTTTACTCTTCCTGTCGATTTTGTCATTTTAGACATGGAAGAGGATCTCGACATTCCTATGATTTTGGGTAGACCTCTTCTGGCCACCGCACGTGCAAAAATTAATGTTTTCAAAAAAGTCATAACATTAAAAATCAACGACAGGAAACTTACCCTCGACATGGATGATGTAGGAAAATTCCACCCTATCGAAACTGTTTGTGTTATCAAAAGGAAAAATAAAGTTGTTCCCACCATCGCCACACACGAGCACCGCTTTTAATAGTCACAATATGCAGAAAGCGGTTGAAAGATGCAACAATGGCAGATTACGTCAGTAACGCTTCTCAAGGATACGGCGTAACAACGATCCAGTACTGAAGCTTGAGTCTAAAAGCGATTGGACAGAAATTCAGAATGTTGATTTTAAGTACTTACTAAATTGAAATACCATTGGTGCAAGGCTATTCCTGTTGACAATGACAGATGGTATGATCTTTGGGCTTCATGTAACCCCTATGAGGACATCTGTCACGGTGGCAATGACAAGGAAAGGGTAAAAAACAATAAGTACCTGTGGTCTTCAACTAATGATGGGAGTATTACATTCGAAGCATGGGTACATATCGTTTATGGGGAAATAGACAATGACGCTAAAAGAAGAATTTGGACTAATCTTAGCCGCAGTGTTAGCCGTGAAACCTCTGGTGATGATGCAATTCATGAAGCAACGAAAACGTCAATCTCTGATCGTGAAATTATTGATAATGACAACACCGACAGCAAGAAAGTTTGGAAGCATTGGTGTGAGAAGATAAAAACAATTGGTGACGATTTTTCAGCTTCCTGCAACACGTATGATAATAACTGTAACAGGGGGAGTAGTATAGCTAGAGTTGAAGATGACAAATTTTTGTGGACCTCAACCAATGACGATAAGAGAACGGAGGTACATTGGTTAGACAAATTAAGATTTGACGATTGGACTAAAACTAAGTATGGAAAAGTGGACTATTCCACTAAGAATAAAATTTGGAATGATTGCATGAATGAAGAAAGCCAATGTGAAGAGATTCCTCACAATACTAGTGGCTTAACAAAGGAAGATAACAAATTGTTGGAATCGCTCCTAACTCGTAAATGGAACGACATTGACGGGATTACATTTTCTATCTTTGTTAGCTTAAACACATGGGCTTGTTATGTCATATTGTAATAATTGTATGTGTTAGGCTATAAATACCCTCCTAGACTTTCTTAGGAGGGTGAGACTCTTTTGTGTAATTTTACCTTTCACTAATAATAAACACATAGTTCTCTCCCTTCTCTCTATACTTTCTCTCTCTAAAATGATGAAGATGTTCTTCCATCTTTCTAGACCTCCCGATTCACCATATCACCCATAAAAATTGATCCTACAAGTGGTATCAAGAGCAAGGTCGGTTTGTTATTTGTGGTTGATTTTCGTGATATTTTTCTTGTCAAAAATGTTTTTTTTAGATCTGTTATAACAAGATTATTTAATGTTTTATATACCTTTGGTTATAACAGTTTTAAACACAGTATTATTGTATCAAAAGTGGTCAATAAGTCTAAAAGTCCAAATCTTTCATTAACAATTTACAAATCTGTGTCTGGATATTATTGTCTTCTATATGAGTGAAATGTAAACATCCTTTTTTAGACTTTTTTACCAAAACCCGTGAAGACTTGTGTGGTCAAGAGATAGTCGGTGCCTTTGGTCAGAAAACATGGCCGGAAAAAGTCAACAAGGGTCAAAACCCTCTTTTTACGCCTAAGGGTCATCTTCAGTCCATTTACGAGTAACTTGGAAAGTTACTCGTAAGAACCTCAGCTTACGAGTAAGCTTACGCGTAAGTTTTTCCTTACGAGTAAACTTTCTTACAGGTAAGGTTTAACCTTATGAGTAAAAAAAACGTTTACGCGTAACCTTGCTTACGCGTAACTATTGTTTACGCCTAAAACTAGGTTCACGAGTAAGCTTTGCGTACGCCTAAGGTTTTTTTTCTTGTTTACGCATAACAAAAGGAGATGAAGAAGATAATACTCTTTGACCTTGACCCAAAACCATTGTACCAAACTCATATTATGTGACCTTAGATCTTATCTCCTCATTGGTCAACAAAGTTAAAACGAAAATGATAAGAAGAGAAAGATTAGCAGATCATATCCAAACGACTACAAAACTTACAACATCAATTCCATATTCAGATCTACAGCCCATCGACTCACATCAACCCATCAAACCAGAACAACTACAATTATTCTACATCTCATCACCTCATACCACATTCAATGACTTTGTTCTTAAAATTAAATATTCTTATGATCTTAGAAATCTATTTTCAAATGTTACAAATCATCCATAGACCTTCAAAGGTCATTCAAACAAATGAAAATATCTCATCATCGATCACTGTTGAAGACATGCTTCATGATCGATATTTGATGACGTATAGTATGTATAACAAGCCTACTAGGCCCAATACACACTATACATACACTGGGATCAGGCCCAATGATGACAAACCCTGGGCCTATAGTAAGTCCAATGACTAAATTGGCTATGGTCCAGGCCTTAAGACGCTCGCAAGATACATAACGAGCTGAACCTTCAACCATTAGACTTCTCACGTCCGCATCCGCGATTAACACGGAACCCTTGTCCGCCAAGGGTCCGCCCGATAACCAACCACTATATGCGAGAATCTAGGAAGCCCACAAGAAACCTCGCCTATAAAAGGGCTCTAATCCCCATACAAGGTACAAGAACTTTCTCTCATAATAACACACACATACTTACTTTCCTCTCAAGAATGTGTACTTACTCTTCGCCAGAGTCTAATCGTGGGGTCCGTCCCACAAGAAGACTAACGGTTTACCTTTCTTGTGCATGAATCTTACTCAAACTACTTGGATTGGTACAAGATCAACCCATCAAAGGCTTGTTGGCCCAGTCCGACAAACTATACTCAGACCCATTAAAACCAGTCGCACAAATTGTACTAACAAGTTGGCGTCATCTGTGGGACCCAGTACATAACTGCTTACATCCGTTATCATCTCTTCCAATTATTCGTTCAAGGACACTAAACAGAAACAAATTGACTCTTTTCGAAACTGAATAAGATAAAGTTATAACAACATTGTTATATCTTTTCTATGTCTCGACTTGATGAAAAACATAAACACATAACAACCTACCCGAGACCCATTGGATCTTGAAGCCTTTCAATTGATTTCTTCATTCGATCCGAGCTGAAAATGAAACGATTTAGGATTAGTAGATATTGTTTTATGGGTTTATGATATTCGTTTGTATTGGTCTTTGAGTGATGATGGTGATAAGATGAAATCTGTTTTTTATTCTTTTGTGGGAGAATATTTTAGTAATAGGGGCGCAGGTTTAAAGGATATTAGGGTTAGTCTTTTGGATGAAACATTAGGTTGTAGTAGTGTAGGATAGTTGTATTTTATATGGTATAATTAGGGTAAGATTTATTCTCCTGATATGGGTTGGCACTAGTATTTTTTGCTTGGGCCGCTTATCCGGATGTAGAAAGTTGAACCGGGCTTTGAAATTTTGCACTGGATCAATTGATGAGCTAGTGAAAAGGGTATTTCATTTTGTTGTTGGATTGGGTTATATCCAATTTATGTGCTGAAAATTGATATATCACATTCAAACAAAGGTAGGTTGAAGTATTTCTTGATTGGACCGTTGTTTATCAAGAATTATTGAGTCGAAAACTTAGATATTCATTGTATTTTAATACATTGTTAATTCTTGGTATAACGCTTGGCTAAAAGAGTGGTATTTTGGGTATGACAAATTTTCATGGGGATACATAATTTTTGACAAGATCGGGAAACCATTATCAAATTCATTTAATCCATTAATGAAGGCTAGTTTTGAGCATGTAACCGTAAGATGTGACTATGGATTAATTCTTTATTATTTATTCGGGGTTGGTTGGATGCATAATTCTTCGAGATCCTTGTTCGAGCTTTAACCGTTACGAATGACAAAGACTTGAGTTGTCTAGTTACACCTGATGTAAGGAGTTACGTTCTTGTGCTCACAGCGTATAGCTATCACTTTTAAGGAGTTACGTTGTTGTGCTCAAGTGTCACAAAAAGCTGTGAATAAATCGAGAAACTTTAGTTTACCCTTTGCGATCCGATTAATCAACCCGTAAGGAAAAGGGTTCTTCATCCGAAAATAGTGCAAGTTTAAGTCACAAGTTCGGGTTATTTTACTTCAGCCTCAAGTTCGCTATATTGGGTTTTCCATCGTGAGTCACTACAAAAAGCCGCCGTAATGATAATGGGTCGGTAAAGAGTTAATGAGAAGAGTATACACGAGTAGCGAAAGTCTTATCGAATTGGTTCTCACAAAATATTTATGGTACTTCCCAATTGTTCGATTAATTAAACATACATGGTTTCATTGCTCTCAATTCATCATCAACATACGTGGTGTATGATTCGATTCATTGAAAACATCGGGGAAGAGAGTTGTTCGGGGTCTTGTTTCTTTGACGACTTTTGCGAAAACCCTCTCTTTTCATGAATTTCTTCACTGGGGAAGAAATGAGATGATCTGTGGTTCAAATTTCTTACTTTGGTGTTATCGTCTTACTTTCACCGAGTTATCGTGTGTGAAGTTACCTAAATATGATGTTATGATGCCTCACACATGGTCATTTTATCAAGTAATTGCATATTAACAAGTAACTATTATTCCGATAGACCGCAACATTCAGGGGGAAGTCGTTTCATTTCGTCTTTCGCGGTTGTTTGGTGTGAAGCATCTACATACGTGAGAAGATCTTGTTGATTTCTTGCATGTTACCTCCGAACGGATTTTCCGCAATAAGTCGACGACCTTGTGTGGTCTATCGCTCATCTACAAATTCACAGATTGAAAACTTCAAAAGTTAGAAGAAATGTTTACTACATCAAAGTTTTGAATCGCTAAAGACGGTTGTCATTGGGGAAGTCGATTCAAAAGTTCGCCAAAAAGAAGTGTACGGAGAAGTTACTAAAGACATGCATCATGATTTGGGGAAGTTAATCCAATTCATGCATATTACATCATTTGCCTACAAGTGAAGAAAACGGTTCTCAAGTCGAGGTACAAGAAGAAGACAAAGAGTGCAAACTTTCATCATCCTCAGCATTTGAAGAGCTTAAGAAGACCTTTCTTTATTTGTTTTTTATACTTGTAGGAAATATTGTGAGTAATCCCTTATGTCGTCCCATTGGGGGAAGATTGTTGGAATCGCTCCTAACTCGTAAATGGAACGACATTGACGGGATTACATTTTCTATTTTTGTTAGCTTAAACACATGGGCTTGTTATGTCATATTGTAATAGTTGTATGTGTTAGGCTATAAATACCCTCCTAGACTTTCCTAAGAGGGTGAGACTCTTTTGTGTAATTTTACCTTTCACTAATAATAAACACATAGTTCTCTCCCTTCTCTCTATACTTTCTCTCTCTAACATGATGAAGATGTTCTTCCATCTTCCTAGACCTCCCGATTCACCATATCACCCATAAAAATTGATCCTACACAAAGACACGTGGGGAAACGATGAAGAAAAAGAATTAGTCGATGATAAAAGGTTCAAGGGAATTGAGTCCGATGATGATATCGAGGGAATCATGGACTACCTTGAACTACAAGGTGAAGATGGGTTCACTGACCCAGATGATGAACCATATGAACAAAGAAGGTGCAAACTTCTTGGTATTTTGTATAAGAGGCCACTACTAATTGTAGCTGAAAAATATGAATTTATAAGATACCATTTGGGGTCGGACGAAATGTTTTGAAAAATTCAGAAGATTGATACGAAGGAGTATCTCCGCACTGCTACTAATGTTCCTTGGATCAAGCACAACTTGATGAAGGACATGGAGGAAATTAGCCAAGTTCGAAGGCCACCATAAATCCCCATGGCTTTGAGTGTAACTTAAAGACTCGATAATAAAGAAAAGTGCTCTTTCGGGAGACAACCCGAATTATCCTTTTTATTTCTTTTATTTCCATTTTTGTTGGGTTTTGTGTTTTTAACCATTTTTGCAGGAATCGGAGAAGATTGCATCAGTAACTTAAAGGAGGACCTTACTTGTCCATCAGTTACGGCGTAACTCATTCCCATGATTACGCCGTAACACATCTCCAGTGGCGATCCTCTCTAGAGCATTACCGATTACGACGTAATTCCATGTTATGGTTACGTCGTAGCTACCCTCCAGTAGCGACTACCAGGTTTTGCCATAATTACGACGTAACTCCTTCTCGACGTAACTATCCTCCGCTTTTAATTCTTTCTATTTAAACACAATAACCTTGTATTAGTTTTTAAATGAACTTTGTGGGTATGTTCCTCAGTAAGCCCTCACGAGACTACACTTGTCCACTGGGACACCAAGTGGTTTAAAAGGCTTGTTTCATACGCTAAATGCAACCGTGATTCCTACGAAGTGAGTTAGATTTCTTTTGTTTTTCTTTTTCTTTTTAGAATTATGCTTGTTGGTAGTGTGATTTCGTGGAATGAAGTTTGCTCGTGGATGCTTAGCGAAGGCACGATTCTATATCGTGGGCCTTCTTTATTTTGATAAGGATTTAAACGTACACTTTTAAGGGGTCATTTAAGCCCTTAATCGACCACTTTATATCCGTTATCGCTTAATTTCGTTCCTTTTCACTTTTAGGTCTCTTGGAAGCAAAATGTTGGAATGATGCTTATTTGGACGAAAAGGAGTGAATACATGAAGAAAATGGCAAAGTCAAGATCAAGCCACTCAAGTCGCTAAAACCGAACTCGACGGCGTCCCAAACAAAGGGCGACGCCGTCCTCTATATTGATTTGATAAATACATGCACCGACGGCTCGGTGGAATTTTGCTCATAACACCGACGGCGTTAGCTTTGAAGAAGAAGGCGTCACTCGGACTTTTCATCTCGGACGGCCCGGATCCGAACCAAGACGACGTCCCATATGAAGCCCGACGGCGTCACAACTCCAAGGTGACGCCGTCCCATCGATAACTTGGCCAAGACGAAAACCCTAATGACGGCGATCTGACGGCGTCCCACCTATAAGGCGACGCCGTCGCAAGTGTAAATCTATATATAGAATTCGATTTTTCTGCATTTAGAGAGGTAGACTTTTGGAGTAAAAACCCTAAACGTTTGTAGTCCGACTTGGACAGTATCTTAGGGTCCCAAACCCTATTTTACACATCAAGATAAGTGTTTTAATCCAATAGTATCATTATGTCTTCCATTTATTGTGTGTATGCTTGCTTGTTTAACATGTCTAGCTAAATTTCTTGTGTGTTTGCTTAGATCTATGAAACCTAGTTATTAATTATTGATTGGTTGTCTCTTATCTTAATTGTAATTGGCTTAGGAGTGCAACTAGGCTATCGTTGTGTTTAAATGCTTGATTAATCTTTGTGAAAGTTAGTTTATGAATCACCTAGCGGATTTCATAGTCTAAACATCCAAAGATAACCTTAAAGTTAGTTTATGAATGACTTGTGGATTTCATAAGCAATAACCTAAAGGTAATCTCAAAGAGTTAGGGCATAGGCACACCCTACGACCTTAGAAAACACAACGCGTTAAGAATAAGGACGTGACAATTCAACCAACAATAAAAGATAACTAGGGAGTAATAGTATCTAGGTAAACACATTTTTAATCATCATACGAGCACACAATCAAATAGACATAGCTACCCGTAGTAATAGATAATTAGAATAGTAGAAGTAATCGGTAGAAGTACCACCCCCCAAACCAATTGCCCCAAGATTTTACCCTTAGCTTTCTAAAAAAATATATAAAAGATAAAAAATAATCATCCTCAACCCCACCTTAGCGTAATACACTTCTTGCTAGCATTCCTATTCCCCTAGAGAACGATATCAATAGCCGATGCTTACCCAATACTACACTACAACGATTAGGTTCACTGCCTAGGGTGTTGAAAAACTTGCTCGACGAAAAGGAAGTTCCTTTGACCCCGACGCGCTCGACGCCGCATCAAGTTTTTGGCGCCACGCCGGGAATAGAATAGCTAGTTAGATTTTTATCTCGTTTAGGTTCCCTTGCTTGATTCCTATCAAGTGAGATTTTTTTCTCATTTTTAGCTTCCTTGTAGTCTATCCCCTTCTTCGTGACTTTGTTAGTAATCCCATCACTTTTCATCATGGAAGGTGATAACCCACCACCTCATCACCCAATTCCCATCGACCCACCACCAATTGACCCGCCAAGAGGCCGTACTCTTGGTGAATACTCTAGACCAAGCCACCAAGGCTATAGGAACACCATTGAGCTCCCCGATCAAGCTCAAACTATGGCCCTGCGACCCGAAACCATCCGGTTGGTGCAAAACGGATGTGCATTCCATATACTTCGTTCCAAAGATCATAATCAGCATCTCAAGGACTTCCTTAAAATCGTTGATTCCATCGACCTTGATGCTACCACACGGGAGACCACGCGCTGCTCTTCCAATTCTCTCTACGGGACCAAGCTAGTAATTGGCTTGAGCGACTTGGATCCATCTCAAGTTGGGATGATCTCACCACTGCTTCCTTGCCCAATTTTTCCCACCGGAGAACTACCAAACTTAGGAATGAAATCTTGATGTTCCAACAACGTCAAGGCGAATATCTCTACGAGGCATGGACTCGATTCAAGGACTTGCTCCATAAAGTCCCTCATCACGGCATCGATCTTTGGCTTCAAGTCCAAATCTTTTACGATCATGTCAACTTCTCAACTAAGCAATCCATCGACCAAGCGGCCGGTGGCAAACTTAGTGAACTTACCGCGGAAGAATCATAGGGTACAATAGAGGACCTTGCCCTCTATGACAACGAAAGTTGGAATGACCCCCCGTGAGTTGCCCAAAACCGTCAAGGCAATCTCCTTGCCTCCCATTGACTCACAAACTTCCAATCGTAGGATGCTCGAACTTGAAGATCAAGTCAAATTCCTAATGAGATCCCACGAGAATCCTAAGTCTTCACACCAAGTGAGCAAAATCACTCTACCTTGTGAGTTATGTAGTGGTCCTCACGACACTCGTGATTGCACAAGACTCCCGAACAAGCTTTTGCGGACTACGCCTCACGCTGCATCGACATAGCGGGAGAGAAGTGGTACACTTTCAAGCCCGAGCAAAACAACTTAGGAAATTCCTACAACCCCTCATGGAGAAATCACCCTAACCTTAGGTGGAGCCAAAACTCAAACCCGCCCCAAAACTCATATAGTCCACCCAATAGGTCCAACCTCCAAATACCGAGAATTCCACTAGTCTAGACGTAACGGTGTCTAGTTTCATGTCATCTCAAGAAGCTCGATTGACTAAGCTTGAAGCCGATTTCAAGCAACGACAAAGCGAGATGACAACCAAGCTCGACGCCCTCTTAAAAGCCTTCAATGACCGGGAAATTGGAGCACTCCCGAGTGACACTATAAAGAACCCAAAAGTAAATTCGATTTCATCGACTTCATGTTCTTGCTCACCATGGGAGAGTGCATATCCATGCCCTTCACACCCAAAAGTTCACTCGGTCAACGCCATCAACACGGGTTCCAAGCGATCCCTCATGAGGTACCAAGGACCCGAACCATTGGTCCATCCAACTCTTGAGAAACCCATCAACCAAGAACCCAAACCTAATCTAGAAGAGGAGTACAAGGAACTCCACCAAGAAAAACCGGTTCTTGAAGTCTTGACTCATGCGCCTTATTATAATGCATTAAAAGAAAAATATGAGCAAGAACTAAAATTAGGAGAACGTGGGTCCGCATTTGTGCAAAATAAGTTACCTAATAAGTTAGATGATCCCGGGCTATTCATTCTTCCATGTAGACTTGAAATTCCAAATCTTTCGACACATTAGCCGATTTAGGATCAAGCATCAATCTTCTTCCGTTGTCCCTCCATAAAAGCCTTAACCTAGGTAAGATAGAGCCAACGAAAACCATCTTAGGTCTAGCGGATGGTAGTATTGCATATCCGGTAGGGATAATTAAGGACATGGTAGTACACGTAGGTCGATTAACTCTTTTGGCGGATTTCCATGTGCTAGACATGAATAAAGACCCGACATGCCCATTGCTAGTAGGAATAGGATTCTTAGCTACCGCTAGTGCCATAATTGATTGTAAGATGTCTAAGATAGTGGTAGGAGAGGGAGTGCTAGATTAATTTACAATGTCAAGAAGCATATCTACTACAAAGAGGAAGAAATACCCTATGAGATCATGTTGGATAGAAAATCATCTAGATATGGACCTTGGATTAATGGAGATTTTGTAGGTCCTCAACGACCTTTCTATCTAGAAGAGACCTTTGTGAGTAATTCAACTTTCCATGAGCAACAATTGGCTAGGGACATTGAAGTGAACCCGTTCGAGGATACCTTAGTGTTTAGGAAGATGACCGAGTTCCTAGGAACCTTGCCCATTAATCTTAACATGAATAAGTGGAAAGTTGAGAGTGAGAAGCCTAAGCATAATTGGAATTGGGATAGACCACCTAGTGATGGAAATGGAGAATGGCACATTAGGATGACAATCTATGATCCCGATGGAGAAAAGTTTGAAAAGGCATACCGGACTAAGCGTACCAATAGGAAGTTAAATGATAAGTTTGATCCCTATGACATTCTTGAGGATAAACTTACTTACATAGGTACGTAGGAGCACGACTTCGAGTCTAGCTACAAGACTCATAAATAAAGAAAAGCGCTTCGTGGGAGGCAACCCATGCTTAATTGTTTGCTTGTTTGTGTGTCATATATCTTTTTCATTGTTGTTTATTCTCATGTTTGATTTTGTGAAAATGCTTTATTTTGTCTTTAACCTCGCCTTAATTACATATAAAGGTATTTTACAAAAGATAAGTGTAGGGAAGATTACATACGTTTTAAAAGAACGTGAACATGAGAATTACAATTAGTGAAATTGATGTATATGTGTGTTTGTTAGAGTCAAATGCTTGTATCGAGTCATAATGGATGTTTTGCAAGAATTTTTCTAGGTTTTAAAGATGTAATTTTTCCGAATTTTTCTAGGAAAACACAGCAGAGACAGCTTTTGTCATGACAACCTGACGGCGTCAGGATTAAAGCTGACGACGTCATGTCAAGCGTAAACAACTTATAAAAAAAATCGTTTTATGTGCTATGTATAAATTTTTTGAAATTCTCAGGTCTTAATTTTCCAGAAAATCTACAAACATCCATTCCACAAGCATTATATCCTAGTGTAGTTGTGTCATATATAGTTTTACCGCCGATTTTACGCGAAGGTTTCGTCTGTTTTCTTAAAGTGTGCAGGTTATATTTGGCAAGAAGAAGAAACTCAACATTGGATGGAGCTTATCACGTATACATTCTTCTTGGGAAAGAATTTAACCACAACTTCACACGGATCCTACCGAGCTAATCAGGGGAGTACTAGTTTCTTTCTCTTTTAATTACCTTCCTTTATCATAACTTTGATACTTTCGAGGAACATTGGGGACAATGTTCAGTTTAAGTGTAGGGAGGGAGAATAAAATGGGAACTTAGAAACTATGCTGATTCTTGATTATTTGCCTTGTCCTTGGTCATTTGTGTAATAAACTATGAGAAATATTTGTTAGGGAAAGTTTAGCACCAAATTTAAAAAATTTTATGACATGTACGAGCAAACACTTTAGTCGTAATAAAGCGCCTCATGGATAGGAGTTATATGACTAGCACAAAAAACCGTTTACCACTCAAATTCCACCCCAAAAATGTGAGGTTCGCCCCTAGATCTTTAGGAATAAAACATTCACCTTTAATGCTTAGAGAGTGTACCGGTAGTATAATAGATTCTAGAACTTGTTTTGTGATGCATTCCGAGATCGCTAGTGAGACTACACTTGTGTAGTTAGGAATAACTAAATGATAAGAGGCATTAGGATAACCCTTGTTTGAAACTTGTATTATAATTACTTCTTCCACATCGGTCGAGTAATTACCCCACACCCTTGCGATGTACTCATCTTTAGTACACGATACCCCTAGTTAACCCTTCAGAGCCTATCCTTTTCACGGTTCTCGTGATGTTTCGGTTTTCCGGAATATCAATGAAGAGCATTGTTTACAATCCACCCCAAATGTACACCCAAATCGCCTTAGCCTACCTTGTATGCACTCACCTTTAGTGCATTATTGTTATCATTACTAAACCCTTAGTTCAATTATCTAGTTACTTGCATGGTTGCTAAGTCGAGTCATATCTTTTGTACACGCTTTGGGATGATTGGGACTCATGGGTTAAAGTAATATTTTATGGAGTAACGGAAGGAACGTTAAATTCAAATTCCTTTGTCTACGTAATTAAATACTCCAAGTGTTTTGATCTTTTCAAATCGGGTCAATTAGTGTTAGAGTAATAAAACTCAAGTGTAGGGATGCTCCTATAAATCCCTTATATTTTGATGTTATCGTAGAGGATGGTAGAGTAAAATGTATGAAAAAAAAAAAAAAAAAAAAAAAAAATATGGCTACCATCCTACATCTATCTTTATGTTTATGTTTTTCAATTTATGTATGTTTGTTTCAAGTTATCTAGAGTTTAGTGAGTCGAGTCTTAGCTTAGCAACGCCATGCTTTTCATGCTTGTAACATAAGATTTTGACTTGCCACCACTAAATCGCCTATCCAACAAAACCCTTTGTTTCCCTACCGTAAGCCTAACGTTACAACCCTTGAAAATACCTCTTAGATAGTTGTTCCTAGGTGCTTACGCCAAAGCGGTGGAGGTTTGATCTAGTCTCAAGCCTATGGTAATCTATGTACTATGCCAGGTAATGAGTGTTTATCTTCCATTTCCATTTACTATATTTCATATAAACCCGAGAGATGAGAGAATCCAAACACCCTTGTGAGGTGCTAGTATATAATTTATGTGCTTGTTATGACTATTGCGGTGCTTTTACTTGTTATGAATTATTCTAAACCTTTGCTTCATGCCCCTAACTTATAAATTGATTGGCCAAAGCACATTTGCTTGAGGACAAGCAAATACCAAGTGTAGGGATATTTGATAAGGATTTAAAACGTACACTTTTAAGGGTCATTTAAGCCCTTAATCGACCACTTTATATCCGTTATCGCTTAATTTCGTTCCTTTTCACTTTTAGGTCTCTTGGAAGCAAAATGTTGGAATGATGCTTATTTGGACGAAAAGGAGTGAAAACATGAAGAAAATGGCAAAGTCAAGATCGAAGCCACTCAAGTCGCTAAAACCGAACCCGACGGCATCCCAATCAAAGGGTGACGTCGTCCTCTATACATATTTGATAAATACATGCACCGACGGCTCGGTGGAATTTTTGCTCATAACACTTGACGGCGCGGGCTTTGAAGAAGAAGGCGTCACTAAGACTTTTCATCTCGCACGGCCCGGATCCGTAACCAAGACGACGTCCCATATGAAGCCCAACGGCGCCACAACTCCAAGGTGACGCCGTCCCATCGATAACTTGGCCAAGACGAAACCCTAATGACGGCGATCGATGGCGTCCCACCTATAAGGCGGCGCCGTCGCAAGTGTAAATCTATATATAGAATTTGATTTTCGCATTTAAAGAGGTAGACTTTGGAGTAAAACCCTAAACGCTTGTAGTCCGACTTGACAAGATCTTAGGGTCCTAAACCCTATTTTACACATCAAGATAAGTGTTTCAATCCAGTAGTATCACTATGTTTTCCATTTATTGTGTGTATGCTTGCTTGTTTAACATGTCTAGCTAAATTTCTTGTGTGTTTGCTTAGATCTATGAAACCTAGTTGTTAATTATTGATAGGTTGTCTCTTATCTTAATTGTAATTGGCTTAGGAGTGCAACTAGGCTATCGTTGTGTTTAAATGCTTGAGTAATCTTTGTGAAAATTAGTTTATGAATCACTTAGCGGATTTCGTAGTCTAAACATCCAAAGATAACCTTAAAGTTAGTTTATGAATGACTTAGTGGATTTCGTAAGCAAAACCAATAGGTAATCTCAAAGAGTTAGGGCATAGGCACACCCTACGACCTTAGAAAACACAACGCGTTAAGAATAAGGACGTGACAATTCAACCAACAATAAAAGATAACTAGGGAGTAATAGTATCTAGGTAAACACATTTTTAATCATCATACGAGCACACATCAAATAGACATAGCTACCCGTAGTAATAGATAATTAGAATAGTAGAAGTAATCGGTAGAAGTACCACCCCCAAACCAATTGCCCCGAGATTTTACCCTTAGCTTTCTAAAAAACCAATAAAAGATAAAAAAAGAATCATCCTCAACCCCACCTTAGCGTAATACACTTCTTGCTAGCATTCCTATTCCCTAGAGAACGATATCAATACCCGAGGCTTACCCAATACTACACTACAACGATTAGGTTCACTGCCTAGGGTGTTGAAAAACTTGCTCGACGAAAAGGAAGTTCCTTTGACCCCGAACGCCTAATTCTATTTTCTCTTCACCTTTATTTAACGAGTACAAAAGCTAGCTTAATGTATTTGGAATATTCAGGTTTAAGAAGGTAATATTATAGGATTATCACTCAAACAATTTATCCTTGTGTGTTCATCGATTAGTCACCTCGACTTCTAATTCCCCATGTAAACCCTTTTGTTGCACTTACCTTTAGTGCAAGATATACCTAGATACACCCGTCTGAGCCATTCCTTTCATTTTGTTCACCCAATATACATGTTTCGATACACCCATTCACCTTAGCCTACCGTGTAGTCTTAATTTGTGATTGGGAAGTCATTTTTGCCTAAGTTCAAGGTTCAAGTAGAGAGGTGCGGAAATCACGTTTTCTTCAAAGACATATATTTGAAGATCATTGAAGACCTCTCAGATTCTCATGTTATGTTCATCTCAAGTGGGGGGATGTTATGTTTGATTATGATTAAAAAAAATAGTTATAGTTATTTGTTTATTGTAAAGTGCAAAGTTATAAGCACTATGTTTAGAGCTCATCAAAGACTTGGTAAATTGCGCTGATAACATCAAATAGTCCTGAATATTAAGTGTCAATTTCCCCCGTTAATGTTCGTATTTTATATCATTTATATGGATTTACGCTTGTTTTCGTCTATATTTCACTTTTAGGTAAATTAAGAGCATTAGAGCTAATGAGACGCGGATTTGGAGAGTTTATTGAAGATATATGATAGTATACCCATTTTGAAATAATTATGGCGTAACTCTTCTCTCACATTACGCCGTAAAAAAAGCGTAACTCAGAAGACGATCTTAACTAAAGATTACGGCGTAACTCCATCTTAGGATTACGCTGTAACTAATTAGGTCAAATGATGTTCCACGTCGCTGCAAGCTACACCGTAACTCTTTCCACGATTACGGCGTAATCATGATTTTGTAACGTATATTGAAGATACGGCGTAACTCATTCTATGTGTTACTCTGTAACCAGCTTTTCCAGAGCAAATTATGAAGATATTGATGTTACGACGTAACTCTCAACTTAAGTTACGCCGTAACTAGATCTGGCCTATAAATACCAGCCCTAAATTCTGCATTTCACATCATTCACTCCACACATAAAGCAGAGAATGTGGTAGGAGACAGAAGGTAGATCTTGAGGAGTATACGGAGCCATCTCCAAGGGAGAAATCACTCCCTGACGATAAGCTTTAGCGATTTATCATTTCTTTTACTTTCAACTCAAGTATTTCATTATGTCAAACATTGAATCGATTGTTTCAGTTAATATGATTAGCTAAGCACCTCTGGTGCTAGCCTAGTTATGATTCCTTAATTATTATGTTTATGTTTACATTACTTTCGTATAATTGTTTCTAGTGTATGCATGCATAGTTTGTTAGTAGCTATCCTTGTTTCAGTAGTTTTGAATGGCGGTAGTGTCTAGTTGCTTAGGAGAATTGACCAACTGACGACCTTTCTTCGCTTGTGCGATATGACCAACTGATCACCTACCGTTTGGATGAACTTAAGAAGTTAGGGATGAGTGTCTAAGATGCTAGCACCTGGGTACTCATTGTTATGAATCTTGCATGTAGCGGAAATTAATGACTTGACTTAGGGGACTAAAAACAACCGGAATTTCAAGGGTAGTAGCTTGATCTCCGTGGAAACCTTTGTCGATAGGTTAGGACGAATCCGACCAAATGTTGTCCTAGCGACCTAAACCCCACTTGAAGCAATTGGAAGTAATTAGACGTGAACATAACATGATAGGATGAGTAACTAGGTTAGCACACTTTCTCCTATTGATCGTAACCTCTGCCTTTACTTGCTTTCTTTATTTTCTTGTTTTATTAGTTTATTAATCATTTAAAATCATGACACCTAGACTTAATTAGAATCCGCTCACATAGCTCTTGGGACGACCTCGGTTTTACCGATTACTACACTACACACGATTGGGTACACTGCCCGTTAGTGTATAAGGTAGACCATAGGTAAACGAGACAATTATAAGTATTAAAACATGGTTAGTAAAACCTGCATCAATTTTTGGCGCCACTGTCGGGGAGTTATATTAGTATTTTTGTTAAGTCTTTCATTTTTTTTTTAAATTTTCTCAATTTCTCACGATATCTTTTCAAGTTTCAGGTACCATGGAAGTTGTTAACATTGAGGACCTCACCCTTGAGTAATATTTGGCGTTGACAAGAGAAAAACAAGGGTCGGGGTTCGTAAGACCAGCATCTGGAGCTAATGTCCGTTTCGAGATTAAAGAGCAGTTTATGAGGGAGCTTCGTGCTAACCCTTTCTCAGGAAACAGGGATGAAGATGTGTATGAACACGTTGAGAATGTCTTGTACATCGCACGCCTTTTCAACATTCCTGGTATTTCTTATGACATTGTTATGCTCCGTGTGTTCCCCATGACTCTTACCGGGGGAGCAAGAAGATGGATTGAGACATTGCCCGCCGGGGCAGTTGATACATGGGCTCTACTAAAAAATCACTTCATCGAAAGATATTCTCCTCCTTCAAAGATATATAATCAGCTCATGGAGATCCATAATTTCGAACAAGATGACGATGAAACGTTGTATCAAGCTTGGGATAGATACAACGATCTCCTCTACAAATGTCCAACTCATGACCTAAATAGCCAGAAAAAGGTCAATATCTTTTACAAAGGTATCGACGTAAATACAAGACAGATGCTGGACTACCAAGATCAATTCCAAGCATGACTCCTACTCTCGCCATTGAAGCCATCCCAAATATGGTTGATCATTCCCAAAAGTGGCACGATGGAGGAAGCAAGAGAATCTTAGGCGGAGATCTTGATGGAATTGCCGCCATCACTAGCAAAATTGAAAATATTGGTCGGGATATGCTCAAGCTCAGAGAATGCGTTCATGCTATTCAAGTAGGTTGTGAAAGTAGTAGAGGGGGACATCTCAATAAAAATTGTCCTCTAACTGACGAAGATAGCAAGGTTGAAGAAGTTAAATATGGTGAAAATCGACTGTTTCAAGGGGATAATAGAAACGATAATGGCTATCGTGGAGGACCTCCCCCATATTATAACCTTGGGAATTTCGGTGAAAGAAGAGCTAATTTGGAGGAAACAATCAGCAAATACCTCGAAGATTCGACTAAAAGGCAGAAGGAGCAAGAAGAATGGACAATACAAACAAAAGCCTTTTTAGTCATGATGAATCGCTAATAAACTTGGAAGCCATGATTAGGAAGCTTACCGATGAGGTACAAAGAAGAAATGAGGAAAAAAAGAACAAATCAACGACATGCAAGGCGTTGTTTTTGAAAATAAATTCGACGAAGGGTCTAGCAGGAATGAAAATGATGATGTTGATGACAGAAGTGAGTTACGCCGTAACCAAACATCAGAGTTACAGCTTAACTTGTACTAGTCTCTTGAGTTGGATGAATCAAGAACTCATATCATTAACGGGGGGTCCAACCTATGCCCACAATCCCCATCCAAAAGGAAGAATCACTTGTGCAAGGCTATGGCAATTGATAATGGAAAATGGTATGATCTATGGGCTTCGTGCGACCCTCGTAAAAAAATTTGCGATGGAGGGGTCGATAAGGAAAGGGTTAAAGATAACAGATACATGTGGACTGCACTTAATGATGAAGAAAGATTAGCTAAATTCTCAATCGATGAAGAAGAGGAACCACCTATTAAACACAACTGCTATCCCATAATGATCACGGAAGACGAGTCCACACGAGCATGGCCTACATGCAATCCTTTTCGTGAGTATTGCAACGGGGGTGGTAATATGAAGGAAAAAGAATGGATATGCCCTCATGAGTTAGGAAGACATGAAGTTAAGTTCGGGGATCTATCCTTTAGTGATTGTTATTTGGTAAGGTTCGGGGATGCGATCATTAATACATGTTTACTAAGGAAACTGAAACTCAATTATGAAGAACATATTCTCCAAAGAAGGTTTGTAGATGAAAAGCCAATCAACAATGAGACCTCCTACAAAGGTATTCCCTCAAGCAACACTGATGACAAAGTAGCTCAAAGTCATTGGTGTGAGAAGATAAAACCCACTGCGAAGTTTTTGGGCATCTTGTAACCCGCTTGATGATGAATGTAACTGGGAAGCAAGATGAGAGAGTTGGGAAGAAGAATTCTTGTGGACCTCGATCAATGATGCGGAAAGGACAGAATTACCTTGGCTAGACAATTTGGGATTTGACAATTGGTCAAAATCAAATATGGAAAGGTAGATGTGTTGACTAAGGAGAAGATCTGGAAAGGATGTATGAGTAAAGAAGATCCGAGCGAAGAAATTCCAAACGACATAAGTGAAGTAACGGATGAAGATATCAAAGACTCGACGGGTAATGAGAAAGAAGAGTGCAAACGGGTGCTTGTTGAAGACTCACTCGACGATAAGTGGTTTAAAGGTACCGAGTCCGACGATGATGATATAGAGGGAATATTGGAATACCTTGAACTACAAGAGGAAGATGGGTTCACTGACCCTGATGATGAATCATATGAGCAAATGAGGTGCAAACTTCTTGGCATTCCATATAAGAGGCCGCCACCAATTGTAGCTGAAAAGTATGAGTTTACAAGATACCACTTGGGGCCGTAGAAAAGTTTTGTAAAATTCGGAAGATCCAGATTAAGGAATATCTCCGCACTACTACGAATGTTGCTTGGGTCAGACATAATTTAATTATATGGAGGAAGGTTGCCAAGTCCAAAGGCCACCATAAAGCCCCTTGGCCTTGATTCTAACTTAAAGACTCGTAAATAAAGAAAAGTGTTCTTTCGGAGACAACCCGAATTTTCTTTTATTTGTTTTATTATCATTTCATTGGGTTTGTGTTTTAACCATTTTGCGAAATCGGAGAAAGTTTCGCAAGATGTCGAATCTGGGACTGATCGTCTACGCCACGACGTAACTCGCTCTTATGGTTACCGTTAATACAAATAAGCCGTAAAAACGTTTAATTATATTTTACGATCTTCTAATGTTTTGTCGATAACAAACGTAAAATCATTTTAATGAAACAAATAAAATACGTAAATGGTTTGAGCCAATAGTTTTCTAGCACACTTACGTTTTCACATAAAATACTAAAACAAGTATAAGTGATTTTATGATTTAGTAATACATATGTACAACAACTAGTGTTTACATACTGGGCAAATATATACATAACTAGTATGTATTATAAATGGGTAAAAACTTCAACTCATGGTATTGACCCATACCCATTTGAGTATATACATTGCATCTATTTGGTACATTGTATCTAATAAAATAAACCATGGATCAACCCATAACCCATGACCCATTACCCATAACCAAAATACCCATGGGCAAAGAGGAGCGTCCCATGGATCCTTCACATTACACTAGACGGATCCCTTGAGGGTGGGATCCGTGGAACAGTAGTTGTTTCTCCTCTATAAATAGTGAGCCATTTCTTCCTTTTGGGTGGCCACTCTTACAAATACTTTCCCCAAGCATTGTAACTCTCTAACCACTGATCCTAAGGGATCTTTCTATTTAGTTTGTCTTTTGTTTTTGGTGTGATTCTCTAGGTTCCTCTTAAAGGCGAGATCACCACTTCTTAAAGTCGAGCAAGCTCAAGTCCATGAGTTACCATGCTTCATCATCATCAAGACTATTGAGGTTCTCTTGTTGATAGTTCTTTCTTCCTCCATAGAAGTTTTGTGTCGAAGGCATTAGTGAAGGATGCCGAAAGAGTCAAGACGAAAGCATTAGTGAAAGGTGCTTAATGTCCGTGTCACAAGCATTAGTGAAGAATGCTAAAGGTGTCAAGATGAAGGCATTAGTGAAGAATGACAAGGTCGTATAATCGATGAGGTGCATCATTATACAAATAGTGATAGTTTGATTCCAAGGATGTTGATATCCTTGATGGTGTTGTAATAAGGAGTGGGTCTCCTTTGGGATTAGGTGTCGTGTAGTGTTGGGTAGTAGTTCCTCCGTTGTAATGGAACTCGGTACTTAGCCTAGTACCGGATAAAGGGTAGGCGACGTTGTGGTAGGTGTGGTTCACCTTGGTGAAAGAACCCGTGGTTAGCCTAGTCTTGGGAAAAAGAGTAGGCGACGTTGTGAAGGCTTCTCCGCCATAAGGAGTTGGTGTCGTGTAGTGATTACGAACTCTCGAGTAGGTAACTCGGGAGTGGAGTAGGCAAGGAAGGTGTCCTTGTAGCCGAACCACTATAAATACTCGTGTCGTGGTTATGTGCTTTTACTCTTTATCTTCATTACACTTTATATATCTATCTATCAACGCCTAACATACACATCTAAATAGATTGACATAAGTTGATCTAAATGTTTTAAAACGAAGTTTTAATTGGTAAAACTATTCAACCCCCCTTCTAGTTTTCCATAGTTACTGTAACACATCTCTTGCGATAGTTCTTCCCAGAAGATTACCAATTACGGCGTAATCCCATACAATGGTTACGCCGTAGCTACAATCCAAGAAGGCCTCTACGTGTTTTGCACAATTACGGCATAACTCCTTCTATGAGTTATGATGCAGGTTGTACTGACCAGGTTTTAATATTTATAAGTTCTCGTGATACCAATGGTCTACCCTAATGCACTACGGGCAGTGTACCCGGTCGTGTGTAGCGTAGTATTCGGTAAAACCGAGGTCGTCCCAAGAGCTATGTGTGTGGATTTAAACTAAGTCTAGGTGTCACAGATTTTAATAGATTTAAGGTGGGAATGATTAATTAATACTAACACAAGAAAATATGAAAGCAAATAAAGGCGAGGGTTGTGATCAATAGAGGAGAGGGGTGCTAACCTAGTTACTCATCCTAACTAGTTATGTTTACGTCTAATTACTTCCGATTACTTCAGGTGGGGTGAAAGTCGCTAGGACAGCATTTGGTCAGTTCGTCCAAACCTATCAACAAAGGGTTCCACTGGAGAAGTCAGGTGACCCGTCATAAGTCCAGTTGTTCTTAGTCCCTTAAGCCAAGTCATTAAGTACCTCTACAAGCAAGATTTGTAACAATGAGTGCCCGGGCGCTAGCATCTTAAACACTCATCCCCGACTTCTTAAGTTCATCCAAACGATAGGTGATCAGTTGGTCAAATCGCACAAGCAAAAAGGGTCGTCAGTTGGTCATATCTACCCTTCCCACTCGCCTACCTACTTAGGTTGGTCATATCCCCAAGTAACTAGCCACTACCGCTATTTAAAACTACCCAAACAAGGGTAGCTACCAACAAACTATGCATGCATGCACTTAGAAATAATTATACCAAGCAATGTAAATATAAACAAAACAATTAAGGAATCATAATTAGGCCACACTGAGAGGTGCTTAGCCACCATATTAACTAAAACAATCGATTCAATGTTTAACATTAGGAAATACATGAATTGAAAGTAAAGAAAAGATAAAATGCTAATGCTTATCGTAGGGGAGTGATTTCTTCCTTGGAGATAGCTCCGTATGCTCCTCTAGATCTGCCTTCGACTTCTACTCAAGTTCACTTGATGTTGTGTGTGAAATGGGATGCTTTGAAATGCTGGAATTCAAGGGGTATTTATAGGCCATATCTGGTTACGGCGTAACTAATGTTAAGAGTTATGCCATAACATCCAATTCTTCGTATTTTGCACTGAAAATGCTTGTTACGGCGAATATCCGGAAGGACTTACGCCAGTATCTTCAATAAATCCAGTTACGGTTACGGCGAATGAGACAATAGTTACTACAGAACTTGCGCCGACGCGAACCTCATTTGACCTAGTTGGTTACGTTGTAATCTTTGGGAGAGTTACGCCATAATCTTCATTGAGTTGGTTTTCTCGAGCCACACTTCACATAAACAGAATGTGAGAGAGGAGTTACGCCGTAACATCTTCAAAATGAGCATATTTTGATATATCTTCGATAAACTCTCCAAATCAGCGTCTCTTTAGCTCCAATGCTCGTAATTTACCTGAAATTGAAATATAGAGGAAAACAAGCGTAAATCCATATAAATGATATAAAATACGAGCATTATCGGGGGAAATTGACACTTAATATTCAGGACTATTTGATGTTATCAAATATCCCCCTACTTGAACTCTACTTGCCCTCAAGTAGACCATATTTGATAAATTCCTAAAAAGATATCTCTCATTACCTGAAAAATATAAGTTTACAAATCCCTTATGCTAGAATAAAACAAAGCCGAACACCTCACGAAATGAGAACAAAACACTCAAATCTCTCACCTATTCTAAGTGTCAATTTCGAGGTGATCACTCATTGCACAATCATAGCATGTATTCTATCATAAGCTTGGCGGTTACACAAATCTCCACCACTAGAGTTAAGGACTAAACAATTCCTGAGGCAATATGGGTAGACACGACAAAGGTTATGGGTGATTTGTCATTACTAACATGTCACGCAAGTTGGACAAAATCAATGATACATGACCAAATCCATGGCCAAGACACCAAAGATTGCTTGTTGCATCACCTAGACACGCTTCATGACTAAGGGTATGATAAGACATGGGATAAAATTGGTGTAAAATAAAATCAAGCAAATAGTCTAAATCTATAACCAAGTCATCACCACTTACTGTTCGCCCAAAGTTCAAGTTTCAAAGTTAAGAAACCGGATCATGATATAACCAGGTAGACGTGCCATTAGAGGACGTCATGATGGGCACACTTCCAACTTCAAACTTCAAATGTAACCGAGGTGGCCTCCTCGATACTAAATCTATAGTAAGCTCATAACAATAGTGCTTATAATATCACACTTTACGATCACTAAATAACAATAACTATATTTTTTTTTCCCGAATCACATCATCATTTTTTTTGAACATAACATATTAACTACACATATAATCCCCCCACTTGAGATGAACAATATGAGAATTTGGGGGGTCTTCAATGATCTTTAAGGATATGTCGTCGACGTAAGCGTGATTCCCGAACCTTTCCACTTGAACCTTGAACTTAGGCAAATAATGACTTCCCAATTACAAATAAAGACTATAGGTTAGTGATAAGGATTTAAAACGTACCACTTTTAAGGGGTCATTTAAGCCCTTAATCGCTCACTTTTATATCCGTTACTGCTTAATTTCGTTCCTTTTTCACTTTTTAGGTCTCTTGAAGGCAAAATGCTGGAATGATGCTTATTTGGACAAAAAGGAGTGAATATGTGAAGAAAATGGCTAAAGTCAAGATCAAGACACTCAAGCTACTGGAAGTGCACCCGATGGCGTCACAAGCAAAGGGCGATGCCGTCCCTATATTTGTGACTACTCAAGAGTGAAATTGTTATTTTACACCTGACGGCGTCAGGCTTTGAAGAGTAGGGCGTCACGAAGACTTTTCTCCTCGCATCACTAGATCCGAGTTTAGACGACGCCGAGTCGAAAGGTCGACGGCCACAACCACAATGTGACACCGTCCCAAAGTTTACTTGACCAAGATGAAACCCTAATGACGGCGATCCGAAGATGTCACAATTAAAAGGTGACGCCGTCGCATTTGTAACTCTATATATAGAATTCAATTTTCAGACTTTTTAAGGAGTAGACTTATGGAGTAAAAACCTAAAATGATTGTAGTCCGTCTTGGACAGTATTTTAGGGTTCTAATACCCTATTTTACATCGAGATAAGTTATTTATTCCCTTGATTTCATTATGTCTTCAATTGAATGTGTGTATGCTTGCATGTTTAACATGTCCGGCTAATTTACTTGTGTGTTTTCTTAGATCTATGAAACCTAGTTATTAAATATTGATTGGTTGTCTCTTATCTTAATTGTAATTGGCTTAGGAGTGCTTAAAGCCATTGTTGTGTTTTTTAATGCTTGATTAATCTTTGTTGAAAATTAGTTTATAGTTACTAGTGGAATTGTAGGCTAAACATCCAAAGATAACCTTAGTTTTAAGTTTATGAATCCTAGAGATTTCGTAGTCATTAACCTTAGGTAGCTTCAAAGAGTTAGGAATAAAAGCACACCCTACGACCTTAGAAAACACAACGCGTTAAGAATAAGGACGTGACAATTCAACCATCAATAAAAGATAACTAGGGAGTAATAGTATCTAGGTAGACACATCTTTAATTATCATACGAGCACACTTCAATAGACATAGACTAGCCTTAGCTTAGATAATTAGAATAGTAGAGTAATCGGTAGAAGTACCACCCCCCAAATCCAAACCCCGAGATTGTACCTTTAGTTTCTAAAAAATATAAAAAGATAAAAAAATAATCTTCCTCAACCCCAACCTTAGCGTAGTATTTCTCACTAGCATTCCTATTCCCCTAGAGAACTATATCAATCCCGAGGCTTACCCTAATACTACACTACAACGATTAGGTTAATCGCCTGGGTGGTTGAAAAACTTTCTCAAGAAAAGGAAGTTTCCTTTGACTCGAACGCGTTGTACGCTGTGTCGTGAGGCTAAGGTGTAATGGTGTATCGAAACAATATGTTGGGTTAACAAAATGAAATGAATGGCTCAGAAAGGTGTATCTAGGGGTATCTTGCACTAAAGGTGAGTGCAACAAAGGGTTTAACATGGGGGTCGAGAAGTCGAGGTGACTAATCGATAGGCACACAATGATAGGCTATTTGGGTGATAATCCTATAATATCGCCTTCTTAAACCGAAAAGTCCAAATACATCTAGCTAATCGAACATACCTCGCCTATGGTCTCGAAATGATGTAAAGGCCAAGTTCTAAAGTTTACAAGCTACCCAAGACACTCATAATTTGGTGGATTTGGGGTAAAATTTGGAAACAGATAAGGCTAATCTCACCATATAATATCAAGGGTTATAATGTGCTCGGCTAAGGTCTAATCTAGTTAGGTTAAGAAAAAGTGTCAAAATTAAAAATGGCATAATTTTTCCAAATAAACTAGAAAAACGAGAGAAAAATAAAGTTCAAGAGACAATTCTACTCCCGTCCCCCCACTTGAAATGTACAAAGTCCCTTTTGTGCTAAGCGTTAATAAAGGTGAAGAGAAAAGTAGAATTAGAGCGAGAACTTCCTTGAAATTTGCTCCGAAAAGAAAGAAGGCCCATGAAAAGAGTCGTGCCTTCGCATAAGCAACCACGAGCAAACTTCAATCCCTGAAATCACACTACCGACAAGCATAATTCTAAAAAAAAGAAAAAGAAAAAACGAAAAAGAAACCAACTCACTTTCGTAGGAATCACTGTTGTATTTAGCGTATGCAACAAGCCTTTTAAACCACTTGTTGTCCTAAGTGGACGAGTGTAGTCTCGTGAGGGCTTACATGGAACATACCCACAAAGTTCATTTGAAAACTAATACAAGGTTATTGTGTTTAAAATGAAAGAAGTGTCACAGAGGGTAGTTACGTCGTAACTCTTATAAGGAGTTACGCCGTAATTAAGCAAAACCTGGCAAACGCTATAGGATTGTAGCTACGGCGTAACCGTTGAATAGGATTACGCCATAATTGGTATTGCTCTAAAGCACTGCTGCAGAAAGTATGTTACGGCATAACCATAAGAATGAGTTACGCCGTAACTATGGACAAATCAGGTCCCCGTTTAGCATGGTGCATCAACTTTTTCCCGAAATCCTGCAAATATGGTTAAAAACACAAAACCCAACAGAAAGGAAATAAAACAAATGAAAGGGATAATTCGGGTTGTCTCCCGAAAGTGAACTTTTGTTTACTTACGAGTCTTTAAGTTAGACTCAAAGCCTCGGGGCTTTTATGGTGGCGTTTGGACTTGGCCAACTTCCTCCATATCCTTCATTAAGTTATGTCTTACCCAAGCAACATTAGTAGTAGTGCGGAGGTACTCTTTAGTCTTGATCTTCTAGACTTTGCAAAAAAATTTGTCCGGCCCCAAATGGTATCTAGTGAACTCATACTTTTTGGCTATAATCGGTGGTGGCCTTTTCTACGGAATGCCAAGAAGTTTGCACCTTATTTTCTCATATGCTTCATCGTCGGGGTTAGTGAATCCATCTTCACCTTGTAGTTCAAGGTAATCTATATCATCGTTGACGGACTCGGTATCTTTAAGCCATTTATTGTTGAGTAAATCTTCCACTAGCACCTGCTTGCATTCCTTTTTCTCTTTCCTCGATGAATCCTTGGCATCATTATCTGATTCTTCATTTGGAACTTCTCCGCTTGGTTCTTCTTTACTCATACATCCGTTCCAGATCTTCTCCTTAGTTAGCGCATCTACCTTTCCATATTTGATTTTTACCCAATTGTCGAATCCTAAATCGTCTAGCCAAGGCAATTCGATCTTTCCGACTCATTAGTTGAGGTCCACAGAACTCATCTTCCCAACTCTCTCTATACTTCTTCCCCATTACATTCATAATCAAAGGGTTACAAGATGCCCAAAGATTTCGCCGGGGTTTTATTTTCACACCAATGACTTGAATTCCTTTGTCATCGGTGTTGCTAGAAGGAATATCGTTGAGTGGTTTAATGGTTTTTCCTTGAAAATATGTTTTCATATTTGAGCTCCAAATTTCTCAACAAAACCGAATTAATGCTTGCGTCCCCGAACCTCATCGAATACCAATCACTGAAGGATAGATCTCCAAAATCAATGTCATGTCTTTCCAATTCATGAGGGCATATCCATACTTCATCCTTCATATCGCTACCCCCGTTACAATACTCATGAAAGGGATTGCATGTTGGTCATGCTCGTATGGACTCGTCTTCCGTGATTAGTAAGGGACTGCAGCAATGCCTGATGGGTGGTTCCTCCTCTTCATTATCGAGAATTTAGCTAATCTCTCTTCATCGTTAAGTGCAGTCCACATGTATCTGTCATCCTTAATCCTTTCTTTATCGACCCCTCCATCACAGGTTTCGTTCCGAGGGTCACATGAGGGCATGAGGCCCATTGATCATAACACTCTCTATTATCAATTACAATAGCCTTACACCAATGATTCTTCCTTTTAGATTCGTCTATCTTGGGAGACTTGTCATTCCTTGTATCCTGGTTATGCCGTAACTCTGATGTTTGGTTACGGCGTAACTCTCTTCCATCAGCATCATTGTCTTTATTAGACTCATCGGTGGATTTGTCATTCTCAAAAAATACGGCTTTACATACCGTTGATTTGTTCTTTTGTGCCTCATTTCTTCTTTGTACTTCATCGCCAAGCTTCCCAATCATGGTTTCCAAGTTTTTCAGTGATTTTTCATGGCTAGAAAGGCTTTTGTTTGTATTTTCTTGGAAGTTTTTTAGCCATTCTTTTTGCTCTTTTTGTCTCTTAGTTGAATCTACGAGGCACTTGTTAATTTTTTCCTCCAAGTTAGCTCTTCTTTCACCACGATCATAATATGGGGGAGGTCCTCCATGATAGCCATTGCCATTACAATTATCCCCGTAAAATGGTTGATTTTCTCCATATTTGGCTTCTTCGACGGTGCCATCTTTGTCAATGTGAGGACAACTTTTGGTGAGATGTCCTCCTCCGCAGCTTTCGCAACCCACTTGGATGGCATGAACAGTTTCTCTGATCTTGAACATATCCCGACCGAGATTTTCTAGTTTGTTAGTGATGGCGGCAATTCCATCAAGACTTCCCCCCAGACTTCTTTTGTTACCTCCATCGTGCCATTTTTGGGAATGATCAGCCATTTTTTGGATGGCTTCAATCGCGAGAGTAGGAGTCATGCTCGAAATTGGTCCTTGGTAGTCCAACATTTGTGTTGTAGTCACGTTGATTCCTTTGTAGAATATGTTGACCTTTTACTGGTTGTTTAGATCATGTGTAGGACACTTGTAGAGGAGATCGTTGTATCTATCCCACGCTTGATACAACGTTTCATTGTCATCTTGCTTGAAATTATGGATCTCCAAGAGCTGATTAGATATTTTCGACGGAGGACAATATCTCTGGATAAAGTGCTTTTTTAGTAGAGCCCATGTATCAACTGCCCCAGCAGGCAATATTTCGATCCATCTTCTTGCAGCCCCAGTAAGAGTCATGGGGAACACCCTTAGCATAACGGCGTCATGAGACACACCCGGAATGTTGAAAAGGCTTGTGAAGTACAAGACATTCTCAACGTGCTCATACGCATCTTCGTCCCTATTTCCTGAAAGAGGGTTAGCACGAAGCTCCATCATAAATTGATCTTTAATCTCAAAACGGACATTAGCTCCAATTGTCGGTCTTACGAGACCCGGCCCTTGTTCTTTTCTTGTCAACGCCAAATATTCCTCAAGAGTGAGGTCATCAATGTTAACAACTTCCATTGTACCTGAAACTTGAAAAGAGATCGTGAGAATTTGAGAAAATTTTTGAAACAAAAATGAAAGACTTAATAAAAATCCTAATATAACTCCCCTGCAGCGACGCCAAAAACTTGATGCAGGTTTTACTGACCAGGTTTTAATACTTATAAGTTCTCGTTATACCTATGGTCTACCCTAATGCACTAACTGGCAGCGTACCTGGTCCTGTGTAGCGTAGTATTCGGTAAAACCGAGGTCGTCCCAAAAGCTATGTGTGCGGATTTAAACTAAGTCTAGGAGTCACAGATTTTAATAGATTTAAGGTGGAAATGATTAATTACTACTAAGACAAGAAAATTTGAAAGCAAATAAAGGTGAGAGTTGTGATCAATAGAGGAGAGGGGTGCTAACCTAGTTACTCATCCTAACTAGTTATCAACAAAGGGTTCCACTAGAAGTCAAGTGACCGTCAGAAGTCCAGCTTGTTCTTAGTCCCCTAAGCCAATTCATTAAGTACCTCTACAAGCAAGATTTGTAACAATGAGTGCCCGGCGCTAGCATCTTAAACACTCATCCCGACTTCTTAAGTTCATCCAAACGGTAGGGTGATCGCTTGGTCAAACATTGAATCGATTGTTTCAGTTAATATGATCAGCTAAGCACCTCTGGTGCTAGCCTAGTTATGATTCCTTAATTGTTATGTTTATGTTCACATTGCTTCCGTATAAATGTTTCTAGTGTATGCATGCATAGTTTGTTGGTAGCTACCCTTATCTCGGTAGTTTTGAATGGCGGTAGTGTCTAGTTGCTCAGGAGAATTGACCAACTGACGACCCTTCTTCGCTTGTGCGATTTGACCAACTGATCACCTACCGTTTGGATGAACTTAAGAAGTTAGGAATGAGTGTCTAAGATGCTAGCGCCCGGGCACTCATTGTTATGAATCTTGCATGTAGCATAACTTAATGACTTGGCTTAGAGGACTAAAAACAACCGGACTTTCAAGGGTAGTAGCTTGATCTCCTGTGGTAACCTTTATGTGATAGGTTAGGACGAATCCGACCAAATGTTGTCCTAGCGACCTAAACCCCCACTTGAAGCAATTGGAAGTAATTAGACATGAACATAACATGATAGGATGAGTAACTAGGTTAGCACACTTTCTCCCTATTGATCACAACCTCTGCCTTTACTTGCTTTCTCTATTTATTTATTAGTTTATTAATCATTTAAAATCTGTGACACCTAGACTTAATTAGAATCCGTTCACATAGCTCTTGGGACGACCTCGTTTTTACCGATTACTTCACTACACACAAGCGGGTACACTGCCCGTTAGTGCATTAGGTAGACCATAGGTAAACGAGACAATTATAAATATTAAAACCTGGTCAGTAAAACTTGCATCATGCGCCAACAATTGAAGAACAGGTAATGTGCCCATCATGACGTCCTCTAATGGCACATCTACTTGGTATATCATGATCCGGTTTCTTAGCCTTGAAACTTGAACTTTGGATGAACGGTAAGTGGTGATGATTTGGTTATAGGTTTACACTATTTGTTTGTTATTTTCTACTTTACACCAATTCTATCCCATGTCTTATCCTACCCTTTAGTTATGAAGCATGTCTAGGTGATGACGCGAGCAATCTTTGATGTCTTGGCCATGGATTTGGTCATGTATCATTGATTTTGTCCACTTTGCCGTGACGTGTTAGTAATGACAATTCACCCTTAACCCTTGTCGTGTCTACCCATATTGCCTTCAATAATTGTTTAGTCCTTAACTCTAGTGGTGGAGATTTGTGTAACCGCCAAGCTTATGATATAATACATGCTATGACTGTGCTTTGAGTGATCACCCCGAAATTGATACTTCGACTAGTTGAGAGATTTTAAGTTTTTTGTTCCCATTTTGTGAGGTGTTCGACTTTGATTTATTCTAGCATAAGGGATTTTTAAACTTATATTTTTCAGGTAATGGGAGATATCTTTTTAGAAATTTATCTAATAAGGTCTACTTGAGGGCAAGTAGAGTTCAAGTGGGGGGATATTTGATAACATCAAATAGTCCTAAATATTAAGTGTCAATTTCCCCCGATAATGCTCGTATTTATATCATTTATATGGATTTACGCTTGTTTTCTTTTATATTTCACCTTCAGGTAAATTACGAGCATTGGAGCTAAAGAGACGCGGATTTGGAGATTTTATAAGAGATTTGTGATAGTATGCCCACTGTGAAGAAGCTACGGCGTAACTCCACTCTCACATTACGCCGTAGCTAGTGCGTGACTCAGAAGGCCAACTCAGCAACAGATTACGGCGTAACTCCCACTAAGGATTACGGCGTAACCAATTAGGTCAAAATATGTTCCATGCCGCTATCAGCTACACAGTAACTCCTTCCAATGATTATGACATAATCGTGTCATTTGTAACCTGTATTGAAGATACGGCGTAACTCATCCCATGTGTTACGCCGTAACCAGCTATTACGAGAGCATTATTATGGAAATATTAAGGTTACGGTGTAACTCTCAACTTAAGTTACGCCGTAACTAGATCACGCCTATAAATACAAGCCCTAATTTCTGCATTTCACATCATTCACTCCACACCAAAAAGCAGAGAACGTGAGTAGGGGTCCAAAGGCAGATCTTGAAGAGCATATGGAGCCATCTCCAAGGGAGAAATCACTCCCTAACGATAAGCATTAGCGATTATATTTTCTTTTACTTTCGATTCATGTATTTCATTATGTCAAACATTGAATTGATTGTTTCGTTTAATATGATCGGCTAAGCACCTTTGGTGCTAGCCTGGTTATGATTTCTTAATTGTTGTGTTTACGTTTACATTGCTTCCGTATAATTGTTTCTAGTGTATGCATGCATAGTTCGTTGGTAGCTACCCTAGTTTCGGTAGTTTTGAATGACGGTAGTGTCTAGTTGCTTAGAGAATTGACCAACCGACCCTAAGCGGTAGACCGAGTGGGAAAGGTAAGAATTGACCAACTAACGACCTTTCTTCGCCAGCGAATCGACCAAATGATCACCGCTTTGGATGAACTTAAGAAGTTAGAGATGAGTGTCTAAGATGCTAGCGCCACAAGCACTCATTGTTACTGAATCTTGCATGTAGCAAAACTTAATGACTTGGCTTAGGGACTAAAACAACTGGAATTTCAAGGGTAGTAGCTTGATCTCCGGTGGAAGCCTTTGTTGATAGGTTAGGACGAACTGACCAAATGTTGTCCTAGCGACCTAAACCCCCACTTGAATAAATTGAAAGTTGTTAGCCTTAATAGTTTTTATTAGAAGTGATGGTCATTCACGTTTAGGAACTTTGTATCGTGTGTTAGATATCGTGATAGAATAGTCAACGGGCTCGTGGATTGGACTAAGCTAAATGGCTAGGCGTTATGATTATGCTAGTCGTTTGAAGCTTAAGTATCCAAAGCCCAATCCATGTCCAACCCACGAAAAGCCCAAGCAAAGCCTTTTAGGGTTTTAAGCCTCTTGCACTATAAATACCCCTCAAATGGTCATTTGAGGGGTGTGCTTGAAAGTGTGTGTGTGGGTGTATTTTCTCTCTCAAGGAATATACAACTTTATTGTGTTTATCTTATCCTCTCCACATACACGATTTATATATCATCAAGTCACCATCTTTCTCATCTAATTTCTACGCTTTGTTTGTGTTTGTGTTTCACGTTTTATGCGCGTAACTTGGGTTACATGTGTTGGGTTTGCTTGGTAAAGTGATAAGGTTGATATCGTAGTGGTCCTACAATTGGTATCAATCGCCTAACAATGGTTTAGGAGTGTTTGTGTTTGTTTTGAAGGGTTACGCAGTAAAGGTTACGTTTACATATTTGTCACGCTTAAAGCTTTAATTTTGCACTTAAAATTCAAGATTCTTGTGGTTTAAGGTTTATTTGGTGCTAAAGTTTCGAGTTTTTGCAAAAGTTCAAGCTTTACGTGTTTTGGTTAAGTTTTAAACTCGCTTTTGTTCGTTGGTCATTTCTACTGTAACTTTTCTAAGCACTTTGGGTGAAAAGGTCAACATTTTGGGTTATTCGAGTGTTTTAAGGCTATCTCGTGCAAAAGAAATCATTTGAATCGTTGGAAATTTCTTACGCGTAGAAGTCAAAAAGTCAAAACCCTAGTTTTCTACTCATAACTTTTGGTGAAGAATCTTCGAGCTATAACTGTTACTCGGTGCTTCCTCACTGGATAAGTGTGTGAACACTTCGACTTGTGGATATCCCTTACTGCGACGGTTGTAAAGGATTTTGGTTCTTAACCATAGTTCACGATAAGCTAAAAGCTTACGAGTAACTCTACGCATAACTTCACAATTACGCGTAAGGTTTACGAGTAACTTTTTGTCTCACGCATAAGCTTAAGGTTACGCATAAGATCATCAAGCACGATAAGAATTTCCTACGCCTATGGAATCCTACGCTTAAGATCCCACGCCTAAGATCCCACGCTTAAGATCCCACGCCTAAGCTTCCTACGCATAAGATCCTACGCCTAAGCATCGCTCACTCGTAACTTCGTGTTTCTACGCCTAAGCTTTTCTTTTCATAAAAAAAAAAAAAAAAAAAAAAAAAAAAAAAAAAAGTTTTTAGGGAAAACTTGAGTAAAATTTAAATTTTGAGGAGACTAAACGTTCAATTTTACGAGATTCAAATTTTGGTTTAACTGTGAAAATTTTGGTCAAAATTCAAATTTTGGGCCTAAATTCAAATTTTTCGGTCAAATTTGGCCAAAATTGTCATAACTCAAATTTTCATACGACCTTAGAATTGATTTTTATAGTGAATTTCAAATTTTGGGCGAAAATTTTTAAGAACCAAGGTTACGAGTACGACTTTCGTAAACACCTCAACCGAGCTTAATCTTCATCAACCACAACTCCTTTATCGTTGAATCGATCCTACATCAACTTTATCGATCATACCTTCATCAATGGCAACTCAACAAGACATTCATTCGGTAGGTGCCAAAACCGCCCTCCTATGTTGGAAAAAGGTGGTTATCTTCAATGGACAAGTCGAATGCTTCATTACATCAAGACAAAACCTAATGGAAAATTGATGATCAAATCCATTCGTGATGGACCCTTCATACCTCGACAAGTCCAAGACCACGAAATGCCGATGCAACACCTCCGTCCTACCATTTCTTCGCCTTCAAAAGACTCGGAATACTCAAGAGGATCGTAAACAAGTCGAAGCAGATGACATGGCAATTCATATTGTCCAACTGGCTTACCAAGAGACATCTTTGTTGTCAGAGACAGCCAGAAGTCGCTTCGATATGCTGGAACGTGTTAGACGACTTTGTCATGGAACCGAAATTGGTCAACAAGACACAGAGAACAAGTTGCTAATCGCTTGGGAGAAGTTTACATCTACTCCGTGAGAATCCATTGAATCCTACCGTGGAAGGTTCTCGCACTTTAATGAATGAGTCGATCGAAACAAGTTGACACCCGTAACTATCGTGAGCAACATCAAGTTCTTGAACAATCTACCGTAAGAATGGGGCGATATGTCACTATTGTCAACCAAACAAAAGACTTACATCAAGTGAACTTTGATCAACTCAACGATTTTCAAACAAAACCAAAATGAAGTGAATGAAGTCGCAAGAAAGATTAGCAAAGAATCATGATCCATTGGCACTCACCGCAAAGACTCAAACCCGGTGAATACACAACAACAACCTTCATCATCTTCCACTAACAACAACTTGCAAGAATACATCCCTCAACAACAAAACTATCCACCGAACAACAACATTACCGGAACAAGGAATCAACGATATTGAAATGGAACCAAGAAGCTTTGTCACAAGCATTTGCATTCTTGGGTAAAGCATTCAGAGGTCGCTATTCCACACCAACTAACAACAACCAAAGGATTTCATCAAACACTCGCAATGGAAAATTGCACACCGGGTGTGAACATGGGTAATCAAAGACAAATGGTTGGAGTTATTGGGAATCGGCAGGATATGCTACTCGATTCGCATGGTAATCAGCGGTTCCGAATCGTGGTAATCGGATGGGTCGAATGTTGGAAATAGAGCGGTGGTAATCGTAATGGAATGTTGCAGCTCAAATCATTGGGAATTATGGAAATGTGAATCGGGTAATCGTGTTACGTGTTATAACATCAAGGATTGGGTCACATGGCAAGGAATTGTCCAACTAAGCCGAAAAGAAGGATCTTGCGTATCTTCGTAAAGCTATCATGTTGGTACAAAAGGAACAACTGGACTTCAATTGAGTCTTGAGGAAAATGACTTCATGGCTATTATGGATGATTTGAAGACCTCGAGGAACTCAATGCAAACCGTGATCTTCATGGCAAATTTTCAGGAGACTAAGTACGACATCGATTCGACGCGCACCTCCTGCCTATGACGCCAACGCAAGATCTGAGGTACCAATCATTGATCCATGCTATAACAATGTCATATTTGATGTGTTTACTCATAACGAACAACGATTCTCGCGACACCAAAGACCTACTTATGATACATACCGACAATCCGAACAGTAGCAATACTAACTCGAGACTCGGATGTGGATCCTAATGGAGGTGTGGCACAAAATATTGAGACCGATGAGAAACACGTGCTTATTTTGAATCATTAATCAACAAGCGTGGCATTGAAATTGAGAAAGTTAAAGCGGTCAATCGCGGTTAAGGCCGCGAATGCTAAATTGATCACCGAGCTTGAGAGTTACAAGGAGAACCGATCGGTCCCAAACGGTCGGGTTTATTACACAAGTCAACCACTTGTGAATGGTCAACCGTAATAAAAGTCAAACAGTCTAAAACCAAAGCAATTAAGTCCGGAGAGTTTAGTGTTTCCCGTGTCGTTAAGTCCCAACGAATGTATGCGATTGAATAGCTAAACGTGTAGTGATCGGGTGATATCGAGCAGAAAGGGTTAATGATAATACTAGATGACAAAGGAAAAATCTGAGAAAGAAAATTAAAAAGCTAAATTATATTAAATAAACGCTATCACTATTTTTAAAATTGGATTTTCTTGATTTTTCTTTTATAAATTTGAATTAAAAACTAATTTTAACTTTAAAACTAAATTAAAATACTAAAAATTATGAAATTAAAGAGGAAAATTGTGAAACTATTTTTCAAAAATCTAAAATAACTAAAGAGAATTTTCAAAACTAATTTTGTATTTTTCTGGATTTATATTCTAATTTCTATGATTTAAAAACTATTTAAAACTAATTAAATTTCTAAAATTACTATTTAAACTAGGAAAATTATGGAAAAATATTTTTTGGCTTTTATATTTATCTTAATCTATGAAAATTGAAAACTTATTTTTTTGAAGCTTTTCTCGATTTATTTGTATTAAAAGCTATTTAAAAGTCTTAAAACTGCTTTAAAATAGGAAAAATACTAAACAGTGATGAAAATTATGAAAATTTGTGAAAAGTCTAAAATAATATTATAAATCTATAAAAAAAATATAAAACTATGCTTATGTGTAAGAAAATGAAACTGAGTAAACTGTTTGAGAATAAGCACTTAAAATAAGCTAATAAGCACTAGAAAGCACAAAATGAACACGTAAGCTAGATTATACTAAAACAACTTAATACCAACCTATTTCAATAGACCTAAACCTCTAGAGTGCAAGCTAAACCGATTGGACTTAATCGAGTATTAAGTTGAAAACAAATTTTACGACCTCCTACTTTCAAATTTTAAACAATGACTTATTTAGTGAACCAAACGAAAACTAAAACTTAGGTACTCAAGACCACCAACTAGAGATTAACTATACCAAATTTCAGATCCTAGTGATAAAAACAAGACTGCACAAGGTCCGAAGTTACTGTAACACACTCGATGTATCTTTGAGTGTGAACAAGACAACCGACTCTAAAGGAGAGTTGATTAAGAGCTTATAAAGGCTTGAGAAAATTCAAAAAATCGATTTCAAAAATAGACCAATCAAGTTATTTTTCCCAAAATATCAATGATTTTGACTCAAAATTGAATTCATGAAAAATCAACAAAGCTTGGTCGCCGACTTTTTCAACTTTTGACTTTTTAAGACAGTTTGAGAGTTTGACTAATTTGAGATTTGAAACCAATTCTTTTGAATGAAAATGATATGATGATATGAAATAATACTTTGCTGTAGGCTAAATTATGACTATATCTACCTAAATGCAAAATCTCACTAACTCGATTTAAGCAGTTATGAGCACAAGAGAAGAATCAAAATGATTTTGACATATAGTGGAATAGAGTGCAAATAGTGAATTGTTTTGAGTCTATTACACCTAGATAAGGCTTAAGCAACTGAACCTTATACCTAATCTATCCTCAAACACGGATGTGAACACCGATCCAAACATACTTTTCAAAGCAGTTTGCACTAAACTTTATCAAATCCTTAATACCAATCTAAAGCGACCTTAAACCTATGATCTAATGATAATAATAGAGCTAATGAATGCAACAAAGATCAATAAAACCAACAGTTATGACTAAGCTAAATATGCAATCAACACGCTTAAAAATCAACAACTAGAGAGTAGATTAAAGGTGCTTACAAAAGTCCAAATTTTATTTGCAATTTTATACCATAACCAAACTACCTATTTTAATCTAAATATACCCCAATCCACCTGCATCAACCCAACTTCATTACAAAAACCATCTTGAGTTCCAGTTTGACTTTTGTTGACCGGTACCCAATTTACTTGAATCGATTCTTGAGCTTACTAAAAGCTATATACGCTTTAGTAAGCTCACTTAAGTTATAATAAAGCTTATTGAAGCTCGGTTTAGGACAATTAAGACCGATTAAAGAGAAGAAAACTTAAAAATAAGAAACTTTAATCAAACTTTAAATTAGAACTTGAAATGAATTACAAGCGATACAATAGCTTTAGTTCAAAACAGGAAGCTTAACAAGACAATTTTAGAGACTAATTAATACATTAAAATTAAAACGACATACAAGAAAATTAAAACTAAAACTACTCTCTCTCCTCCTTCTCTTCTTCTATATATTCAACAAAAAGCTTCCCACTTGTACTCGATCATTTCCCACTTTGCGAGCCATTGGATTAGTGGAGTGGATTTAAGCCGCTTGAGGTGGAGTGATAAGGGTGGTGGTATGTGAGCCGGAGACATGGTGATGGTGAGTCGCTTGCAGAGTGGGTGAAGGCGGGTTCGGAGGAAAAGGAGGTGGTTCGACCGAGAGTTCGACCGGTTTATATTAATGGGAAGGGTTCAAGTTGGGGTTCATAGGTTGTTTTGACCGGCTCAATAATACAAAGGGTCCGCTTTGGTTGTAGCTATTAACACAAGGACCATTCTTGCAATTCACCAATTCTTGAGGACCAAAATGTAATTTTCCAAAATTTATTATAAGGACCATTTTGACAAGTTTAATTTACCCAAGGACCAAAAATAATAATTTTTCAAATTAAAAATGTCCCGGTAATTTCATCAATCTTTGAAGCTTCGTGGACTAAAGTTGCCATTTTGAAAAATTGAATTTATAAGGCTAATTTTGACAACTTGAAAATTCACGAGGGCCTTTTATGAAAAATTAACTTGTTTTGAATAACCGGGGACTAGATTTGACAATTTTGCATAAAATACGCCTAAATATTTTTTCTGCCTTTTGAGACTTTTCAAAGTGTTTTATTTGTTTTGCGGTCAGATGGAATAAAAATGATGAGTATTTAGACACTCATCAAGAACATAAAGCCTTTGAATTTCGGAAAAACAAAGAATCGAATTAGAAATTGGTTATCGAAATTTGGTTTCTAAAGAACAACTTTGCAAATCAAGTATAACACACTGATGTAAATTTGAACTTAAAATTAAATCTTTAAACAAGGAAATTTACGATTTAAATAACCAACTTTCTAAACAAAAGAAATGTTTTCTAATCTTGAAAAGAGAAGAAGCGATTGACTCATCGATTTTTCAAAACGAGAAGATCCTCTTCTTGATGAAATTCTTGATAAAATGAGAAAATCCAAACTTTGGAAAATTTGCTTTTAAAAGCGGGTCATTCTGCTTCAAACAATCAAGATGCTTTCTAATCAAGTAAATCCGCCATACTAATAATAGAATGGCACTTGGTAACTACCCTTCTTCGTTCCTCAAGAAAGCTCGAAATCTCGAATGTGTTAATCAATGGAAATGTTTGCATGAACCCATAACTGCTCGTGATTCTCTTGAAACGTTGGAACTATCTCGAGGAGAGTAGATCAAAATGAAACAAAAGAATCCGAAATCAAACCTATTGATTATAACAAATGGAACAAAATTAACGGAATTACTTTTGTTAATCAAAAAGAAAAGTCAAAGTTCTCCATCACAACAAGTGTTTCAAACAAAGAGTCAACACCGCTTAAAATCTGTTTCAAAACCGGTTGTTGTCTCAAATTCTCTTCGAACATTGAACAAATGTCTTCAAACAATCCTTTTAACACAAGTGATGCGAGAAGTATTTTAGACAATGTGAAAACTAGAATTGTGGATCTTCAAGACACCGTTAAAACTAAAACCACTATTACACCTAACAACCGGTTCTCTAGTTTTGACATCGAACAAAGAAAGTTTTTGAAACTTAAATTGCCCCTCAACCGAATGCCATCGGTGCAAGGGTAATTCATTTTGAACAAGCGTTTTGAAAGAAACAACTGACTTTGTCAAGGACCATAAATCCACAGTAAAGCAAGCTAATGACCGTGTTGAACAAATCAAAGTTTGGAAAATTTAAATGACTCTCTTCAAGATGTTACGACTCATCGATATTATGTCCATCATTTTGCAAACATATTCTGTTGAAGATCATGAAAGACTCGATCTGAGACCTCCGAAATTGTTTCAAAATATGAAAAAGCACTGAGAAACTTGAAAAGAAAATATCTCATATTTTAAACAACTCGATCGTGGCCGAGGAATGCAAGTATGACAAATTGTCGTATGAGCGTGCCTACAATGACATGAAAGCGAAAAATGATCTTTTGAGGGCTCAAATTGAATGTCAAAAGGAAAGGCGATGGATACTAAGATTACAAAACCATTGACCGAGGAGAAAGCAAATGTTCCCAAACCGGTTTTCCAACCAAAATGTCTGCTTCTATGCCTCCTCCAAAAGTCAATGAGAAAATGTTTCATCAAAATCGGTCACTCCACACCTTGCCTAAACAAAATGTTGATAAAGGAAAAGCGGTTATCGAGAACCAAAAGTTTTAGCTCTGGCCTTTTTAAGATGAGTACCACTAATGCGCTGCGCTTCCACATCTAAAACATATGGATCAAACGACATAAGTTTAGAAAAGCACTCTAAAGAGACTAGGAAAATGAAACCACTTCTCTGATAAACATGTGAATCCTAATGAGTGTGCCTTACCTTCTACGGGACTAGGAAGCACCTCTGGAGCAAAGAGACTAAAGCCCAAGAGCAATACAAGGAACAATAGAGTCTCGCTTGACTCTAAGAGTAGTCGCTTGAATAAAGAGAAGAAAGTAGAAGAGACCCTAGGAATTTACCGCTTTGTAATAAGAAAGACATTTCATCCGAATGTAATGAACCTATGAAATCGCTAAGTTTAATGAATCATTGAACTGCTTTGTTTAACTTGCAAGAAATCTTTAACTAATGTTCATGATGATTGTGTTTCTAAGAATGAGATTGTTAAGCTCATTAAGAAGAATGTTCCCAAAAGAACTTATGCTAAGCGAATAGGAAGACTAGTCGCGAGACTTAGGCTTTACACTACCGATAGGGAGCATAATGTTTACTTTAGGATGACATTTGAAACCCACGGGTAGAACTTTCACACTCGTAATGGTAGAATGAGTGATACACTGTCTTACCAATAGATGACTTCTATGAGTGTGATCGAGATTTTACCTCTAACCTAAAGGAACCAAAATCAAAACGGTTTCCAAAATCTTCTTCTTACGTGATTGGCGTGTTATCGAAATATGTCTTTGGATCGTCGACTGGTTGCTCAAGCACATGACCGGAATTTGAAGCTGTGATCAATTTCGTCTCGAAATTCATGGAACCGTCGTTTGGAAATGATCATGTAGACTATCATGGGTTATGGAGATCTACCTTTGGAAATTATTTGATCACTCGGGTTTACTATGTCGAAGGGTTGGGACACAATTTGTTTTCGGTCAGGCGCCTGTGATGCGATTTAGAGGTTGCTTTTAGGAAAAATGCTTGCCGTTAGAAACTTGGATGGCACCGATCTCTTTAACGGAAATCGTGATACAAACTTGTATGCTATCGACATCAATCAAATGGCCTCTTCATCACCAATATGTCTTATGACACGAGCATCCGGAACACGGTCTGGTTGTGGCATAGAAGGTTATCCATCTCAATTTTGACACCATCAACAATCTTGCCAAAGACAACATCGTCAATGGACTTCCAAAGTTCAAATACACCAAGGATCACTTATGTCCATCATGCGAACAAGGAAAAAGCAAAAGAGCATCATATAAACCCAAACCGTACCTAGTTTAGAAGCAAGGTTGCATATGTTGCACATGGACTTATGTGGCCCAATGAGAGTTGAAAGCATTAACGGAAAAAGTATATTCTTGTTATCGTGATGATTATTCAAGATATACATGGGCTAAGTTTACGAGGTCAAAAGGCGAAGCACCGTGCATTATCATCACCTTTTGAAACGTGTTCAAGTACTTCTTCAAGCTCCAATGAAGAGTTGTAAGAAGACAACGACGTAATTCACAAATCGTGAGTTAAGAGCTTATTTTGAAGATGTTGGAATAACTCATCGGACATCGGTTGTTAGAACTCCACACAGAATGGGGTAGTGGAAAGAAGAAATCGAACTCTTGTGGAAGTCGCCGCGACAATGATAATTTATTCTAGTGCACCGTTATTTCTATGGGGATGATCTTGTTGCTCTGCTTGTTTTACTCGTAACCGATCCCTAATCCATCCTAGATTCAATAAAACCTCATACGAAATAGTTAACAACGAGAAAACACGTATCTCTTACTTTCACGTGTTTGGCGCCTGTGCTATCCGACGAACGACGAGAAGATCTAGGTAAACCGAAAGCAAAAGGTGATATTGGAATCTTCATTGGATATTCGAGATAACTCGAGGGAATTCGGGGTGTATATGAAGAACTAGGAGGATCATGGAGACGATGAATGTGAAATTTGATGAACTTTCACATATGGCTTCGAGAGACTCGCTCTAGAACCCGCACTAAACCCGCAGACTCGGACACATCGCTTCGGACTCGTACCTCAAAGAGCTCAATCAACTTCGTTTGACAATCCTAAAGAACAAGAATGGGAGAATTTCTTGAGTTAATGTTCGATGAATACTATGGTGGAACTTGACAAATGCATCAAACCATCATTCCGTTGCACCCGCTCAAAATCATCCACCACCACCAATGTAAGATGCATCCACAACGGTCGAAATCAATGCACCAACTCCATCTACATCATCTACATCTACTCAAGTTCTTGCACCTGTTCTACCGCTAGCTGATGAGCAAAACCAAAACCGTAACGATGCAACGTTAGATGAAGACTTATTTGAAAACCCGTTTGCTACGGAATCACCGAATCTTCTTCAAGCTTACGAGAACCATCTAACTCGTGACACGTGATAACCAACGGTATCCTTCTACTCAAGTGGACTAAAGACCACCCAATTGAACAAGTTATCAGTGAACCTTCAAGGCCAATTCGGGCGAGACGCTAACTTGCCACCGATTGCGACTTGTGCATTTACCTTTGCTCAATTAGCAATATCGAACCAAAGAACATTCATGAGGCAATGGCGTAACCCGCATGGATAGAAGCGATGCAGAGGAACTTCTCCAATACCGCCTTCATGACTCTTGGGAAATGGTTCCAAGACCCATTGACGTCCTGTCATTGATCTCAAGTGGTTATGGAAGAACAAAAGGGATGAAAAGATGACGTAATCCGCAACAAAGCTCGTCTTGTGGCCAAAGGATATAGACAAGAGGAAGGGATAGACTTTGAAGAGTCATTCACGCAGTAGCTAGACTTGAAGCGGTCAGATATTCTTAGCCTATGCACTCACAAAACATCACGGTTTATCGATGGACATTAAGACCGCGTTCTTGAATGGAACTACGAAAGAAGAAGTGTACGTGAATCACCTGTAAGGCTTCATAGACATGGAACATCCGGACTATGTCTACAAACTCAAAAAGGCAATCTATGGTTTAAAGCAAGCTCGAGAGCATGGTATGACGAATCGCCCTCTTTCCTTATCCAAAACAATTTCACCAAAGGAACAGTTGATCCTACCTTGTTTACACAAAATGAAAAACGACATTTTGATTGTTCGACTTTATGTGACGACATCATCTTTGGGTCCACTAATCCGATCTTTCAAAACACTTTGAAAATCTCATGAAAAGCAAATTTGAAATGTCCATGATGGGGAACTAAAATTCTTTCTTGGTTTACAAATACATCGCCCCTCGTGGAATTTTTATAAATCAAGCTAAATACACAACCGAGATTTTGAAAATCATGGTATGGATAATTGTGCTCGGCCGGAACACCAATGGTAACTTCACCAAAAATTGGAGCCGATTTGTTTGGGAAACCTATTGATCCAAGAAATATCGAGCATGATTGGTTCTCTCATGTACCTTCTTTGCTAGTCGACCGGATATTCATTTTGTTGCTTGCTTATTAGCACGGTTTCGTGCAAAGCCTATCGAACTGCACCTCAAAGAGGTTAAACGGATCTTCGGTGCATCAAGACATCCATTCACATGGGACTTTGGTATCCGAAGGAATCGGATTGATCTAATTGCCTTTTCGGATCGCGGACCACGCAGTGATCAAGTTCTGACAAAAGTATATCCGGAGGAGCACAATTTTGGGAGAAAAGTTAGTCACCGGTCTTCAAAGAAACAAGATTGCCTTGCACTTTCAACGGCTGGCCGAGTATGTGTCTCTATCTGCGTGTTGTGCTCAAGTTCTTCGGATGAGAACACAACTCACAGATTATGGCTTTACTTTCGATAAAATACCTATGTGTGTGACTCGAAAAGTGCCATAGCCATATCATGCAATCTCGCTCATCACTCAAAGACTAAGCATATCCGTGTCCGCTACCACTTCATCAAAGAGTACGTCGAAAATGGTACCGTTGAATTATTCTTCGTGAAGATCGATTACCAACTCGCCGATCTATTAACTAAAGCCCTTCCAAAAGAAAGGTTTGACTATTTAGTTCGACGAATTGGAATCTGAAGCCTAACCCCGAGGAGTTAGAACGTCTTCTCGAATCTTCGTGAAAATGATTTTCCAAACGCTTTGTAAATATTTTTGAAAACAAAATACAAAATTTGAAAAACCAACAAAAGCAAAATATAAAAATATAAAACTTTCAAAATACAAAAACAATATAAAATCAAAATCCAAAAATATTCTTCTCACGACATGTCTCTCGTATAATCGATATTCATGCGCTTCTAGAAATGTCATTCAACAATGATACTGGCATGTACGGATGCTTGAGCGAGAGTTCTTTAATATGTTTTCCAAAACATGTCGTTTCTCAAAATTTCTTCATAATAATGGCTTTCGATATTTCAAGACAAACCCGGACCAAAATGATGACTTTTGATTATTTTCTCAAAATCAAAACTCGTGCTTTTTAATGAAAATCACAAGTGTACGCTTTCAAAGGCACTACATTTAAAAATGGTGAGAATCATCATCATCTTGAGCACCTTTTCAAGATTGTTCAAAAGATTTTCAAAATCTTTCAAAATATTTTGTGCTCAAGATAACTCCTCTAAAACCCTTTAATTGATTATGCTTTATTAAAGGGGAGTATAAAACAAAAATTTCCAAATTCATGCTTAAATTATATCCGTTTGTCTCCCAAAGATTCTAAAATGTTGTTTAATCTGTTGATATAAAAAATATCACGAATATGCTATTTTGAAGGGAGGAGACGTGATTAAAATGTGATCAAAAATGTTTAATGATCGTTGTTTGAATCTCAAAATGAGCTCGACTCATTGAAACCAATGAATTGACGAGGAATCATGTACCATCTCGAGAAACTTTCTATGGACTCGACCGGGATGGGTAATAATTTCAAGCTAGTTCTCTAGTGATGTAAACGTGTCTCGAATCGGTCTAGTTCATTTAAAGTCGATCAATTCAAAAGTGCAAACTCTACTCTCACGTGCGATTTCCGTCAAAACTTATAAGCACATGTGAAGGGAGTGTTTCAAAATATAAAACTCACTTGAGTGTTTCAAACATGTTTTCTATCATAAACACTCGAGATATTTTCAAGAAAAATGGTTTTATGGCAACAATAGGATGGTCATGGAGTTATAAGGTGTCTAAGGATAGGAAATTGTCCTATGATCCGCCAGAGTTTGAGGGATCTACCCAAGGACAATACCCATAGTTAGTATTAGAAGTCCTTAGGAATGATTGAAAAAGGAGTAATTGAGAAAGGAGAAAGAATGGGTTGAAGAATTAAAAGAAATGTAATGAAAAAGGGTGAAAAGAAATAGCCTCCATATTCAACCTGGGCGTAAACCGGGTTCAATTCATCTCGCTACTAGTTGTCACTAGATGACACCGGTATTGAAGACAAAGACGCTATGGACCCAAGGACGACCGCACTAAACCTTCTAGCCACTCAATTCCTCTCAAAAGGATTTGTTTCATTCTCACAGGAACCCTACGTAAACTATCGGCTTTCTCTTGAGATCGGCGATATTGAATAAGGAGACCTCTCCCTAGTCTGCGCCAGAAAACCAAAATGCACTAATCGAGTCTAGAGCCACGAGATTCATCAAAAGATCTCATAGGAACACTTGACATGACATCGCTTGTTGTTCATCAATAAGGACACAAGTGATATATTATAGAGTCCCACGCAGATCTTAGCAATCGCGTAACATTTATGAGAAGTTTCACATCCGTGATCTTCGGTGATTGAATGGAAACTCCCGCTGTGGTCAACTTCTTGCCCGACAGCGGCGGTCACTTCGTAACTCCCGTGGATTACGCTTAGTGTGTCTCAAACGGTCTACATCGTGGGGTGATGCTTGATTGTACCTCAAACGACTCATCCGAATCAGAGGTGTACTTGATATCGTGTTATCTCACTTGTGGGACTCTAGTTCAGAACGGCCCTTGTAAGAATTAGAGATTTGTTTTCACACTATCTTTGTTAACACCCTCGAAATTCAAACTTGTAAGTCTTGGGAACCGCTTATTACTAACAATGTTTTATGTTTTTTTCTTATGGAAGCTCCGGAGCGGATGGATCGTGCAGACTCGTCACATGCTCATACCAACAACACATGAAAGTTCTCATCATAATCAAAGGCTACACAAAGTTAAAGATGATTCTTCGTCAATGTCAAAGAATCTACAAAGTGTAAAGACTCGAGAACTTCATCATTGGAAACTCAAAGTCAAATAGAAGTGTGAGCATGGTGGAGAAAGACGTGGAGATACCTAACCAACGAAGTTGACAACGGCAGACAACCACATTAATTGATCACAAAGCATGAAGGAACAAAGAATCAAGACTATTCTATATCTACACGCAAAGTTCAAGCTCAAGGAAAGTAAAGAACCTAATCAAGTGGAGCATCATTTGAATGACCACCCAGGGAAGTTGTTAGCCTTAATAGTTTTATTAGAAGTGATGGTCATTCACGCTTAGGAACTTTGTATCGTGTGTTAGATATCGTGATAGAATAGTCAACGGGCTCGTGGATTGGACTAAGCTAAATGGCTAGGCGTTATGATTATGCTAGTCGTTTGAAGCTTAAGTATCCAAAGCCCAATCCATGTCCAACCCACTAAAAGCCCAAGCAAAGCCTTTTAGGGTTTTAAGCCTCTTGCACTATAAATACCCCTCAAATGGTCATTTGAGGGGTGTGCTTGAAAGTGTGTGTGTGTGTGTATTTTCTCTCTCTAGGAATATACAACTTTATTGTGTTTATCTTATCCTCTCATATACACGAATATAACATCAAGTCGCCATCTTTCTCATCTAATTTCTACGCTTTTGTTTGTGTTTGTGTTTCACGTTTTATACGCGTAACTTGGGTTACATGTGTTGGGTTTGCTTGGTAAAGTGATAAGGTTGATATCGTAGTGGTCCTACAAAAGTAGTTAGACGTGAATATAGCATGATAGGATGAATAACTAGGTTAGCACACTTTACCCCTATTGATCACAACTCTACCTTTATTTTCTTTCTTTCATTTCTTTTTTTATTAGTTAATTAATCATTTCGATACTTAAAACCAGTGACACCTATACTTAATTAGAATCCGCTCACATAGCTCTTGGGACGACCTCGGTTTTACCGATTACTATACTACACACGATCGGGTACACTGGCCGTGAGTGCATAAGGTGGACCATAGGTAAACGAGACACTTATAAATATTAAAACTGTCAAGAAAACATGCATCGGTTTTCATATATTTTCATCTGCTTTTGTCCGATTTTTTCTTTTGGCCCTTTTTGTCTTTTTATATACGTTTTGGACGATAAAACATACAAACGATAAAAACTTAAAATAAGTGTATAACAATGTACAAAAACACATAAAATGGATAAAACGATTAAAATATACAAAACGGTTGAAATGGATGTAAACGGACGAAAACATACAAAACGCATAAAATGGACAAAAGCGGACGAAAGCCTACAAAAAGCGGACAAAATGGATGAAACAAACGAAAACGCATAAAATGGGCAAAACGGATGTAAACAATTAAAACGATGAAAACGTATAAAAGCATATAAGAACGGACAAAGCAGATAAAAAACTTATAAAAAGATTTAAATGTATAAAACGAAAACTTATAAAACGTATAAAATGAACGAAACGTATAAAACGGATAAAAGGGTATAAAACGGATGAAAACATATAAAACGTAATAAACAACCAAAAACAGGAAAATGTATAAAACGAACGAAAACGCTTAAGAACGGAAGAAAACGATAAGAAGTACGAAACGGAAAAACGATAAAATGGACCAAATGTATAAAATGTATTTAACGAGTAAAAACGCATAAAACAAACGAAACATATAAAATCGAGGAAAACATATAAAACCGCCGAAACAGATGAAAACGATAAAACAAACGAAACGTATTAAAATGGACGAAACGTATAAAATCAGATAAAGACGGTTTAGACGATAAAATCGACAAAACGATAAACCGGATGAAAACTTATAAAACGGATGAATACATATTAAAACGTATAAAAACAGATGAAAGCGATAAAACGGATGAGAACGATTAAAATGATGAAAACGATTAAACGCATGCGAAAACAATCAAACGATAAAACGAATGAAAACGATATAAAAGCGGACGAAAATATATAAAACATAATGGAAAAACGGTTAAAATTGGACGAAAACTTACAAAACGGACGAAAAAAGTTAAAACGTATGAAAACGTATAAAACGGATGAAAACGTTTAAAAACGGATAAAACGTATAAAAACGGATGAAAACGTATTCAAATGTATAAAAACGAACAAAAACAGACGTATCAAAAATGAGAATGAAAAAAGTGAAAAGAGTAGAATGGGTTTTCAAATTTTTAGTTCAAATTCAGAGAATGAGAATTTCACTTTTTGAAAATTGTTGGAAAAAAATATAACTAAACAGATTTTCAGTTTTTCCTTTTTCACATGATAAATTTCCTGAAAAAGTGGAAAGAATTTCACCAACTAAATGACCCCTAAGCTGCTGGATCGGGATGTATGGGAGGTCATAAATATAAGGAAAACACTTATATGGATAAGTCGCAATAATTTTTAAATAAATATTTTTAATGTAAAAGACAACAAACACTAGATGACTAAATAGTTGACTCGATGGTGAAGTTGTGGGCGTCGACGTGGCGGCGTATGGCGGAATTTGCATTGACCATTGTGTATATCGCTAAGGGCGACAAAACCACATGTGATTGCTCAAATCCTTTAATCGAGCACGCTAAGGATTAGGATTAAGAAATAATGATATTAAGAATGATTAAGGGTAGGATAATGCATGTGAAACATTTATAAGTGGGTTAAAAATAAAAATAAACAAAACAAATAGATTAAGTCCAAAACAAACCAAGTGCTACTAGTTACTACCTTACCACGAATCCGAAAAAGACTCTTATCATAGACTAACTCACGCTTTAACACGAAAAAAGCGCGCTTAAGTGACACACTAATTTGTCTCATATGCGTTTTGACCAGTTTTTCACTAGGATCGCGAATTTGCTAATGGCGTGATATGAAAGTTGATGTTTTTTTTGTAGATGTGAGATTGAAAATTCGTCAAAAATGAAGGTGATTGGCGGCGCGTTGGTGGTCGTTCCAAGAATCTGATTCTAATTTCCGGAGTTTGAGCCAAGTATTTTGAGCGTGGTGGTGAGGATTAGTTCAAAGTGGAAGTGAGTCGATATAGAAGAAAGGTGATAATAGGTGTTGGGAGTGGTAGCTTGAATTTGTTATGTGTTTGGATTATTTGGGGTTAATTCGGCTCTGGTACCATAAAGAATGTTATTTCCCCTTGAATCATATCGTATTACATTATATCAATAATACATTTTGTGAAGGTATATGGGAATATTCCTTAGTAAAATATTAATAAAACTGCAGCAATTGCCTGTAACAATGCGCAAGCCCAAACATGAAGGCCTAACGGTAGAAACATTATATGATGTTCTACTAGGTGTTCATCGGTTGATTATTCATTGTTTTGTTAATTTTTTTTGGGTATAACCGGAACCGAACCGAACCGAATTCAAATTTAAGTAAACCGAACCAAAACCAAACCCCAATAAACGAAAAAACGAACCGAATAACCTAATTACCTAAATTTAATAATTTATTCATTTATTTATATATATATATATATTTTTTTAAATTCAAGCTTTTTATATATATATATATATATATATATATTATAAAAGAGTTTTAATATATTTTTTAATATAAATATATAAAATATATATATATTTATTTAATTTCGATTTTCGGTCGGCTTCGGTTCGATTTAAAATCAGAATCGAACCGAAACCGAACTTTTATTTCGGTTCGGTTCGGTTTTGCAATTTCGATTGATTACTGAGTTCGGTTTGATTATTTTCGGTTGGCTCATTTGCTTTTGGTTTATTCGGATATTACTCAACCCATCAACAACCCTATGTTCTACTACCTTCTCGCCACTCTTCTTCAACTATCTAGAACTTGCACCGAATAACCGAACTAAAACCCTGACAATTGCGGAGACATACACCGGCTGATTCTTTAAGCTCCTAATGTAATCACAAAGGTATTATTGAATTTCGACACTATGAACATGTTCAAAAATTATCATATCTTTTTTTATACCTAATTTACGTAATTTAAATTCTTTAATCAGTTGGAGTTTGGGTTTTGGTTTCTATCTTTTTAATCGATTTAATTGACTGTAACTGAAATGATGATTTTCTATTTTTCAGGTCTTTTTTGGTTGAAGGGTTATAAATTAACTCAATTCAAGTTCTTGGTGTTTGTTAATGATAATAAGGTATATTGTTTTTATTATTCACTCAAAATCTCTGCTTTGACATATAAAATGTTAACTTGCTTCAGGGATTCTATTTGATTCTCTGGTGTCGGTGTATAAAAGGGGAGGTTGATAGATTTCCTGGTTTAAAATTCGAGGTGTGTGTCACGTGAATTGCTTTGTGTTTGATTATATATTTTTTTAATGGGTTTTAAATTGTGATTAAGATGCCTACTATTTGAGTAGGTGTATGTGTGTCGCCATTTGGTGTATTGTGATAACTTGGTGGAGAAGCTGGAATTGACCTGATAGTTGCCGCTGGAAAAAGGGGAGCCTATGGTGGTGATGTCGGATTGCGGATTTAAGTAAGATCTTAACGCAAAATAGGATCTTAATGCTAGATATTGAATCCATCATTAGCTAAAAACTGTATACATTCTATATTTTGCATATCATGTTAGCCTTTTAGTATTCAATTATGTGCAGAAAATTTATTTCATTACCCTTTGAGACTGTATAATTTACGCAGTATAAATGAACCTTTTTAGAATTTGTATCACAGTATAACTGCAAATTATGGACACGCGTCAACGCCTGTAAAAGGTGGGTTAATCTATATTCTGAGGAGTGGTTAACTCTTGCACTGTGAATATTCGATGTTTTCTCTTCTTTTGACCTATGTGACACTAACCTTTGGTATTCTATTATTCTTAGAGGTATAAATCAGCCATTGAAGAATTCGCGTCATAACTTGCGTACAAATAATCAATGCACGCATTGGTTAGCATCAGGTACGCCAGCCTATACATTTAGACATACTTAAATTCCCATGCAAAGAAGATCACGCACTATTTTTGTGTTCAAACAACATATGAGGCATGGCTAAAGTTGCGATGATGTACTAATACACGCGGTCTGCCAGGTATAAGCCGAACAATGCTGAATTCAACTGGTAACATGCGTGGAAGTAACCAGTACTCGCAATCGTTGCCCATAGGTACACTAACTTTTACATTTGGATACCTTTAAATTGCCGTATCATGAAGATTAAACATTAGTTTTTTATTCTAACAGCACACGAGCTATGGCTATATGTATATTAATATATACTGAATCATGGTGCTGTTTTAGGAATCAATGAAGAAATAGAAGTGAGTTGTAGCAGGTTGCACAAAAAATGAAAGAGGTTATTTAATTGTTTGCTTTTACATATTGTATGGCCAATTATTCGTGTCGTATTAACCTTTTACATTGTATAATTTTGCAGTTATAAATAAACCGCTTGGCAACGTATACGACATATTTAGTGGAAATAATGGACGCGCACCATCGTTTGACAGAGGTGAATTAATCTATACACTGATTTCTAATAGAAGTATAAAGATCAGTTTTCTTGCAATTTACTCCTAAACCAATTATTTGTCGCATTCTGTTTAATGAATGCTATGAAACAAAAAACGTTTTTCATTGTGTCGTTTAAAAAAGAAATAAATGGTTAATGGTAAATGTTAAATTTGAGAGTAAATCATGTCAGGGGCTATCTGATTCCCAGTGGTATTACTAAATGTATTGAACTCAGAAACTGAGATTAATGGGTGATTCAGAGGATGATGCGGTGCTTCGCGACAGACTAGCGCAAACAAGGTCCAATGATTGGTAACTTTAATGGACTTGATGTAAGTTCCGGATGGGTATTCTCTAATCATGCTCTTATCAACTTAAGTAGAAAAAATAAAGTTACAAGGGGATTTGGAATTCGAGTTGAGAAACACTAAATAATGTGAGTAATAGCTATATGCTTTTTGAAATATTAATGATTCTCATGCAATTTAGTATGAGAGACAAACTCCGTATTGTTTGCCAAACCACACCAACCATCTATGTATTACGTTCTTAATTTTTGTTATGCTTATGTTACGTAATAAGAAATATTTTTATAATTGGTTTCTGCAGGAATGAGTTAAAGAGATACTGTAGAAGAGAAAGAAATAGCGACAAAGAAGAGGAAAAAAACGAAAGAGAGCAGGTAATTTATGCGTTTGATCAAATGCTTTGAATAGTAAGAACTTTAACTTCTTTTGTAGGATGTAAATCTACATACTTGAAATATCGATTGGTTATGTGAGTTGGGTTGTGAATAATATATGTGACTGATGATTATTTGTTTCCTTCGGTGTCAACACTTTACAACGCACCACTTTTAATAACTGTGGGTGAAAGTGTCGCGACCAGTACGCTGCATTAGCAGTTCTGCCAAAGGCAACACCGCAGCCATCGACACTACCAACAGAGGAACACATCAAGTGGGTGCAGATTCCTCATACCAAAACATAACTGGCCAAAAGCTCCACTGGCAAAGTTTGTTTAAAGATGAAAATGAATCTGCAGCGACACCAAATGGCGAAAGAATGAAGCATCAGAACTAGCAACAGACATTGAAATTGCAGCCTTAGTTATTAACAATGGAATAAATATCGTAGTATGTTATATGTATATGTACCAGCTTTAGTTATATTTATAACTTCAGTAATAACAGCTAACGCTTACAAGAGACGGCTACAGATTGTTGTATACAAAGTTTTCAGGTTTTAGCTAATCATCCTCGCCGCAACAAGAACGCACAACAGTAACGAGCACCCGTCTCACCTCGTTACACATACATACAGTGGACCTTGAAATTTTGGGAGGGTGTTGCACAAATTTTTTTCCATCATGATTACTAAAATTCGCATCATAAACTTTTTAGCCAAGTTAAAGTTGCACTATAAATAAAATAACAAAAATATTGGTGGTTGCACATACTATAAAACGAGACATTTTGAAAAAAAGTACACTAGGTGACCCAAAATCGGCAAAGTGTGGTCACCCTGATCCATGTAGATCCGCTCACGACACATATAGCAATTACATTAGGGTTTCCTTATTTTCTATACTAGTTGGGCTAGGGCCAATGGGCCTATTATACTAGATGTCTACAATAGTATATGTCTTCTATTAATGTGAGCATGGATCGAGCCTTAATCTTAGCATCTGGCAACTATCTGTGAAACCTATCACGGCGATGACATTTTATGCAACCTGAGTGACTTTACCCAAATAATTCACTTTTGTTTTCGAGAGAAAATAGTTGATGTCTCACATGACGCATATGTGATAATAGAAACCGCAAATATATAGTACGGATTAACATTATACAAACATACCCATGACTTCAAAGTTAAAACGCAAATCATATCAACTTTTGAGCATCTATTCATTATAAAGTAACCGCTTAAGAACGAATAATGTCAACTCACAAATCTCTAGTAACTATGTTAGATTTTGGATAATTAACATGTGTTTCTTGTTTTTTCATTAGAAACAAAAGAAGGTGTCGATGATATTGAGGATAATTGAATGTTAATTTTAGATATTACTTAGGGATTCTCAGGATCCTATGCTCACTTTTTATCCTGTTAGTAGTAGATAGGGAAATTTGTACTCTTGAAGTAGTATCACAAGATTTTGTCTTATCATAAAAGCCTATACTAGCAGGTAGCAGGTTCTAAATCAACCCTCCAAATATTGCACAAAAAATTATATGTCAATTTTGCTAGACTATAACTCTCATAAATACATAATTTTTATTTATTTTTATTCGTGTATAATGAGATATGAAATTATAAGAAAATCTGAAACATGGCATACAAATGAGAAATTTTAAACATAATATTGTATTGTTGGCAAATTGGACTAACAGTAGATAAAATAATTAACATGGGGTGACCACAGGATTTCTTTCATTAACTAATTAAATTAATGAATATCATAGGAGTAAAACATACCACCCATAATGGAGCAAAATGGATCTTTTAAAGTAAGTGATACTTCCAAGCGTTGTGAATGTTTGTTTTTTCATCAAATTATTCCCCAATATTATAACGATCATGTAATAAAAAGTTATAATATGTGAAGAAAAAGGATATACTAATGCATTATTAATTCGGTATTCTTTCGTCAATGTCTTTATATTTTGTCGTGTTTCTTTGTGTTCAAGAGAAAAAATGAAATGTGATTATATATAATCAGACATTATCTATGCTAGACGGTCATTGTTGGTTGTGTTTTTTTTTGGGTTAAGTATATTTATTAGAAAACTACTTTCTCCAATATACACATCTAGTAAACCAACTTGTTTTATTACCGATATAGTCATTAAAACTTTCTAATCGCGAACAATATAAGAAACCAACTTGCTTTATTACCAATATAGTCATTAAAACTTTCTAATTGTGAACAACTTAAATTTTCGCTTTCTTAGTAAATAACTTAAATTTTCGCTTTCACGCTTTCATTCGCTTATACACGTCATCCGCTTTTGTGCGTTTTGTCCGCTTTTCAAGTTTTAATCTGCTTTAGACGCTTCTCGCTTTAACACATTTTTTTTCGCTTTTCACATTTTCGCCCGCTTTTGCACGCTTTTACACGCTTTAAATGCTTTTGCACGCTGCTCGCTTTTGCATTTTTTCGTCCGCTTTAACACGCTTCCGCCTCTTTCTACATCGCCGTCTGCTTTTGCATGATAGAGAACGCCTAAAAGGGAAGATGTAAAAAATGAAAGAAAACGTGATAAACGAAAAAAATAAAATAAAATAATAATAAAGCCGCCATACTACTCACATAAAGACAAAAATATCAAAATGAGACGCTCATTTCGTTTTTTAAATTAGACGCTCATTTTCGTTTTTTACACATTTTTCGCTCAAAATAGACGAAACCGTAAAACATGTAGAAAGAGACGGAACGTGTTAAACGACGAAAACACGCAACGTCGAAACGCAAAACGCAGAACGAACGTGTAAAACGCGTAAAACCGAGCGAAAATGTGAAAAACGAAAAAAATGTGTAAAAACGAACTAAAACGTCTAAAAACAGACGAAAACTTGTAAAAACGGACAAAAACGGACGAAAACGTGTATAAACGAATGATTTACTAAGAAAACGAAAATTTAAGTTGTTCACAATTAGAAAGTTTTAATGACTATATCGGTAATAAAACAAGTTGGTTTATTATATCGTTCACATTAGAAAGTTTTAACGATTATATCGGTAATAAAGCAGCTGGTTATTAGATGTGATATTGGAGAAAGAGGTTTCAATAAATATACTTAACCCTTTTTTTTTTTTAGGTTAAGTCATTTATTGTAAACGCATCTTCTTCAATATACACATCTAAGAAACCAACTTGTTTTATTACCGATATAGTCATTAAAAATTTCAACTTGTGAACATTATCATAAACTTTTTCACATACACTTGTATCGTTAGTCCTTTATACTAACGGTCGTTAGTAAATAACT